>WAAE01003483.1:0-93053 GCA_013400495.1 Nicator chloris | reverse complement strand
CCCGCCGCCACCTTCGGGCGCTCCGGCCCAGGCGCAGCGGCCCCCGCCCGGCCGCGCTGCCGCTCGCCCCCCGCGGGGCTCCTGCCGCCTCCTGCCCCGGGCGCTCGGCTCCGCGGCCACCAGCCTTCAGCGCCGGGCTCCGGACCTCAGTCATGCTGGGCCTGCCTGAGGAAAGGACGTCCAGGTTTCAGCTGATGCAGAAATGTAAGGTCCCATGTCTTAGGCAACTTTGGGGAAACAAAAAAATCCAGCCGCCTTTTTGGTTTCTCGGTTTGCTGTTTTTTTGGTTTTCTTAATTGCCGTGCACGGTAGGTTCCTTATTATTAATTCATGCCAGATCATGGCATAAGCAAGCAAAGCCAAGAATAGGGTAGTTTCTCTCCTAGCCCAGAATACACAAAGCATCTTTCCCATGCCGCAAAAGCAGGACCAGCATGTATGTATGTAGGCACAATCTTACCTGGTACTTTCAACGGTATCAGCAGTGAAATAGCACACACATTAAATTAAACTAACCACAATATGCCAAACGGGTAGCAAACAGATCCATTAATTGGTCTTCACGGTAAGTATAATTTTTTTTTTCTAAACATATGCATGTACCTGTCTTCTACAGAGTTCATGGTTAAAATCAGGAATGGTCTGAAGAATTCATAGTACATACACAATTTCCTTTCGAACATTTAAACCAGTCCTCACCCACCAAAGCACTGTTTCATTCAGAAAAAAAAAAAATTCTGTTAAAATTCCATTCTACAAATGGCCTAATCTTCACATGCTGGTCAGTTTTTTTCCCTAAAAAATCAACACACATCAAGTCAATGACTGAAAAAGCATTTTCATCATCTCCCCTTAGCTAACACATGAACCTACTGGAATTGTTTGTGTTCAGCAGAACAAAACTGGTGTTGTGGATCACAGAGTTGGGATCGACATCTCCCCCTTTCTGCTTAGTCTTCCTCATTTTCAGAAGAGAGAGGAGATACAGGTCTGAGCTTTAAGTAGTGCCTGAGTGCCTGTAGTAGAACTTACCCATAGCCACCTAGTACTTTTGAATCACCCATCAGCCAGCACCCACAACAGGGAGCAAGGAGCCTGTTCCCAGCCTTTCCTGGCTGTTATCCTTTGATGTCTGTGTCTCTGGTGGAGAAAGAGCCAGCACCACCTCCATTCCCCACCAAATCTGCCTTTCTCCCTGCCCTCAGCTGCTCCTTTGCAGGTGCAGCTGAGAACAGAGGCCAGCCCAACTGCTGCAGGGCTATCTTGGTGTCCCCTTCAGCCGTGGACCCCGGGCATAGACACAGAGGATTGCTGGGCTTTGGAGAGCAGAGGGCCAGCCGTGGGGCTCAGTGGCACACAGAGAGGTTGCGAACGGCGTGTGCCACATCGAGATCAGGGTTTTGCCAGGGAGTTTCTCAAGAAGGGAAATGTGACATAATTCAAGGTCTGTGCCACATCATTTCTCTTTTCACTGCTCATTGACCACAAAATGCTTTCTGTGCAAGCAGCTAGAGCACTGCCTCCTTCCTCCCATCTACACTTGCCCTTTAGTCCTTTTGCTTGTGCCTGGCAGCACCGGCTCTGTGCCCAGCAGTCTCAGAGCAAAGATGCTGCAAGCACTGCAGCTGAGAGAGACACCCCTCAATGCCCATTCACTGGCCATTTTCTGAACACAATTTACTTTCTTTTGGCTGGAAGTCTTTGGCTACATCTAAACAGTGAAATAAAATGTGCTGGGGATGGCTTTCTGGTGATGAGGTCGAGCATACATAGGATGGCTTGTATATACACTCATAAATTCTCCCCACTCTGAACCACCAGATTTCTGCAAACTTGTGATGCAGACAGGCATGAGCTGTTGTCTATCGCTGTATAATCCCTGATATGGGCACAGCTTCCGTCTCCTGTCCTCTTGCATTTATGTATTTGCTTTTGTTTTCTTTCCTGGAGTGCATCTAGTATAGGAACTTTTAAGAGAGAAATCTTACATCTCCAATCTTGTCCAGAGGGTGGTTGGTTCCCAATTTGCCATTCTTGATGGTCTGCACCCTGCCTGTACAGAAGGAATCACCATGAATGACAGGTCTGACTCTGGCATTTGTCAGCCTGTGTTTCCCTGTCTTCTGCCTGTGTGCTGGGGTGGTTATTGGCCAGACCTTTACCCTGAACGCTGGGACTGCCTCTTGCTGTATCGAAGTGTTGTTCAGGCGCTATGTCTGTTTCTCTTGACAGCCTTTCCCGTGAAAGTGCAGTCACATAAGGTTCTGCTGGTCATCTTCCAAAGTCACCAACTGTTGGCGCTGAGACGAGAATGTTCAAGCTATTGACAGAAGTATGCATGCACACTTTTTAGGATGAATCCAAGGAATCAAGAAAGATAATAATTAAAGCTCTACTGGCATGTTAACTAGAACTATTTCCAGTGAAACATCTTTGAGGAAACTCCTACTAAAAAATGCAAGCACAG
The DNA here is from genome assembly GCA_013400495.1 of Nicator chloris. Classification (NCBI taxonomy): domain Eukaryota; kingdom Metazoa; phylum Chordata; class Aves; order Passeriformes; family Pycnonotidae; genus Nicator; species Nicator chloris. The sequence continues at coordinate 90,586 of WAAE01003483.1, read as the reverse complement.
GCCTTCCAAATGGCAGGACAATCTTTCAGCATTGCAGCTACCACATGACTGTTTTAAAACTCCCCTGAAAGCTGGATAATGTTCATAATGATATTTATAATGCGGAGTCTGTGGACAGGTCTTAATTTACTTACTTTTACAATTGCTTCTTTTCTGAAAGTATTTATGATTGATGTAACTGCTGCTGATGCTTTTGTACAGAAGAGATGAACCACGTGTCTCAGTCTGTGAGCCTGCATTGATGAAATATTTTCCTGCCCCATCCATGATTTTCCCCACCCATGCACACCTTCCAGCCTTGATTCTGTTGGTCCCTGCAAGTGGCCCTAAGCTTTACTGCTGTTGGCCACTCTGGCTGATCCTGAGGAGCAGCAGGGTGGATGGGGAGTCAGCAGCAAGGTGGGGATGGGCAGGCTAGTCCCCAGCATCCATGATGGGGAACAGGGCTGCCTGCCCAGCCGGCATGCCAGGGGCTCCTCCATATCCCATCCAGGCTGGCTGTTCACAGGTTTGTGTGGGACAGGGGCTGGGAGCACTGGCAGCTGCCTGGAGCCCTGTTTTCATGAAGGCTCTTGCTTCCTTTATCAGTGCTGGAGCTGCATTGGGATATTTTTGGCATAAAAGCTAAGTGGAAACATATCATGTAAGTGTTCTCAAAATGGGAAGCTCTCAAGAACATACCTTAGATCTGGATAGAGAATATAGTGCTCTGACTTCACCTCAGCTGTATTTACTGCAATCTTCAGCTTTTTCCCCCCTCTCTCTTGTCCAGTTGTGATAGGAAATTCTAGGATGCTGTTAGAAATACACGGATATGCCTAAGGAGCTAATATGTATCAGCCAAACAAAATGAGTGTAAAAAGAAGAAAATGACAAAAATAGCTGTGTAAAAATAGTTGTCTTGCAAGCAACATTGTTAATGCCACAGTAAAAAATAATGAAAAATGAATAAATTTTGCTGGTAGAAGACTGTTTCTTTACTTCTCAGGAGCTCAGATATCCCAGAAAAATCACAGTGATAGATAAAATGAACAGAACCTTTACATATAATAGGTTCACATCACAGAGGTGATCCGTATCAGAAAAGACCTATTAATGGATAAGGACACACATCTCTGTGTCGCACATAACAAAACTAAATTGGCTCCTCACACTGTGCAATTTAAAAATAGCGTTAGTAGCGGAAATTTACTTCAGTCTTGAATTTGATGGTTGTTTCAGTACCATATATTCATGTAGCAGGTGTGTCATTCAGCGAGTAGCTGCACATTACTGCAGCACCCAGAGACCTTCGTTGGACATCCTAGAGCTGTTTCAGGAGAGAGAGACCCAGCTTGTAGTTTTCTCTTGTACCAATCTGTCCCTACTACCTCTCTACTACTCTCTCTACTACCCAGCCTATGATTTCTCTGTAGTTTCCCTGTAGTTTCTCTTCTCACCAGTTCCTCACTTGTCCTGTTCTTCCCAGGAGGTGTTGGACAGATATGTTAAGCTTCAGGAGTCTAACTGTTGTCACCTGCCCATGGACAGTTCTTCACAGGGCACGGGACAGGGCAAGAGACTGGAAAGGTCCATCCCACTGGGAGTTTTGCTAAAGAGATTTGCAGCATGTGCTGGGCACAGCCCAAATGGTCCTGTCTCAAACCTGTAAGAGCTCTGATTATTGGACAGGCTCTGATCTGTCCATATAAATATATTGGTGTTTCCAGGAGGCAATGTTTGGGTGTTCAAGCTTGAAGGTGACAGTGGATGAAATTTTTTTCTTAAATGAGGAAGAAAAGTAAAAGTTGACTTTATAAAGAAAGAAAAAAAAATGTATTCTATGTGAGTTTTCATAAGAGAAGAAGGACTAAGCTCAAAGGACTGTGTTTTGTGACTCCTCTATAATGCCAAGTGGTCCACATTCCAGCTAAGGAGGGGCTGTAGTTTAGTTTCATGTTATCAGTATAATAGTCATGCAGTGTAATAGGAGAATAAACGATGTGGTGTGCAGGTGCTAGAGGACACCAGCTTACAGGCCAGCTTAGTCTCAGTGGCAAAGATGGAAGAATGTGACCTCCACTGCAGTGTTTTATCTGCTGCCCAGATAAATGCATCTCTCCCAAGAAGCCTTTCAGGCAGTGCTCCGAGGAAATTCCTCATCAAGGGAGGAATGCCCAGAGGAGAGATAAAGAGGCATAGAAGGTCCCCCTAATGCCATTACCCCATTGTCCCAGCAGCAGGTGAGTGAGGCCCTTTTGTCTTCAGGAGGAAACCCCTGTGGCTTGGGACTTAGCCCACTGACTCTTTAGAAATGCCTTGTCACTACTGATGTTATCAAGAATGGCAGGGTTCAGAGCCAGGGGTGCTAAAACACCCGAATTGGAATCTAGAGTGGACTTAGAGAGTAATTTAGATTGGGAGGATCCTCCACAGGTCATCTAGTCCAATCTCTTGCTCAAAATAGTGTGAACTTCAGGCTTCGATTAGGTTGCTTAGGGCTTTGTTCAAGTGAGTTCTTGTTCCTGCTCCCCTACCACCCAGTGCCTGCCCCACATGGGCACATCAGTAGGTAAGGAAAACACCTTCTCTTTGTCCCCAGCAGCAATATGCTTCCAGTCACTGCTGCTGAGGGATCCTCAGCCCTCACAAGCTTGGCTGTCACCCTGAGATGCCCACCCTTTGCCTGCAGTCTCTGCCAAGCCTCCATATCCGCATCTGCTCCCCCAAAGGCTTGGTGACACAAGCAGGCTGTACCTCCCCAAGGGGAGACAGCCACAGCCACCCTCAAAGGCACCCAGCTCTGCCCACCGGGACAGACACATCCCCCTCAGGAGCCCTGTCCCTTAAATGGGAACCAGGATGTGAAGCTGCTCTGTGGGCTCTCCCGACTACCTGCCCCTCTCGTGTTTCTCATCGTGTTTTGTGGCTCCTGGCTGAGCCAGGAGACATTTGCAGTGTGAAACTGCATAAGCCATGGCATCCTTCCTCCCTCCTACCCCGAGCAGGGTCAGTCCACCTGGGAGGCCTTTATAGCTGCAGGTAAGAAATGGCAAACTGTTTAAAAAGAAACACAGACTACTGAGATTGTGTCTTAGTATAATCCTTCCTCTGGCCTGAGCAAACACTGTGCTACTCTGCTAGTCCCCACCCAGCTTAATTTCCCTAGCCCATTATCTCTTGACTTGTCTCTTTGCAGCTTACCTCTGCATGACTTACTTATCTTTGGCTTTCCCATCTAAACCCATCATATTTATAAGTTATCTTTCAGTACTGGCAATGGTCATGACTACTCACCTCCTTCATTTGCCTCTGAGATTTTCAAACAGGAGCATCTGTGCTATGCCCTGTGCCACTCCTGATGCCTGGAGGCAACGTCCTTCAGAATCCTCATTAACTCATGCCTTTGACATGTCATCTATAGAAAATGGGACAGCAGATAGGTAGCAGTGTGGCTGACCTATGACTGCTCAGCAACATTATTCTCTTATTTCCCCGTATCCCTTCATGGGCCTGTCCCTATCTATTGCAGACACATCAGGTTTCACCCCTGAGAGTCAGCCCTTTCCCTTAACCCCTCACCTGCATGGTGTCTGTCAGCCCAGGCTGGCAGGGGGTGTCCAGGCACAGAGCAGAGCAGTGTCCCTGTCAGCAGAGGGGTTTCACTGCTGAGCCCCCCATGTCCAGGGGTGCAGAGCCACTGGGTGGTCTTCTGCTGAGCAATGCTTCCTCCCTTTCCGGGACTGGTGCATGTAGCCACTGAATTGAGGGAAGCCACAAGATGTGCTGTTTACACTGCTTTGTAATGGGATTGCAAAATTTTCAGATGCGAGGAAAGTGCTTTTGTTCTGGCCAATATAATGCCAAATATAAAGGGGTTTGGTGTGGCTCAAAAAGCCTGTTTCTGAAGTAATACAAACAGTAAATACCCCTTGGTCATTCATAATTTATAATTTTGGTTGTGAGTAATCCATAGAAATTCTAGTCTGATCACTTGACTGACAAAGTACAAAGCAGCACCTAAGTTTTTAACCAGAATTATTAACTTTCTGCCAACCTGATCAAAAATAAGCTCACTCCTAGAAAAATGACCAGAAGAAAGATAGCCAGAAAGATAACTATCATCATTCAGACATCTAAATAATACCCAAATTGGGACTTGAACTCAAAGCATTTTTAGTCCCTTTGTTGGGGCACATAGAAAAATCTTACCGATGCAGAAAGGATGCAAGAGGTAGAATAAGAGGAGGTCATTTCTGTAGTCCTGGTTTTGTCTTCGTTTGTAGAAGAAGGCACTAGCACACCTGACAGGCAGAAATCTTCAGCAGGAGGGAGACAAAGTGAGAACCATCTTCAACCTCTGTGTGGTTCTGTGTCTTGGAAAACAAGAAGTTGAGAGCCTCCGGCATGAAGGCAGAAGTCTTTCAGTAAGGCACCATGTACAGAGGTAAAATTTAGATCCACTTTTCCAATTTTTACACGTAAAAAGGTAAAATGCTTTTCTCGATGGGTCTCCACCTTTATGAATTTCTAACAATAGTAGCACAGATCAGCCCAGCCAGTAAATGGTCTCTGCACCTCTGCTGTAACAGGAGGGACAATGACCCAGCTGGTGTCACTTCTAGGGCTGGTCAGGCTGCCACTGCACTTGAAGTGATCCTTGATAAGATTTCACGTGAAAGGAGGGCAAGACGGAAAGAAAGAAGGCAAGGAAGCCTCCCCCACTTGAAATTCTTCAGGCTGACCTGTCAGCTTCTATGTTACTACATTTGGACTTGAATTTCTTGCCAAGGTCAGAGCAGATTAGAAGCTGCTTTCATATCTGACAGAAATACTACTCCCCGGTGAACAAGGGGGTGTAGCTCCAGCATCTTTAAGTGGAAAGAAAGGTTCAGTCTTCTCCAGTCATCAACATAGAGTGCACAGGGGCCTCCCAATATTAACTCTGGTCAGCACCAACAGGTCATCTTCTCTCTGTAATCCCACATTCTTCCCCTCTCTGCTTGGATCTGAGCTGCAGACTCGAAAAGCATGACTGAAAATATCAGAAAAACAGTGAGATTTGAAGGATCATATGATCATCTCATGATCACCAGTATTTGTTTCTTTTGATGCTCTTTGTGGGAAATATATACTCCTTTTTTCTAAATCACCCTTAAAGCACAACAGCAGAATTATGTGCAGCCAGGCAAGAGTTTGATTTCAGGAGTGACCTCAGGACTCACATTTCCTCTTGCCTGAAGCTCAGTTCACATTTGTAGGGAACTTGCTCAGTGGGAGACATGTTTTTCTTAAATGTTCAACAGCTGCATGGAAGCTAGGCAGCAGGAAAAACACAGGGGCAAGCAAAGGATAAAAATAATAATACTTTATTACCCCCTTGTCTTTTAAAACTTTGGTTCCCTCAAATAAAGCATAAGAAAATCTGGAAGTCCTGATGTGATGAGACCAAGGCACACTGGATGAGTGGCCTGCCAGGGGTCATAAAGGAGCCTGGACAAAGAACAACATGCCTTGTTCAGCCGTGTTTACAAAAATGTCTAGCTCCACCAGAATTAGTAATTGGATGCCAGAATGCTAAATTTGCTTTTCAGCACAGAAGTAAAGAACATAGGGCTGAGAAAACACGATGTGAAAACAAAAGGGAGGCAATTTTATAGAGTCTTTAGAGCAGACTGGCAAAGTAGAGGGTTTGCTGAGGAAAGTGTCTGGAGAAGATTTCAGTACCAGAAAAGTACCAGGAGGCTGTAGTAGCCAGCAGGTGACCACAAATCACTAAAGATCAGTGTTAACCAGAGTTTTCCATTTGGCCACTTGGCTTCTCGTCACATGTCATTTTACATGTCACAGACTGAGTTACAGTTTGCACCCCTTTTTTTCTCCACCTCAATGAGAGTTTACAGCAGTGAGAGGAGCCACTCAGAATAATTCAGAAGAAATATTTCCCTGGTTTACTTCCCTGTGTGGGATGCCTCGCTTGGCTGGAAATCAATCCTTGTTTATCTCACAACCAGGAAGGAAGGGGAAATTAAGAAAGAGAAGATAAAGGGAAAGCAAGAAGGAAAGAAAAACAAAGAAGTCAGGAGTGGAAGAAATGGAAAGAGACACAGGGATGATGGTTATGGACTCCAAAGACAGCAAAGGGCAGGTAGGAAGAAGCAATGAAAATCAATGAAACCCAGAGAGAGCAAGGAGGATAAAGGAAAGAGGGCAAAGGAAACAATTTTTTTCAAAAATATAGTGTTTGCTTGAAAACTGAATGCAAAATAGTCACAAGAGTTTTAACCTAAGCTGATATCATATCAATAAACACTTTTTGGTCAAAATCAGGAGTTATTATTGCCTCGTCAGTGTGCCTGTAGCCCTTTGCTGGGTCAGTGGGCTGACCCCTGTCTCTGCGCCTGCCCATGTGTGGTGGTGGGGAGGGATGGAGATAATGCTGACGGAAATGAGTCCCTCTTTATCTGGCCTGGCTCTGGCTGCAAGACTAAACAAGCTGAAAATACTCCTTAAAGGTGATAGGTCTTCACAAAACACAATTAACAACTTCAAGATGCCCTTCCAGGAACCAGCAAGACAATTCAGAGCATGCAGGGTTGGTTTATCCTAGGAGGAGTCAGTCCCTCAAAACACACAGAACTCAAAAGAAGGCATGTCTGTCAGGCCATGGGGAGGAGCATCAGCTGTGTTCCTCTGGCCCCGTTGGGGACTGGGTGCTGACAAGAGCCAAGACTGGGAGGCAGAAGGGGGCTTTTTCCTTTGAGTGGTTCATCAATAACTTCCACCTGATGCTGCAGAGGCAATGACTTGGGAACCAGAGACGTCTCAGAGAAATACTTCTTCTGCATAGAAGTGCTGCATGTTCCAGGTGTGGCAGCAGCCCTCTGAGGAAAGCCAGAGCAGACACCAGCATGGGTGCTAGCCTGTAGCTTATTTCTCATTGAATTAGAAGATGTAAAATCACTGCTGCAATCGTCAGTACTGGTTTGAGTCTCATGCTGTGATGGTAGCATTAAAAAAAATCTTACCAGCAAAATATTAACCCTCTTGCAAAACTTAAAGGTCTTTTTGAAGAGAATCTTTTGAAAGATTCTCCTCGTTTTCAGACTTGTCCTCAGATTTAAGTGGCATCATGCAGAAGCTCAGTAAATCCCTTTGGCCACTCTATCCAACTGCTGCATTAAGAGTGTGAGCAGTTAACATGGACTCTCCATGATAACAAAACTCCAGTGGACTTTACCAAAGTTTACTCTCAAAAGCAATCGGTTCTGAACTGAATTCCTTCCCAGAAAAGCTGAGTGTGGGACTGGAGCATTCCCAGAGGAGGCTCAGCTGCATTAGAGACATGGTCTGTGCCAGATGTTTCTTAGCACGAGCTCTTCACAAATGGGTGCACACATGACATGGAAGCCCGTCAATGGGGCAGTGGGTCTTCTCAAGTCCATTCCCTGTGTGGGCAGAGCTGTCCCTGTCACCTGGGAAGGTCCCCTTTCCACCGGCACCAGCACAGGTCCAAGTTGTCCTTCTAGCTGGAGGCTGGGAATTAAGTGCCTCCTTTATTCATTAGCAGTCTCTTCTCAGTGCTAAGGTTACCCAACCTATACTGAAATAAGTTATTATTAAAACTTGTAATTACTCTTCTCAGGTCTGAAGTGCTGGGCTGTCACCCTGCTTTTTCAGCCTTCTGATGTTTACCTTTGAAAATTCTTGTTCTCACACACTTTTCTGTAAATAATGGATTTGCTTACACGTAGTTTTATCTTGTTTACATGTTTCTTGGAGGAGGAGTTCTCATGATGGACACCTGTCTTGACCAATGTGATTGCAGAGGTGTTGACCTTGCTTACCAATCACTTGGTTTGCTTGATACACTATTTAATGGAGTCAGTGATGTAATAAAGTTAGTCCTCTTGGTTGAATCAGAGTTCAACCTTGGTTGGTCAGAGTTCGTGCAGTGCTTTTAGCGTGGCAAGTGCGACACTGGGCACACCAGAAGGTCACAGATGATAAGCTGTGCTTTGTGTGGGATTTTTATTTTTGTACATCTTTTCAGTACCAAGCTGGGCCCCCACACCGTGCTACAGGGGCTGAGCCCTGCATTCAAATGACACCCGTGAGCCTCAGTGCGGCTGCGTGCCACCCATGGAGCTGTAGACAGGGATCAACCAGGGGGACAAAAGTTACAGGTTAAAGCCAACTCCTCTGTCAGCTTGTGACTGTGAGGTCAGGAGTGATGGGAGCAGAGGCACTGTCTGCTTGGATCACACTAAAGTCTCTTCAAGTCCACAGTGTGACATTGATGGTGTTCAATACCAGATTACTACAGGGGAAAAGAGCTCTTGAAGAATGTTTATGAAATTGCTTTTTATTTCATAGGGTATAGTTTTGCTAAGCTCTGTTATGTAGTGGCTGACAGAATCACGAGGTTGCTTTTATTTTTTATTTCCCTTACTGTGTATTTTAAATCTGATTTCCAGAAACAATAAATATATTTGGAAACTACCCCAGATTGTGTCTTTGTGACGTCTGGAAACAAACCTGGCACGGGAAAAAGTGATAAAATTTTCTAAGGTTTTAACCACCCTCCATCTAACACTACAGTTTTTTAATTTTAATCTCTATTTCAATGACTGCTACATCTGATTAAACTACTTGGAACATTACTTTAATTTCAAGTCCATTGATCATTACCCCAAAGCACTACCAGCCATACCTCAAAAGTAATGTGAAACAGGGGTATAAGCAATACTTTTTTCTGTCTGAACATCCACACTGCAGCATCAAACAGACATTCAGATTACTTCTCTGTCCCAAGGGGTTTCTCCTGTGATTATCTGATCCCTTTCAATCAAACAGGGTGTGTGCATCAGTCCCAAAGGCAATGTAAAACTGACCAGACCCATATTTCTGCAGATTCCCCAAAAGGCACAGGCAAGAATTCTTTTCCTCTCTGAGGATCAGAAATGCTGCAGGAGTTAATTGACTTTATATGGATGCTGCAGGCTTCCCATCCATCAGCAGTAAGAATATTTTATCCAGGGATGGATGGTGGTGCAGAGGCAGAAATTCCTTGCAAGTAGGATGGTGCTGGCAAAAGGATTCCACTGTCTGATGTTGCCATTCTCTGTGACAGAAGTACATACAGCATCAATGGCACTTTCAGTATATAAAGTATTGTCATATAAATGCGTTCATGCTCTTGCATTGTCCTTGTAAGGCTTGGAAGCATAATTTTTTGGTTCTGGGAATTCTTATGTGAGGGAAGCAGTGCCCCTAGCTTTTGTAAGAATTGCTTTTTGACTATGAAAGAGAAGTTTGGTTATTTGAGAACTTTGTAGGGTAATATACTGCATGAAAGAGCAAATGTAAACCGCCAACTCAGAGATACATACGATGGTTAACTGCATGTGATTTTGGTTATGAGATGTTAGTTAACTATGGTGGCCCCTTGAACCATGGCCTTGCTTCAACCATGGAATCATAGGAGTGGAAAAAATCGTATAAAATCACCAACTTTGCCTCTCTGGGAGGATCAGCTGTAACTGAGCTGTTCTTGACCACTGCTCATCCGACTGGTTCTCAAAGACCTCCAGAGACGGAGACATTTCAGTTTCCTAAAATAATCTCTCCACACTCTGCAGGGGAACCTGGAGCTTGCACAGCTCCCATCCACTTCTGTGGGAGGTCAGGGATCCACCCCAGAGTCTGCAGAGAGTTTTAGAGAAAGAGAGTAAAAGGTTTTCTGCTCTTGGACTGTGCTACAAGACAGCACCACCACTCTTGATCATAGCTTTCACTCTCCTCCTTCCCCTGATCTCTTCTGCCAGACCCCCACAAGAAGATGTATTGCTCCCCCTCAGCTTCCTGTCATGACTGTGAAGTGAACTGGATCCCTGAGACCACCTGCATAAGGAAAACACCTGCAAGTCCCCTGGCCAGTGGCAAATAGGGATCATGGACAGGAGCAAGGGAAGGGAATGTTGTCCAGAGAAGGATGGTTGGAGTGGTTTCACTGCATTTGCTGCCAGGGCAAATGGTCATGGAAGGGACTCAAACATTTCTCACTAGGTAACCAGGAGCAACTGGCCTTAATTGGAATATTCCAGAGATATTGTTACTCTTCCAAAAAGTAAAATCCAGTCTTCCAAAAAGCCCGTACACTTGTGCTTCATGGACTCCTTCCCCATGCAGGTGTACAAGGATCAGTCTGAGCCTCAGCCTCAATAAAACCACTTCAGATCCCTTTTACAAAGGATGCTGGTCTGTGTCATGAAGCACCCCATTATTAAAAATACCTCAAATTAACTTGGATCATAGCAACTCAAAATCATTGAGGTATTTCTGAGTACCCAAATTTGCTATTTTTTCTCTTTCTATTAAACTTTGCATAACCTTACAAAAAGCAGAACTAACTTAGACAGTTTTAGGAAAGTGAGAAAAGATCCCTCAAACCCTGCCTGTGGTGCTTTCTGGTGATGTTTTGTTCTGTAGGAGAATTTCACAGCAGAGATCTGATCCTCTGCATTGATGTTTACAGTGGAAGAGCTGCCAGATCCATAAATACAAAGACTAATGAGCACAAATATGCTCAAAATGTTTCTTTGTGAATCACACATAATTTTCTTATCCAAACTCAGGGAACATCGTGTTGCTAACGCAGTACACAAGGTCACCTCAAATTGTGAAGTAAATCTTCTTTTCCCTTTGCTGGCTTTACTTTCAATGCCATCATGTTCCAGGTCCCAACATTGTTCTACAATGTCTCTCTTGCTAGTTTTCCAGGTGTCCTGGATGGGAGATATTTGGCTATCCCTGACCAGAAACAAGTGGGTTTAGTCAGAGATTATCAAAAAATAAAGATTTTTTTTTTTAACACTACAAAACTTTCTGCTTGAAAGGAAATATTCCAAGATGCTTTACATGCATTAGGCATGTCCCTGCTCTTCTGAGTAACAACTGCAGCATAGCTAGAGGAGTTGCACAGGTGAGAGAAGCTAATGCATGGGTTAACATAAATGTTTATTTTTATATCCCTTCACTCTTCAGCCACTGGGTTGTATGAGATGGAAATCAGGGTGGATTCAGCAAATGTTTTCCCAGTTTGCACCATTTTTCCAGTATGTCTAGACTCAACAGGAGTATCCATGACTCTGTTCTTGAACATATGAAGCATATGAATAATTTAGTTGTTGGTTATTGAAACCTGAAGCAAGATGGGAGTAAAATGGTGAAAACCCAAACAGCTGAGTACCCTGTTTTTCATGGGACATCCTCAGTTACAGTGTGATGTCCCAGTGTAACATTCTGTGGTATCTGTCCAGGGAGGAAATACTTTGGAGCATTTCATTAGATAAAAATATGCAGCCAAGAAGAATTCCAGCAAATGGTAATGCTCTGCCACAGATATGTAATATGAATAAAAGGCATTGTTCAGAAGGCTCTGCAAAAGCAATCTTAATCCTCCTAAATTTTTGGGCTCTTGATACCTATTCTTCCTGGTCATTATAAACTTCATAATTTTTTTTTAAAGTATTTCCAGTGTTGTGGAGTAAGATATCTGGAGACAATAGAGACATGAAATAATGTGAGGTTACTAGAGATGCTGTTAGTCTTCAGTGTAAGGATTTGATTAGTGCCTCTAAGAGCTCTGATTTTATAAAGCCGTCCATTTTTCAGAGGAAAAACTGTCATAAGCTCTGACCCAATTGTTACAGAAACTAAAGGGGAAAATTAAACTCTGAATGAACAGAATAAATATTGTTCTGTGTAATTTTTCTTGAGTGACCATTCGTTTCTGGAGGTTTTCTTACTGATGTTTCTGTCTTATAGAAACAAACATGGTAAGGGAGTGTCACATAAAATTTAATATCAGTATGATTTAAAAAAACCCCAAAGCTTTGGTTTTTTTGTTGGTTTTTTGTTTGTATGTTTTTGTGGGGGGGTTGTTTGTTAGTTTTTAATTTATTTTTATTTGTTTAGGTTTCAACAAGCTTTGTTGTACTTGCAAATGCTCACAACTGAAATACTCTGTTGGGGGAAGAGAGGCAGAATTGGCAGGGACTGCAAAAAGTTCAGCCACAAATAAAAATTAACCTGATGTCTGTTTATAGAATCTAGGCAAAATAAAAAAGTAAACACAGAGTATTATGAAATAGCAATTAAACTGTCAGATTAATTCACTTTTAATAGTCCAATAATATAAAGTTTTTTAACTGAGTCTTTAATCTGGCACCTTCTCTACTCAGGAATGCAGTGCTGCAATCCAGAAACTCAGAAAAGCATTACATGTGTCAATAGTTTAACCAAACCAGGGAAGATACTTGAAGAAATCTGAAATATTACTTACATGAGATCAATCTGGCATTCCAGGCAAAGCATGGTGAGTGTGTGAAGCTGGAAATGTTAGGTCTTACATCTTGGTCTGAGAGAGCTACCTTTTGCACAAACTCGAATATATTCACCTGTGGTTCACAAAAAATAAACTAGAAAAAAAAATCTAAGGTGATCAGAGGGACATCTATAGGGGCAGAAGGGGGCATGAGTGTTTCTACAGCTAGTTTCAGGCAACACTTTGAGATGCATGAGGAGGATTACTGTATGATTTTGCAGATATCCTTCAGCCCTGTCTTTCCATATCATAGGTATCTGTCTATGGGTAGTTTACTTCCATTAGCTTGCCCAGCTAAATATTAACTCTTACACTACTGTTCCACATACATTGTTATACTCTGGTATGCTGTGTAGTGGTTTTTATGTTATAGCCATTCTAGTTTTAATAGTTTAAGCAAACTGTGGGTTGAAGGGCGTAAGTACAATTTCATTAGACTAAGCAGGTCTTTCATCATATAAGCTCCTCTTCAGAGCTACATGATTTGTTAAATTAAAATGCCATTTGCAGTTAAATGTTTCTTTCCAGCTCTAGTAATTGTTATATGACTCATGTTGACAAGATAAAATATTTGCTTCTGTTTCTTACATGTTTATGGTTATAATATTCTCATGCCTATCTTACATCTTGCACTGATTGAATTGTCAGTTTGACCTGAAACAATTAAGCCAGTGCAAAATTGTTGTGATCCCTCCTTTGAAATGGACTTGCTTGATTTGGACAGGTTCAGGTAGATGTTGGTTTAAGCTGAAGTGAAATAAGTCACTCTCATCTGATTTCACATAGGCTTCCTAACGATATAACTGCTTTGGTTAGTGAGTCCTGGAGTTTGATTTCCCTTTTGCTAAGACACCCATTTTCATACCACCTTTCTTGCAGATGCAAGCATGCCCACCGTGATGTGCTCGTGGTGGTGGCTGTGCCAACCCAACACCCTGCTGCCCCTGCCAACTCTGTCCCTGGCACCGCCCTACTCTGACCCTGCAGATGTGGTGGCCACATGCGGATTTACTGATGCAGGAGAAGGCAGAGGGAGGTGTCACCGCCCTCAGCCCTCTTACCACCTGCTTTGCCCCTGAAACTGATAAAGGAGCAGCCTCATCCCCAGCATTGACTTCCAGTCCTATCTGGCCCTGGGAAGGCTACATCTGCCCTGCAGAGACGGGGGATGATGGCTGTGGCAGGCAAGGGGTGTGAGGAGCTGTGAACCCACATCAACATCCCTGTGTCAGCAGAAGCATCTCACGCAGACCAGCCACGCTGCCCGATCATCCTATTTACTGGGGTAGTGTCTTCGTCTTGGGGAAGGGCTGCTTGTTTTACCCCAATGCCATGCGTGATTTAAGAAAATGTTCAAAGCTAAAGCAGCTTTAGTAGTGAAGCTGCCAAGGATTTAAAACATTCCTGTGCTGGCAAAGCACTCCAATTGGAAGCATATCAGTATAGTGAGGAGTCCTGTGCATGTGCTCACACAAGTTAACATGGATCTACTTAAACTGAGTTAGCATGTGGTTTTAGCTCACTCATGGCTGTGTCACGGCTGAGACATCAGAACCATAGTCACTCTCGTCTTAAGAGCATCACTGGCAGCATGCACTCTTAGTGGGGAGGAGTCTGGTCTCTCCATGTTGGATGCAGTTCATTCCCAAAGTGACACATACATGTTTGTTAGCTTATGCTGTGATGCATTGCTGCTCCTGCTCTTTGCACGCAGCTTTTGCAGCCATCACAGTGTTCCCTGCAGCAATGCCCAGGATGAAGGTGGCCCAGCTCAGAGGAGCAGTGTCCCTCCCAGCAGCTGCAAGTACTGCCTACCACATTAAAGAAATGAAATCTCACTCTTTATCATGCAAATAAGCAAGGTTAATTCCCTACCACGGGAAAAACGTGAAATTCCCGTGTGACATCCCTCTCCCTCCTCCCTTCTCACTGCAACCAAGTGGTGGAAAGGGACGGCCCATTTGGTACAGCATCTAAGAGGAGGGGGGAAGGCAAGCACACCCTTGCTCTCCCACGGGAGCTTTCCCAAGGGCCTGCCCTGTTCCTGGCAGCATCCCAAAGACCCAGGGCTGCAGACCAGAGTGCCTTCCTTTGATCTCTCCATCTTGACCTCAGAGCAACCCTGCTGCCACACCAGCCAATACTCCCCACTGGAAATGAGAAAAAGAAGGAGAAGCTTTATAAAATATTTCTTCAGCTGAATTTTTGTTCATCTAGAGTAGGGGCCATGTGGAGTGTCTGCCTCCTGGTCTCTTTGGCCTCCTTTTGGCAGCAAAGCAGGTTCCTGGGCCACAGCATAGCGAGAGGAGAGAGTGTCAGGAGAGTGCTGCAGAATCAGCAATCTGCCTTGCAGATGACATGGGGATCCCCCAGACTGGGAAATGAAAGTCCAACCTAATGACACAGCATAATTTTCACAACTGAAAGAGCATTGGCATTTGATTTAAACATAAATCTGCAGTTCAATTACAAAGAGTTTCAACATTTCTGAATTCAGTGTCACTCCATGTGATACTTTCATAATGGAGCTGCAAGGATCACAGCTGTATGAGAATATGGCCCCAGGGAGTGCCATCATTTTCATTATTCATGTTGCCTGGCCTATTTTCTCCCCTCTCCTGGAAAGAACATGGGAGTGTATATGCACATGTGTGCATGTGCATGCATGAGAGAGAGAAGATGTAGGTAAGTTAATGTTTTTCAAATAAAGTACCTGGAAACTGTTGCTGATAATTAACCATGTTTTTGGCTTGTCCCACCACAGAGTGCAATATCCCCAAGCAGAGTTGTGGCTGCATGACCTCACACCACAGAGGCATGAATTTCTGCCAGCTCCATGACATCCATACGTGGATGCCTTAGCTGCCATGGAGCTGTTGCTGATGGGAAGATTACAGATTCCTCTGCTCACAGGACAGGAGGGCCGCATCCACAGGTATCATGGCCATTTGGAGCTTCCAGTGACAAAGTCCTGAATCCAGACACTGGCAGGAGCACCCTCTGGGGTTTGGTGGGCTTGTCTGGGCAGACTCAAGGTCTGCTAGTGGAGGGAGGGTCCACACAGGTACTGTGAGGGTGTGCCTCCCTTTTTCCTGCAGGCATGTTGGGCCCTTGGCAGGGCAGCCGTGCTGTCATGGAAGGGATTGGCCTCTCAGTAGGGCCTTATGTGAGTGATAAAACCTGTAAGCAGATAAGTTATTGCATCCTGAGGGGGTAATGCTATTAAATCTATTTAGCATCTTGTTCACTGCTTTGAAATGTTTCACAGGTATGAGCTATGCTGAAACCTTTCTACCCGCTATGCTCTGGAAACCAAGGTGTTATCCTGATTCAAAGATGTCTTTTTTTTTTTTCCCCTCATTCTGCATTCATCATGGGGACTAAATTAGCAGAGATAAATGGATGGCAAATGCTCCTCTCCTCCCCCCACCACACCACAGCTGTGGCTGTGGTTGTGCTGGGTGCCAGCAGCTCATCCCTACTGACAGCTCCAATTTCTTGCTCTTGACTAAACCATCCGCACATGAAATGGGGGCACTTAATGGTTCTCTGCACAACTTGCTTGGCTTTGACGTGAAACTGCTTTTTAATGCATGTAGTGGAGATGTCTAACATTTCTACATGAAAGCATTACACTTTCATAGCGTTTCAAAGTGACACATACTTTTGTATTAAAAAAAAATAAAATCCGCAAAGCTGTAGTTCTGAGAGGAAAACAATTTCAAGCCATGATCATTCTTGTCAGTGGCACCTTTTTATCTGCAGGGGCAGTGGGCACACACAGGTTCTGGAGGAGTGTCAGTGGCTGCAATGTCTCAGGTGCACCCATCCCTAGGTAGGTCCAGGGGGTCACCCTGTGTTGGCAGTGCTGGCAGCTGGGGAACTCTGTGTGTGGGTGTGTGTGTGAGAGAGAGCGAGAGAGAGAGAGAGAGACAGAGAGAGAGAGACTCACACCAGTAACTCAATCTGATGTGAGGAGTCACCTTTCTGAATCACACCTAAACCCTTTGGAGAAAGTAATCATTAGGCAACTTGCAAGGATAGGGGCCACTTGGCATGGTGGTGAAACACAAAGCTGGAGAGATAAGAGGTAAAGATAGCATTTACTTGTCATTCAGCCCATTTGGATTTGGTTTATGGTACACATTCTTCAGCATCTGTACTAGACACCAGAGGATGTCCTTGTTTCCCTCAGCCCGTATCTCAGGCACCCACCACTGCAGATGCAGTATGCTGTGTAAAAACTTCCTTTAAGCTCCGTGTCCACGGGAGTCACTTCCAAACACTTCATGTAAGGACTGAACACTATCTTGCCTTCTTCCCTGCTGTTGCTGCACCTTTTCTGCCTTTATCCACATGCACACACATGCACATGGGGCAGGGACTAAAATCTAAAAGAGGGAGGATGCATCCCCCAGTGCCCTCCCTGATGGAAGGTTTGCCAAGGCTGCCAGCTCCGGGCATCCCTCTGCCTGCTTCTCTCTGAAGGTGGTGTAGCAGAGTCCTCCTGCCGCAGCTTCATGAGCTTCAGGTGGCTCATTTGGTTTTAGAACAGCTGGTGCTGGGCCAAACACCGTCAGTGTCGTGGTGCAGGGCCCTGAGCTGGTGCCTGTCGGTGCTGCCAGCTCAGCCTTCTGCAAAAGCTTTCTCCAAGGGGTGGCAGGCAGGTTTTTTGCTGGATGGTGCATTGCCCCCAGGAGCTGACCGAGAGCCAAACCCAGCATAAACACAATGTGCTCTGACAAATGTGACAGAAATACGATGCCAATGAAGTCTGTACATCCAGGTGACACAACAGTGCAGGGAGGTCGTGACTGAACCACGGTGGACCCATGTTCTGACCCGCTTCACAAACACAGGCCACAGATGTCGCTGGTCAGGGACCCCATGGAAATCTGGCAGCAGGGGAGTGGTGATGAATACCTTCCTTCACTCAGCTATTGGCAAAGCGGGATTGCATCCACAGCCTCCCTGGCAACACTTACCCTGAGTCTGCAATATGCAGATTGGAGGGATGATAGCCACCATACTGAGTCCTTCACCCCTCGGGAATACTCTGAGGCAGTGACTGACACACCCACTCCCACTTACAGCCTGGGCTACTGTGGGTCTGCAGCACTTTATCAGCCTGCTTGTGTTGTTTACAAGTATTTGAGCTCTGAAAATGCCCTGCTATATAAAATACAGAGCCAAGCTGAGAAAATTCTAAACAGATTCCTATTCCGTAGTCGGCTGCCTTTCTATGGAACTATAGATCACTACCCTAACCAAATCGTTTTCAATAATGAGATTTAAAAACATGTTTATATTTTGACATTTGGCATTTAAAAGCAAGCAGAAATTAATGTTAAAGGATACATGAAAAACCATCTGTATCTTCGGCCAGAGAAGAATGGAGAGAAGGCATCACAAAAGTGTCATTACCACTCCTGCAGACCTAAGGACACTTTTACTATGTTATTGAAACCCAAGGTGTCTGAGACCAGAGAGGTTTTGTAGGAGCTGTAGGCACCAAATGTAGGGGTAGTTTGTCCCAGTGGCATAGCACAAGGTAGTCAAAATATGGCTCAGGATCAGCAGGTTAAGTGATAATCACATCTACACTTATTTAAAAATAGCAAAGTCTGAGGTCACTCGGCAGAAACTGGTGTTAGAAATGCCACAAAGAATAATAAAGACCTGTGAGTCTGGTTATAAAAAAAGCAGTGCGAGGAAAGAAGGCAGCAGAAAGGTGGAGATTTATGATGACTTCTTATAAGGCATCATGGTGAGAGCAGGGAAAAAAAACAGAATATAGGTAGAGACACAGAAGGTATTTCTTAATCTCATATCTAAAGATGCACGTGCCTTACACACAACTGATTACTCCAACATATTGGTAAGGTCACATGCAGACAGGTACATGCATCTGCAGGCGTCCCTTCCCATTCAGTGCTATGAAGCACATGTGTACCTTTCCCTGTAAATGCAGCATCCTGCGGCTTTTATTGGTACAAATCAAGATTGCTCCATTTTGCAGATATGGTCCTTTGTGCCTACTTACAGCCACGCCTGTGCTTTATTAGGCTATTGTGTGTATTTTACAGGGGCTATGGTGCAGAGATCTGTGCCTCTAGCAGCAGGAGATGGGGATGCTGTCAGTCTGCATGGCCAGCATAGCAACCTTAGGTAACTGAGCACTAAGCCATTCATCTTTTTCATGTTCTGGGATGATGCAGAGCAGGCTCATCACATGATGCAGCAAGCAAGCAAGCACTGCTGGCTTGAAAAGAAGGAAAAGAGGTGACATAGTGGTGACTTTTTCTCACTGAGGTGAGATGGTCGCCTACCTTTGCTGTGTTGAGGCAGGAGATTTGGTTGTAAAGCTAAGTGAGAGGTGGTGATTGATTCTCAGCTGGTGAGGACTCGCTGTACAGCCTTAAGCAAAGCATTTACCCTTTTGTTCTTGCTTGTTGCCACAGCAAAAAGGGAATATGGGAATTTTTTCAGGTCTTAGATGCACTGTTAAACAAAACTGTGAGGTGCTCTGAGAGGGTAAGATGTAAAGTGCTTCAGGATTGCCAGTGCTGTTAAAGGATTGCCTAAGGACAAGGTCCTCCTGGCTGGGAGGATTTAAAATTTCATTGGGAAGGCTTCAGTGGAAATTTGGGCTTTACCCCCCTGCTTGAATGGTGAGCTCGGTCCTGCGGACGTGTCGAGCATTGAAGCACGGTAGGGCTGGTGCGGAAAGTGCAAACGGAGCAGGAGACAGAGCTGCTGCCTGCTGACAGACCCTCTCCTGCCATTCCTCCTCATGGGCCAAAGTGCAAGAGCCTGATACCAAGCTCCAGTTGGCCTGGAGAGAAATGGGGGGTGGGGAAACTCTACCCGTTTCTGTCAGTTTTAAGGCAGGATGTGAGAGTGCTGCCTACGCTTTGTTCTCGCTCCCTGCCCGAGCATCTTTGCATAAAGTCCCTGTGATCAATACTGATTAACCGTCTTCAGAAAAAATGTCCTTTCTTCCTTTGTTTCTCGTGAGATAAGAAGCATCCCGACCCTGCCAGCCTGCCCTGTGGGAATTGTGAGATACTTTGTAGACTGTAAAATCAAGCGGTACCTTTTGCACTGGACAGTGCATAGCTGAGGTGACTCAGTGCATGGCTCCTTAGACAGGAGCAAGGTTTGTTCTTCCAATCGTTATGGATGAGGAAGAGGCTGAATTACTGAGCTGAGAATCCTTTTATTTCCAGGTGTTGTAGCTGATCAGGTAAAAAATATCTTTGCTGCGAGTCTGGCTTTTCTTAGTCTTTAGGCTTTGTTTAAAACTGGTAGCACTCCTGGGATTAGTTAATATTTAATTTAAATGGGGAAAGAAATGAAAGGCAGGCCACAACAAATGGTTCTAGTGCACAAATCTCATCCAGTGACACAGCAGCTGAGAAACAAAGCCAATCACCCAAGAGCAGCAGTTAAATGGTAAGGGATGGAGCTGGAGTTCACTGCCTCAGTGAGATTTATTTCACCTTCCCAAGGAAAGCTAACCTTGGGAAAAATAAAGCAGTAAATACGTCTTCTTTCTTCTGGTTGACAGTTTACTGCTTCTGAGAAGCCGTGGTTTATGGAGAACAAGAGCACCAGACAGACTGCAGCAAGAGGTGCAGCGGAGAGAAACTGGGAGATGCTGTCAGGAGAAGGGAGGGAGAAGGAGTGGGCAGGGCCACCTTTTCCAGCAGGAGCCATCCTGCAGTGAGGGGTGAACATGATTTAGGTTAAATTTAACACGGCAAAAAACTGCTTCAGTTTGGAGGGCTGTGGTGATGTGGACCTAGAATGGGTGATACCATTCACCCTTCTGCATCCCATCACTCTTGCATGCACACAGCTATCAGCACCAGCAAGGTTTTAATCTTGATTTTTTGAACCCAATTTTTTCCTCATAAACGGTAATAATTTTTCACATGAGCGTGTACTTTGTTTTGTCTTTAAATGCTGTGTTATTTGATTGACCATAACAGCTCCTCAAGTTAGACTGTTATTTTATGTATTGGCTGGGGTTTTTTAACATTACAGCTATAATGGGACCCTCGTGAATCTCGTGCATGATAATACAGAGGCATTCTTTCCCAGTTCAAATGATACTGTAGCATCTTGGCACATTTGGAGGTCAGGCAGTGTGGCAACATGATGAAAACCCCTGTTAAATGAATCATTTGTCCTTTTGTAATTGGGCTTCTTGGCACATCTTGCTGAGAAAGTGAGTTGCTTCAGCCCTGAAAAACTCAAGTTCACGATGTTCACTCAAGTATCAAGTCAGTATCTGTCCAAAGGAGGAACAAGCATTTGTGATATTAATTCCCTTCTGCCTAGGGACAACGGATACATCTTTTTTATTTGCCTTTTGCTTTCCCTGCAGCAATGTGCTCTCTGTTACTTGAGTAGGGCAGAGTGAATGGGCAAGAAATTCAAAATCTTTACCCAAACTTGCAAAGAGGCTCAAATCTATAAAAATGACTGCCGTCATTTATTTGTGAGTCTTTGCACTTTGGAAATTTGGCCCAAACTTAAGGGAACTCAGTGTGAGAGGTTGTTCATGGGATACTTTTGACATAGAAAAAAACTGGAATGTGCTTAGAGCCCTCTGCTTTTGGAAGAAGTTTGTATAGGTATTTAAAATTTCATGTCCTCAGTCAACCTTATGGGCCTTTAGAAGCATGCCAGAACTGGAATATGGGCTGTCACTCTGTCAGAGAACATTAAGCCAAAGTGCAAGCTATTTTCAAGATAGAAATAATATTTCACCCCCAGGATATAGCAACTTAAGCACCGGTTCCATTAGTAGTCTGCCAGGCTCTTTGGGTCTTGTGGAGGCTGTGTACCACCACGGGTCCTAGGCCAGCTCTGGAGGATGCTGCAGCCACAGGTCCTGTGGATCTGCCTGCTCCCTTACATTGTTCTGAGCAGTTTTTAGTGATAGTAAAGAAATGGATGGGGGAAAATACCAGAGAGAGAATAATGCTGAGTGACTCTTCACTTAGGGCATTTATTGTGAGCAAGAATAAAAATCCATTTGTCTTTTTTTTTTTTCCCCAGTCAGTGATTGGAAAAACAAGTGGTATTTCCAGTCTGATACCAGATGTTTGGAGTCCCTTGCTCATAAAGATTTCAAGGTTTTTATTCAGTATTTTTGAGAATCTCCTAAGGAAATATCTCTATAATATTAGGCTGGATTTAAGACGTACCGTTCACAATGAGCTCAAGTTTGGCTTACTTATTTATATTCCCATTGGCTTACACTTTTCATACTCCCATTAGTTACATTTTTCATACTCCCCTTTTTTAGTTGCATATTAAAATTGTGACCTTTAAATCCGCTTTTCCATCACGTATAGTACCTTTTTGTTACTTATGTTTTTAGGAAGCCCCAGACTGACTTAAACTTCGGATGTGGCACTGCAGATACAGCTCATACAGTGTTGGTGCAGCTCATTGGGTAAATTATTTTGTGGCCTTAGTTTCATATTACGTTAGACTAAAGCCATAATTGCTGGTAATTCAATATGACACAGGAAAGGAAACATCATATTCAGCAAATTAAGCTTCATATGACGGCACTACTTACGAAATGAACTGTTGTTCAAGGACTTTTAGGGACTATAAATAGCAGGAACGTGTAAATTCAAAGAGTGGAGTTCTTAGTGATGGAAAGCAGAAGCGTTGCTGCTATTGCCATAACAAGGCAGAAAGAACCCTTCTGTGGCCTTCGGGGCTGAAGGGTGGAGTAGGTGGATCACAGTCATTGAACATCCCAAGGGGTGGGTTTTCTTTTAAAAATTTCTGTACTTCTCATCGGTGAACAGCGGTGCTTCGGGAGTCACCGGGCTCTGCTCTCAAATTAAAGTTCAGTAATATTTCTGGGTGAAAATCTGCCTCTGCTGAGAGCGGCAGGAGCTTTGCTATTGATTTGGCGGGAGGTAAGGTCTCACCAAGCACGGCAGGGGAGGGAGGATCTTCTTGACCTTTCTTTTTACAAACTTTGAGGATGTAAAGAGGGCAGAACAGGCCTGCACCAAGACCCTTCCCAGGACTGCTGAGCTCAGTGAAAATTGCTTTGCCTTTGTTCACGTTTCCCCTGTTGAGGGCTCTCTGGGTGTCTGGAGGTGGGGACGCAGCAGGATTTAGCATCTCCTGGAGTCTCTGGCCTGAGCTGTGTTCCTCCAGAGGGCTGCCCTCACCCCGTGTCCTGCTGCCCACTGCTGTTGATGGGAACTCTCGCCATGCCTTTTCTGAGGAAAAGGATTGGGTTTTGCTACAGCGTGGGTATTTTAATCCTTCCTGATTTTGATGTAAAAAATTAAAACCTAAGTGCTTGAGTCCTGATGGAAAATTTGGCTTCATTGTGAATTTTAGGGTTTTTTTATATTGTTTGATTATTTGCCCATTAATATCAGGCAGGAAAATGTTTTTAAGAGTATTCAAACAAATGATAGAAATCCAACCATTTCCTGTCACTTCCCTGTGGAAAACATAAAAAGCTGAGAAAATAAATCCTCCCCTGTTCTGAAATGAACATTTGAAGATCTATTTATTTCCATTTTTCATCTTGAAAAATAAATTTCTGAAATGTTGTGTCCTGTCCGCCAGATGCTTTTGCTTGAGTCACACATTTTCTCTAAATAAACCCCCCTCAAACATTTGACACGTCCTGTGTGAGCGGCAGTGCTTCTTATGTGCCTTTGGTAATGAAGACCTCTTACCTACCAGCAGTGACTGAGGAATCTCTTGGAAAGGAATCACTCCCATCTTTCAAGAACAATATATGTTTTATCTTATCTTGGGGTCTTGGATCAATAGGATAAAACCGACGTAAGTCTTTTATCAAGCCTATACATTTTATCAAAGCGCTGATCAAGAACTGAAAAGGGATTTGGGTCAAAATCTAAGCAGAAGGATGAAAGACCATGAGTTGTGACATGTCTATCCCTGCCAACAAGCCCTGTGTTCAAACAAAAGACCTAATTCCTTGTAACCTTGCCGTTGATTTTATCTTCAAGCACCTTGTCTGTAGTCCCACCTTCCTTTCTTCCCCTGATCCCAGCAGGGCTGGGTGAGTGTCAAGGGAACAGCTCCAAATGGATCAATGGGCTGGAGTAAAACATTTTAGGTAACTTCTAGGGTGTGTTCAAGCCAGCTGTCTTACAAGACTAGGCAAATAGGATAAAGACACACATAATTTACCCTCTTGTATTTTTGTTTCAGCCTGAAAATGTGAGCCAAAACTCCAATTTACCTTTGCCTTTCAGTATTTGAGATTTAACTGTGTTTTATCCTGCAGTGTATGGTTTTGAAATGTACTTTTAAAATTTAAAATATTAAAAAAAAAGCCTAATTTCAAATTTTCAAAGTTTACAGACTATTTTTTTATTTCACCAGACTATTTTGTATAGTTTAAACTATTTTAAACATCACTGAATGAATCAGAAATGCTGCCTTACTTTTTTTGAACTGAAAAATCAGATGTGTAAACTTCTGTAATCTGAACGCATGTATTTCCACTGATGATGGTGCACATCCTATTTAGCCTGCTGTCTCTTTTCCCACTGTTCTCTTGCTTCACCTCTGCTGAGGAATTTTGCAAATTTTGTGTCATTATTTTAATTTTTCTCTCATCTCTCAAACTGTCCTCCGACAAAGACACAGAACTACAGGAAGGTGATTTACAAATTTCTCTTACTCTCAGCAATTTCAACAGGCAACTGAAATGAACCATTCCTCTGCCTGGTATTACTTGGTACACGCAGAGACACCAGCCTGCCCCCGCTGTGCCTCTCATCTTCCCACCACATAGAAATAGCTGCTGCATTTTGTCTCCTCCAGCAATTCCCCTGAGCCTAATTCTTTGCTCTTCTGTCTCCTTGGTCCCTCGATCCTGTGAACAGTAAGTGTTTGTCAAGCTGGCTTTTACAGTCACTAAATGGTTCTGCAATAAACATCAGGATCGTAATTAAGATGAAAATATTTTCCCTCCTCTGTGTCCTCAGTAAACTAATAGCAATGCTGTAGGCCAGTGTAGAGCTGCACAGCACACCTAACCAAGCACACAAATGGGATTTTCCAAGCTTGAAGTTGTGTGATGGATCTGCCTTTTCCTGCCTTTTCTTTGTGTGCAGCTCGAATATAGCAACATTTTTCTGTAGTAGCAGCAGTAACAGCAGTAATGAAGACCTAGGATGGTTTAAGTGAAAGACACAAGTATGCACTGAAGAGCTGCGAGCGTTTGCACATCCACAGGTGCAGAGGCAATCTGGCCTCCCTTTAGAAAACAGCTTCTGAGCCTTTCACCAGAGGCAGCTGAGGCGTTTCTCGCCGCTGCAGCTCTTGAACTGCTGGGCAGCATTTACCCAGAGCTCCAAGAAGCTATTGCATTATGCCCTAATAGTGTCCATGTATTGATCGTGGGTGAAAGATTGCTAATTACACACATTCCCATGATTAAAACGCTCAGACTGAAATGCTCTTTCCAAATTATTCTCTTACACAATAGAAGCATTTTCCTGTTGCATCAGACCAT
Source organism: Nicator chloris (assembly GCA_013400495.1). Lineage (NCBI taxonomy): Eukaryota > Metazoa > Chordata > Aves > Passeriformes > Pycnonotidae > Nicator > Nicator chloris. The sequence goes on along the minus strand of WAAE01003483.1, from coordinate 65,672 downwards.
GGTGCTCCCTCCCCAGGAAGAGGGATCCATGGGTCCTGCAGGGGTGTGTGTCCCTGGAGCTGCCCTGTTCCTCCAGGGGCATGGGGAATGCACAGGGCATGGCTGGGCCATTGCAGAGGCCAGCAAGCAATAACACCAGCTTTGCTTTCCCAGGCACCACAGAGCAGATAAACAAGGATGGATCTTCTCTTACGTGCCAAGGAAAGTAACGTAATTATTAATCTCATTTCCTCAGAGAGGACAAGGGGTGATTTATTTGGTATTTTACTTCTATAACACATTCAGTGTGTGAATTATCCCTTTGATTCTACGCCTTTCCCGCTGCAGCTGCCTTGCATCACTGAAATACTGTAGAAGTCTCATCCTGGCCACAAAGAGAAGGCAGTGACCAGGAGTGAAGGTCTGGGTCTGATGATCAGCTCCCATGGAGTAAGAAACCACAGGGACACAGGGAAGTCCCCTTGCTCTGGGGCATGTGAGAGGGCCCAGCCCTGGGAATAGCACAGGGCCACAGGTCTGGGAAGGTGAGAGTCAAATCTCTGTGGCTGGGCTTTGGCAGGCTCCCAACAGTGATGGGGAGAATAGAAATTTGAAAAATGATGCCAAGATTAATTTTTCTTATTGTTCCAGGAAACCACAGTTTCTTAGTGTCTCTCCAAGGACTTGCAAGAGAAGTCCTGAATTTCTCCTGCCAGTATGGGCAATGAATAGCTGGAAAATGAGACTTTTGCTGTATGTTGATGGAATTTTAATGGAGAATTTCTTTGCTAAAATAACGTTCATGGGATTTGAGTATCAGAGCAGCATTGAGGTCCTGAGCTTATTTTCCCCTCTAAACTAATTTTTTACTGACTCTCAGTCCGCACAGTTTAAAAAATAAGTGAAGTCAGTTTGCCCTGTTTTGAGGATTTTCTATTGATAAGATGCAATAAAGAGCACTGGGTTTATCCCCTGTTCATAGACCCATTTTCAGGGCTGAGTAGGGCCCTCACATGTGAGATTGTAGCAATTTAGGATTTTATGAATATTATATTGCCTTGCAACAGATTTACAAACTTAATTCAGTGTGACTCCTGATTCTAAAATACAGCAACTGAACTGCAACCAGAATTATGAGTTAGTTAAAATATTATATGTAATGAAAGCAAAGCCTGGCAAGATGTGAAATTGGAAAGTTTGTTCCTCATAAATTTCTATATCACTATGGAAGAAATGTTTTCTCTCCTGTGTCCATTTTACTTCTTCATCTCCCACTGTCTCCCTGCTTTCATGAAATCTATAGTCATTTACTGCTCTGTCAATTTACTGCTTGGGGACTGATTCAGTGTTAGGGGATGGACAAACATGCAAAAATATCATGATCACATAAAATCAATTTCCTTGAGAACAAATATAAACAAGGCTAAGGAGCTCCCTTCACTACTTAGTAAGCCTTGGGACAATTTAATATATGCAAATGTATACAAAGCACTGTGGAGGATATAAATTTTATTGAGCCTTAATTGGAAGTGATCTATGGTATCACACAGAGGTTTGAGTGAGCAGCCCACTTCCAGTTTGCATTTATGTGTGTGAAATGTGTGTGTGTGTGCACAGAGATGCACATGTGCACACAGCCCCGGCAGTGATTACCCGTGCTGAAAGCAATCACCCGCTGCAGCTGACAAGTCAAAGATCAAGTAGAAGTTTTTTTGTAAAATGGGGTAAATCCTGCTTTGAATAACCAATGACTTGACCTCTGTCAGTTGTTAGTCTAGTTGGTAGCAATTATCCAAAGGAGATTAAATTATCAGTCTCAAGGCAAGGTACTTTGCATTTTGAACAAGACCAGCGATTAAACACAGATACTTTCTGAATGCCAAGGGCGTTCCCAGCAGGATAACGATTTCAGAGGAAAAGCACACTACTGTGAGTAAATTGCAGTTTTCTTCCCCCTTCCTTGCTCCTTTTCCTTAGCTCGAGGTCACAGAGGAAAGCTTACCATGGGCTGGTGACAGCACTACTGGCTTACCCAGCAGGCTGCAAGTGGGATGGAAACAGCAGCACTGGCTGTGCTTGCAAACCAGGCAGGTGCTGCCTGAGTCCTGCTGCGGGTTCACAAACACCTGTGTGCCAGGTCACGGTATTTCCTGGTTGCATGCTGATTTCTAAGGCCCAACACCCATTCCTGAATACCCTCCCGAGTCCCAGGTACCATCCACCTCCTCAGGAGTGGGTTGGTATTTCCCCAATGGGAAAATGCCACCAGGCATTTCCCCAGAGACACAGGACAGCCGTGGCCAGGCTGGGCTGAGGGACAATTTGCCTCAGGGGTACATGGGGTGCTGTGACTCACGGCACCATGGTGCCAGCAGGTGCCAGGAGAGGTGGCACAGCGGGCAGAGCTGGCTGCAAGGCCGGATTCAGCCATAGCAGCTATTCCCACCTTAGCAATGGAATGGTTCCTGCAGGCACTGTCCCACCTGCTCTGGGGCAAGACTGCCTGCATGGGCTGAGGCAGCCAGAGCTGGTGGTTTAGAGCCATCTGGCTGCTTTCATAGGAAGGGGCTGTGGCGTTGCTGCCTCCAGTGGGGTGAGGGTAGCTCTGGCCACTGATCCAAACATCCAAGTAGGTCAGACAATGCGAGACCAAAACTCCCAGGTAAGGACCTGGTGTGGGGTGGGCAGCACCTGCACCTGCCAGACCTCGTTGTTATAGAGAAACCTAAAACACCTGAGGGCTGGGGGGGTGTGGGGTGAGTGTTTCCTTTGGGTGTTCAGGCGTTTCTTCTTGTTTTTCACCTCAAGTGCTTTGAAAGAAGAGATTAGGCCAGTGCTCTGAAAGTCTGCAGGATGTGACTTGGATTATGACAACTCATCCAAGAGAATGAACAGGTTAGTGGTCTTAATGTGGCCCCTTTGAGTGGCTGTGGGGGAATAGCTGTGCCACGCTTCCACAGTCCAGGGGATAGCTGGTTCTGGCCATCCTACCTTTGCAGCAAGCCTTTGGTTTTTCAGCACATTGAATGAATGAGTGAGCCCTTCAATTTACAGCTGCTAAGCAACCCTACAGTGTGTGACCTAGTCCCTAAATCTGCACATGAAATCCTAAATTTACTTAAAGAAATTTTGTTTAGTAATAAATACAACGTTGAGCATGTGGTGTGTCCTGGTGAGCTCCAGAGGTCCTTTCCATCCTGAGTGGTTCTGTGTAAACAGTGTGGGTAGGGCCAGCATCTGTACCAGATCTGAGTGGATGGTTTAGGTGAATAGTTAAATTCTAAAATATTTCTATTAGAAAAAAAATATAGACTTATAACCTGTTGACTCAATACTGGAGTCCTCACCTCTACTGAAAATATATTAAAAAAAAATCTATTTGCCAGCTGGCACTGACATTTAAATAAATCATGCAGAATTTAAAGCATGTGCTTGAACTTTTAAGTCCAGCATAAAGTTTATAAATCTTGGGAGAGTTTTTTTGGGGTTTTTTTTTACAACTGTCATGCACATCTTTCCACATAGTAAACACCTACATCTTCACCTGGTGGTGGGCTGCAGGGAGCAGGATTTGCCCTGTTTGTAGGGTGGGGTGCTGTGGAGTGCTCTGGCCAGCCCTTGGGCTTGGTGGCACGATGGCAAATGTCCACAGTGAGTCCAACTGGATCCAGTGCTGATTGTGTCTGAACAGTCCCCAGACATTGGTTTCAAGATCCAGGCGAGGTTTTCTTCTATCCTGCTGCAGCAGATGGCTGTAAACATTTCTGTAGCTGTTCAGGCTCAAGTCAAGCTGGTTGAGGCAATGTGAAATTCTAGGTCAAAAGGTGAAATGCTGCTAAATTTAAGATTCAAGTTTATGTAGATGAGTAAATGGTTACTTGGACTGTTTCCATTTCAGTTGCACTAAGTAAGGTATGGCTCTCCCAGCCACAGCTGGGTATCACAGCCACATCACAGGAGTTATGGAAAAGGTCCTCCCCAAGCATGTTTTCCCAAGTATGCAAGCCTAATTGCTGCTGTGCATCCAGGCTTGTCTCTCTAAATGTTTGGATTTACCTCTGTAGGTTCACTTCATCATCCCCTATACAGGATTAAACAGTATATTCATTCTCCTGTCAGTTTGTTCCTACCCCTTGTCTTCAGTGGAAAAACCTGAGCATTAGAGATGTTTGGGGTAAGAATCCATTCACAGATACACAAATATATTTGATGGGATCCTCTCACTGCGAGAGAGTGAGGGTTTGGGACTTGTTTCTTTTGTCAGAGCTTAAAGGGACAGAACTGGAATATCCGCAGAAAAGCAGTGTTTTAAGGAATAGTTTTTGCACTCAAGTACTTCTTCCCCAAGCATGGTGTTGGATGAGGATGCTGTTGGTACCTTCTGAAGGGTTAGAAAAATAAACCATCTGTCTTTTAAATGGCTTGTGAAACTCTTGGTTTGATAATTGCAGGTTGTCTGCACAGCTCCCAGACGTGTTTAAATCATACTGGGTATAACTCTTCCATTTCTGCTTCCAGGCTGGTGTGTGGTTTGTTTGTTGCTGGGTAACTGCATAGAGATGTCCAAATTTAGCCAAGGTGAGGTTATCTGTTGCAGTGACCCGCCACAGAGGAGGCACGTATGAGGCCTCACTAAATACAGGAATCTGAGCCTGGAGCTTCCCCCCTCTCTGGGCTCCATGGCAATTGCTGCCACCCTTCTGATCCCCTGCAGTTGCTATAGGTGATGCCAGGCACAAGCTCAATGCAAGATCTTCTTCCTGCCTCTGGGGATCTGGTAATCCATACTGTGAGGAAAAATTGATGGGAAGCAGCTTACAACACCTTGCTATGAATTGGCTCTTGGTCATCTTCAGTAGTGTTAACTTTCCAAGTGTATTATTATCTCAGAAGCTATTTTAGATTTTTTTTTTTTTTTAACTGACATTTTTCACTTGCTGGTCATCTCTTTATCTACTATTTCTTAGTTACACTTCAATATATTGTGCTGATTTAGTGTATCTCTTTAATATCAAATTAGTATTAAAAATTCCCTCTTCAGCAGCAGTTTGCAGTTAAATGTACTTTTGTTTTATATATAGCCTTTTTCAGAACTGTTGGTGCTTGAAGTTGTATACTGCTCCACTAAAAGGAATTTTTTATGTGAGATTTAGTGAAATTACTTCTCAGACTCACCTTGATTTACAACGGCTTTCATACAAATCTGTCCCAAAAGAGTGAACTTGATTCCTATGCTTTGTTCCTTCATTTACCATCTTCATTGTTTTTCTTCTTTTATTATTTTTCATTTTCCCCATACTACTGAGAATTAAATAACTTGGATACTTGGTTATTACTGACAGACTGAGATTTAAAGTCTGCCTGACTTTCAGCAGTTCAAGAAGCAGAATTAGACACAGGTTTCATCCTGGATGAACAAGCTTTTGCCAGGTATTAATGTCTGACACCGATTGACAGTGGTTGAACATTCTAAACAGAGGGGAAAAATCAACCTCTGTGTGGCACTGATGTGAAGGGCTAGGTTCATTAAACTGCCACCTCAAGCTAATGTCATAAAGAGCAGATTGGAGTTAGATGTTGGTTTTGTTGCTCTCCCCAGAAACCTCCCTCAGGGAGCGTTCACTTACCTCAAACACTCGAAAAAGCCAACAGGTTTGCAAATACAACTTTTCCTGACCGCAATGGAGACACCAAGGTGATTGAGATGAGCTGGAGCCATGTGGGAACAGGTGTAGCACCCAAGCACAGAACCAGCAAATCAAGGGATTTTGTGTCCTTGCAGAGATTCTGTCTGACTGAAAGCTGTGTAGGGGCTGGTCTGCTGTCCCAAGTCAGAGAGTCTCCTCTCTGTTTTCCCCTTCAGCCTTTCCTCCAAAAAGAAAATTGAAGGAAATATCCTGGAGTTCATACAGTGGTATAGCTACGTGTCATGCACATAATACGTGTTTTGTCCAAATACAGCCATAATTGTATTTTTCTGGAGAATAAATATAAGCTCTGTGTGTGATGAGAACATGCAGGGGCTGCATTGCATGGGCAACTAACAGGCTGTATCCTGAAAAACTGAAACTCTTCTTTGGCATTAAGAATGTAACTTTGACCAGATGTTGACGGTAATTGAGTTGAAAGAGCATGATGGAAATTGCCCAGTGGGGAACAATTTACCTTTTAAAATGTCATAACTTAAACCTTGATTTAGTGTATTGCACAGAAGTGGGCATGACTTGTATTTGATACATCCTCTTTTTTATTAGTACTCTACAAAGTGAAGTTCTTAAGGTGCCTGTGGCGTGTGTGTGGGGGTGTATTCCAGCTCTGGGCTTCCTCAGCCCTAACTTTTTCTGCTAACATCTCAGCTCACAGGAGCATAGAACAGTTTGCCTTGGAAGATACCTGGAGATCACTTGGTGCAGGATTGATTTAAAAAGGTTTGTCAGGGTCTTGCCCAGTTGAGCCTATGCTGGTATGTAGCAGTTTAACTCCTCCCCATCATTACTCAAAAGGTTTAAATTAAAAATTTTACTGAGGAAGCCAATATTGAAGATTTTACATAAAAGCTGCATGCACAAATTGATTCTTGCTCATGCTTGTGTGTATGTAATACATTACACTCAACCACATGGGGTAGGAAACTATTATTTGACCACACTTGTGAAAATATTTGAATTTAGCTTACTTTAGGTAAACACTCTGGCCTTAAATCCTCAGTGAACACTAACATGTATAGCACAGCAGTCCTGTTCTCAGGACAAATGCCTGAAGGGGCTTTCACCATTTCTATCCCAACCCTCTCAAGCAGGGGGCCATACCTTGGCCTTAAAATTTTTCTCTAAAATATTATCCCCAAAGAAAATTCTATGAAAACCTGCATGTTTAAAGGGGTAACACCCTCTCTCACCACCCTAATAATTCAGTGGAGGGGAGAGTTTGCATATGCCTCCCACACTCACCCCTGGCTATTTGTGTGGCTGTCAGCAGGGCAGACTCAGGGGCCACCAAGAACAAACCTATATGGGTTATCCATATGGGTAAGCTCCTGGCTGAAACATTGCAGAGAAGCTGTTTGGAAATCTAGCCACGAGAAGTGTGTTAAAAACCCAGTACTGAGACTAAACTTAGCTATTTAGAAAACAGGAGCGCTGTCCACTATGTGCCTGCAATGCTCAATTCCTTCCCCCCACCTTCCCCATTTTATTAATTCCTGCTCCCAGGATGCTTTCTGCTATGTTATGGCGTAATGATTTAGCACCTGGAATTCCTGAAGCTTTTGCATCACTTGTGTTTGAATCCCACCTTGAGAAGGCCACAGATAATATTCCTGTACCTGACACTGCTTCACACAAATCCAGCTGACAACTGAGAAGTGGAAAGTGTCCAACTGACCCTTACATCTGACCCAGCCCTTCACGTCAAGGACCAAAGGCAACAGCAAGATATTTTGGGACCAGGACAGGATGTTAGCCTGGTGTGTCCTTCTCCAAGCACAAATCAACTTCAAAAGGACTTTATTGACGGAGAGGAACCCATGGACAACCCTCTAGTGCATGGCCCTTTGTGGCAACAGCCAGGCACCAAACACTTTCCTGGGTTCTGGGATGCCAGGTAAGAGTCCCAAGCACTTCACCACAATATGGCTGAGCTCCTCTCCTTCCTTAGCATAGCTGTGTTTATCTGGAGACATGGGCACGACAAGACTAAGTGGCTTATGAGGAATTAACAAAAAAAAAAAGTCACTATTTAAGTAGACAAAATCATAGAGAGAGAGAGAGAACAATATTAAATAATGGATGTATTTATTAATGAATTCAGACAGGCACCACTTGTGCAAACTAAACGTTAGCACACAGACTTTATTTTCATGTTCACGGCAACTGAAATTCTGGAAGCTTGAATTTCAAACTACAAATGAAGAAACCTGTTGCATGTGTTCTGAAGTATTTCAATGTCACTGCAGAATTAGTTCAGCAGTAGCAATAACAAAGTATTCAGCCACTAGAGAAAGCAGATCTTCTGATAATAAACAATCGCATGGTGCTAAACACACTTCAGCAAACGCAGGGATAAGCTTGGCAAGCTGCCTTACAAAGCTGTGGTTGTGCCATGTGACAACGTTGCTCAAAGCTGGTGCAAAAAGGAGTCCCACAGTTACATCCATGTAACAAGTGACACATCTACCAATAAGACTGATCTTAAAAAGTTTTCACCTGAGACTCTTCTGGAGGAAGGCCTCGGAATCAGGGTGGCCCCAGGGCACATATTATGTCAGTTTCTGCAGCTCAGCTGGTGGCCAATAGCTCAATCCCTTTGGATCACGACAAAGGACCAAAAATGCAATAGCTTCAGAGATTTTGGAGCTAGTTAACTAGATGGGGTGGGGGAAAAGCTATGACAAAAGACAAGTGGGCCATTTCAGCTTTCCTTGAATTACTGAGGCTATCTAAACAATATAAAAAATCCTGTGCACATGACAGTAGAAAAATTACAGGATGTTTGTCAACTCTCAACTAAATGAGCTGGAATGGTGTTTTAGGGAGAGACTGATGAGTCAGATAAACAGTCCCAGCGTGTGTGGCCTGAAGGATTAAGATGGAGACAACACTATAGAAAATATCATACAGCAGCTTGAGATGACTTATAAAACTTGTTGCTCGAACATCCACATCCATACAGGAGCTTAACAGGCAATCAACCAGTGCCACATTTAGTGTCCCACAGTGCATGGGGACAATTCCAGTGACCTGCAGGGGAACCACAGTGACTCCTAGAAAGGCACTATTATGTATTTTCTGAATTTCTCTGGACAAAATGGAGAGAAAACCTTGTTTATTTTTCTTGTAAGTAAGCTACTAGGAAAACTATGTCTTGAAACCATACTTATTTTCTTCCAAAACTCTTTGACTATTTCTTGGCTAGATAGATGAGTGTGTGCAAGACTAATTTACAACACTGTTGTGTGTATGAATAGCATTGAGTTCTATTTTGTGGCACAATTTAATAGAAAATATAAGAAATCTCTCTTCCCAGCTGCTCTGAGAGCTTGAATCTGACATTCTACTTATCATGTTTGTCATGCCCCAGCGTAATTAAAGCATCCACAGTCTAGGCCGTTATGAGCTCTATCGTCTAGTAAGGATAAAATATTAAATTGCTCTAGTTTTTACGTTTAAATTTATCTTCACAGCAATCCCCGTGGTGCTGGAGGACCACGCTATGAATAGCACTGAAATGCAGTCAGCAGACGTTTCCGTGCTACTCCAGGGAAGGCACAGACAATTAATTGTCCCCAGTTTGCTCTACTGTCCATAATTATAGTTTTGAGTTTATAAATAACGAAGCATGAATTTGAGAACCAAAACAAACCCCTCAATTACTACAGAGTTCCTGAGATAATTAAGTCTCCAAATGTGGCTCTGCAGAAGGGAACCAAGGCTGCACGGCAGAAGCCTGTAACACGCAGATGTGCGTAAGCAGAGCAAAGTGACAGGATGGAAAACGTCATCAGGAAAATAAACTCTCTCATCGTTATTTCACTGCTTTTTACCTAAAAAAACAATGGCCTATTGTCTCGATTCACCCTATTGTTCTGTCTCATTTTTTGTTATTGAAGGAGCCAGCAGCCAGTCAGCGAGAGTTTCCTGAGGAATAGCAGCTTGGAAAGCTAAATGCAAAAAGCCAGTACCTAAGGCTTGTTTTGCTACATGTTTTAGGAAAAAGCACGAAAATAAAGTTCCAGAGACAAATTAAAGCACATGGTTTGCAATTCAGCTTGTTTGAATACCCCTCCAAATGGAAATACCCTCCATTTATACAAGTATGGTCATTAAAACCTGCAAAATGAAGCAGAATAAAGCTGTGCCCTGCTCACATCCCTGCTTGATGGACGTTCCTCTGTTGTTACTGGGCCGTTGTGTACTGCCAGGGAAAAACTCTAGGTCGGGAGCCAGCACAGCAGGAGGCTTCATTAGCCACGAACAGGAGCAAAACAGCGCTTCAGAAGGAGCAGTGCCCTGTCTGAACAACCCGCTTCACCACAACGAGCACATAATCAGCTGGACAGCCTGTAACACACGCTTCAGATAAAGACAGACCTATGGATACAAGACAGCTATGGCTTAAGTGTTTCAAAAGATCTTTGCCCAACAAGGAAACAAATTATACATTAAAAAGTTTTTACAAAATACATGCTCTGTTCTTTCTCTGTTTAATATCTTCCTTGCTTGAAACTTGGCTGTTGCCCAAACGCATCCAGAGCAACGCTTGATGATAACTCAAAAATGTGCAGTTAATCTGTGTGTAGTTTCAGCTCTTGAATGCCAGGAGCAAAAGTGTACTTTTCAGAGAGAAATAGGCTTGGTCACACAGCATAATCATGTTTATGCAAGTTTTTAGTAGATAGCCAAGATAAAGGAAATACTTCTGTGCACTCCTCTGAGAAAAGACAAAAACTCTGAGCTGAAAAACTGCTCTTTTTCAATGTCATTTTATCCACAAACAAGCATAAGCCGCAGGAGAGAGCTTCCTGCATTACAGCAAGTAAAACTTTAGCTTGCTAGGTTTTTTTTTTCTTTTTTTTTTTTTAACCTTACTGCTATATTTCATCACAAAAACTAGTTTGAAGAAAGAGTAAACTTTTGCTCTTTGGTCTATCTTGACATTCCTCCAGAGACACATAACAGGAATATTTCAGATTCATTTTTTGTCTCCTACTTGCAGGAAACAGGAAAGTTGCAGTTCTTAATTTTCAGGCTTCTGAAATGACAAAGATAAGAAATTTATACATTGAAACAAGATATCTTTGCTTTCTTTAAAGAAAAAAAAAAAGCATGTCACAGCCTAAAATGAGTGCTTCAGTGAAATGGGATATTTTTGCCTTAACCATAATAAACAAAAATGTATAGTCATGCCATATGCACCTCCTATTTATTACCTGTGTAGCCCACCTAAGTGAGAAACAAAAATCTGTACTCGTAATCTACAATGATAGACTTCAGACTGCACATTACTGTAGTAATTGTTGCTGACTGAAAGCTAATACTGTGGAATAAGCTAAAAGAAGGAATTTTTTTGTTCATAGGCTCGGTTTTGTGGATGTAAGGAAAAGGTCTTAAAACACTTTCTATTCGTATCTGAATAAATGAAGATGAAAACATCTAACTAATAGTTTGCAATTTTAGAACACCGGTTTTGGTCTCCTGCTCTTATGGACTTCTTTATGGCCATGAAGACGCTCACAGGCAGAGCTCTGGGATTCCTCTCAAGTTCAGAAAAGCTCTGAGGGCGGCAAAGTATCCATGCTGTGTATTAAAATAATTCTGATGCCGGTTTTGAAGAGAAGAGTGCGAGAACACATCAGACACTGTGGTCAGTGGCAGCCTTACGAAGTCACAACCAGCTGAGGAGAACAATTTCCCCCTGATGCCATCAACCCAGACACTCAAAGCCTGGCCAGTAAAAGCAGGCACCTACTGCCACTGATTAAATTAGAGGGACCCTTAGAGCTCTCAGGGGTCCTTAACAGACTTTACTTGTGCAGGTCTAGTTTGCGACTTCCCCTCACTGAGCAAAAATACTACTTTTTTTTTTTTTTTTTTTAAATTTCTTCCTATTGGCAGACTTGTCTCCATATAAGTCTTACTCTGACTGGTGCTCTCTACAGACAGCTCCTAAGGAAACAATTTCAACTTTCTTAGTGTATGAGTTGGGCAGTATAATTTAAATAGGACAGTGGCCAGTGACGAAGGACTAGCCAGATTCCTTTGGGTTCATTTCTGTGTATTAATGTTTCATTTTTTTGATAGATGACATTGCTCCTACAGAGAGACTGCAATATTATGTGTCCATCTATTGGCTATTTGTCAACAGAGAAAACAGAGTTGACTTTTATGATAAGGTTTTTGCTTCCATGACTTTTTAGAGCATGTTCAAATGATTGGTGTAAAGTGGTAGAGAAAAATCAGTGGCAAATGACACCCAGTGTTTCAGCTCAGCCAGAGCCTCACACAGCATCCTGAGAAGCAGGAACTTCTGCCTGAATCTCTTTCACAGGTCTGATGAAGATATGCATTGCAGAGGAGGATATTAACTGCACACTAAAACAACTGTTCTCAGCTCTGCAGGCATGTTTATAATGAAACATCTGCGGCTCTTTGACAATTTTCTAAATATTTTTCAATTAAAACGTCTTAAAGATCTGAATCAGCCCTAATGAGCTGGCAAAATACCTTATTATTAGTGATATTACATCATACACTTAAATGCCGAAGAATTCAAATTCAATGAAAAAAAAAAATCCCTTGATCTGCCATCACAGAAACAAACCCACAAAGACCTCAAAAAGTAGTATCACCTACAGCGTGGATTCCCTTCAGTGAACATGTGAAAACAAAGGACACTGCTAAACTTCTCCACAAAAAGTTGGGAGTAAAGACCACATGGGGATATTATTTCTGTCTTCTTCCAAAATTAGCAATGTACAAATCTAGCACATGAACCAGATGAATTTGAGAGTTAATGAACGCTTGACTGCCTTGTGTGGTGCTCACTGGGAACTACCACACTCTCAAGGCATTTTTTTTAGATTGTTAAAGGTAGAAACACAGGTGAGCATGTGCCTATATTGATGAATAATAAATATAATCAAGCTGTTTTTTTCTTTAAAAGGCTTAAACTTAATGAATCATTCATCTGTCAGACAACAATCTGCCAACAATATCTCCATAATTTTAATAATAATTTATTAACAGTTGGCTATATATGTTATTTCCTACCTATTATGTTTTTGTGACTTCGTTAGCATTTGGTTTTACATCTGACAAAACACCATCACTGACTAAAAGCCAAGTTTAACATTTTCATTTCATGCACAGCTTCCAGTGAATGGCCTTCATAGTTTGAATGGAGTATTTTGTCTCCTTAATTACTGTTGTTCTTCCAGACTCATCAGTCCCTGGTTTGGATGGATTTGTGTAAGACTAGGCAGTAAACACCTAATTAAGCAGGCTATGTGAATCTGCATATAGATTTTGCATTAGGATTCTCCAGTCATTCCAAATGATTCAGAAGCAATTACATGGTGACACACGATGAATCAGTATGTATGCACAAAGCTGTCAGTATCAGTAACAGAAATGGGATACATGCCAAGGAGTGGCAACACCACCCAGCCACAGAACAGTCAGGGATGGTTTGCATACAGGTAATTAATTACCTGTGCATGCAGGTTAACTTTCAAGCTAGGTGCTTTTTACTTGTCTTGACTGGCACACACCAACTGGCAGAATCTGCTCTGACCAGATGTTACGTGAATATTGTGGCATTCATGTGAATGTGTGGGCAAGTGAACAGTTCACTTGGTCTGTCTGGGTTGTGCAAACCTCTCCTCCGTCTCCGAACAACCCATCAAAACACAGAAATAGAAAATGAAAGCCCTTTCATTCAATCCACGGTAGGAAAGGACTGCTAAAGCAGGGCTGAAGCACCTGGGCACATCCACTTCAAAGCTGTGGCTGATCTGGGGTCCTATGACAGTCCTATTTGCTCATAGTAATAGTGTTGTTCTGTCTTAAAAAAAGAAAAACCCCTTTGCTCTCCAGACCAATCTATTGGGGGAGAGAGCTAAGTGATGAAAGGAGAGAATCCCATGACAGGCACACATGGTTTGTTTCAGTCAGGGTTACATTCTCTCTTATTCCACTTATTATGTTAAAAGGTTAAAATGGAGTAGCATGAAATATTTTCATAACATCTTGTATTTTTAAGTGAGGAACATGTGCTGCACAAAATTAAAGCAGGACACCAAGAAGATTAAGTACTTAGAGGAAGGGAGGAGGTGGTGGGGGAACTGCAACCTTCGAGGAAAAGGGAGAGAATCCAGCATGAAAAACAAGCTAAGAAGCCAGCTTTGTGTTCCTGAAATGCTTATTACTGTTTGAGAGAGATGGCAGCAGCTATGAAAACAAAACATGAACAAACAAAGCAGAGCTCATGAACAAACATAGAAATATCTTCTGTGATATCGAGGTAATGACAGACACACACTGCCACGTGAGTGTAGTATCAAAGAGTATTTCTTTTGAGGTGAGTAAGATGACATGGTTTCTTCAGACTGGCTTTTTCCATAGCCAAGAGCAGTACAGTTGCAGAGCTGGCTCCTCCTGATGCCAAACCGACAGTGCCAGGAAATCCAAAAGGCAGCATTAGTGAGTGGACAACAGCAAAGTGCCAGTCACCATTCAGCAAACGAGAAACCCGTGTGATAAACTGCACATTATGAAATACACCCCCAAAGAGTCTGAAATCCTTATTGAAACCACAGCCTAGATAAACTCCTGACATCCTCTCTTACACACGTACTGGGCACAAACATCCTCCCCCAAGCTGAAACAGGAAAATAAAGGCTGTTGACCGACCTGAATTTGGATGTCACTCTCAAAACAATCCTTTCACTTGCTCTGTGATGGGGTCAAGGTCAATGTCATAGAAGCATGGCCTCGTGGGCAGCCCTGGCATGGTGCTCATCTGTGGAAACAATGACATTCAGTTCTGCTCCTGCACCTGTAAGCAGATAATCAGTTTACCCTTGCATGCAAACCTTAGAGAAAGGTTGGATTGTTCGACACAGGCTCAACCACAGATGTGATCTTTACCACATTTTTTGTTTCTGTTAAAAAGGTCAAACTTGGTACTTTTTGGCTGAATTTTTAACTATGAGCTTCTAAAAGACAAGAAAGAGCAAACAAAAGCCACAAAATACAGGGTAGCACAGCAACCTAAGAACAAATTCTGTAACAAAATGAACACCCTTTGGGACCTGCTTGTTCCTCAAAATATTTATCCAGAACATTTATCCATTTATATCTCCTGGGAAGAAAAAAATCACACAGTAAAGGGCAAAGATGTAATTGTCTGAATTTACCTGGTGATATGAATATGTTGAACTCAGACCTCTCCCACAGAAAACCAGAATACAGAAGCAGAATTAATCACAACACTTACCTAGTGTCAGAAGCAAATTGAAATAGTTCTACTAAACATACAGGAATTACAGCTGAATCCTAATTTAGCAGTTAGAATTAACAGGTTGAGATACGAAGCTAAACCAACCCAATTATCTCAAACTATGCATAATTAAGATCCTGATCTAGCATAAGACACTAGCATCTGCATACTTTTAAACATGTCAATAGTTTCATGGCATTAAATTACACAGTTAACTACAGCTCTGCTCAGGCTACTTATACTATTATTGGAAACTGGCATTTTTAGCAGCAATTGAAGGCACGTGAATGACATGGAAATCTTGAGGCGCCTCACAACAGCTTAAGCCTCTTTAAATCAGAGGTTCCCTCATTTCCCAACTCTGCCTCAGGACTCCTCGCTTCTCCCTTGCAAAGGAGATGTCCTGAGAGCAGGTTTGGCAGAATAATGCTGTTTTTTGATCTGCTTCATTTCTCCTGTTTCAGCCCCCTTAAGCCAGGAAGGGCTTCCCCATTCCCAGTGCAACCACTGTGTAAAGGCTGTGCCTGTGGGGAAGTTTTAAAACAGGACCAGTTTGGGTCAACCTGGGTCACTTTGGATTCACACACTGAATATCTCACTATATTTCCACTAACTCAAGGAACTCTAAAACCAGCATTTGGGCTTAATGACTCCTTAAACCCTTTTGATATCTTAACCTCATAAGTGGAGAATGTGGAGAATGCCCCTGCTGTAACAGGCCCTATATTAATACCTAAATTGATGAAAGACCTTACAAATCTCTCAAAACAAACTTGGAATTCAATTTCACTTGACTGTTTGTTGGCTGAGAGTCTTTAAGCATTAAAACTTATTTGCTAGATTTTGAGGAACAAACTTTTTGCCAGGGCAAGTCAGCAGAGTACATAAAAACTAGTGGATAACCTGACCACAGGAAGTGACCTTCAAACATGGCTGTGTAGAAAAAAAAATTATACTGGCTTGAGTACCAGAAACACTCCAAAGACAATAACCTACAGAAGGGGTCAGATGAGGGTATGTCTTCATGAAGGAGCTGAAACAGCTTGCTGAAAGAGGGAAGTTTCACCCTGGGAACGCCTGGAATGATTCCCCCTTGGAGCTGGCTCTGGCACTCATCTTACTGCAACCCACCTTGTTCAACACACCGAACTGATGTCAGTGCATGTTTTTGTGGCCAGGGTTGGTTGGCTGATGAACTAAATCTGCTTATCACACGACCAGGTCCCCACCAGGCCCCAGGCTGCGCCAGGGGAGCAGCCAGAGTTACCCTGTGGCCAGCCATCACCTCCGGCTCTCCAGCAGCCAGCCCAAAGCCAGGCAACCTCCTCCCTCTATCCTCGCTAATTCCCCAACAAGCACAGCTCAGCTCCAGTGTTTTCTCTGGCCAAAGGCAAGCCCTAACAGGATAATTGGCCTGGAAAGAGGAGAAACTGATGACCACCATCCCAGCTGCTGCGGAGTGCCAGACTTACAGGCCCCCTCGCTCCGGGGCAGACTGTGTTCCATCCTCACAACCTGACCTGCTCCATGCTCAGGGAAGGGGTCAGGCTCTCCCTTCTGCTTCAGCTTGGCTCCGAACACTCATGTAATGACTCCACCGTGGCAATACAAGCAAAATGTAAGACCTCCCCAGCACAGTGCCATTTGCTCCAGAGAGTAAATGCTGCTGCCATTTCAGAGGTTAACCCCACACCGAGAAGGGGGAAAGGCGCCTCGGGAGCTCAGTACTGGCACAGCCATCATCTCACTTGAGATCTAGCTCAGAGGAAAAACAATGCAACAAGCTCTTCTAGTGGCTCAGTACATTTCCTCTGTTTTTAAATATAGTCCTTCCTGATGTTGTGTTATTGTACGTAGTAGGATTAGAAGACAAAACCGTCAGTTTGCGTTGACCAAACCCCGCCTCTGACTGCATGATATCATTTATTGGCTGACACTGCCTTGGCATCTTAGCTAAGTACTAAAACACCTTGCTACTATTCTTTATCCATTGGCCGCAGTAGTGGGACTACTACATCATTAGGGTTACCTAATTATTTTCTGTCTCAGATTCCTTCCAGTTTCTGAGTTAATGTTTGACAAGGAACTGCCTTAATTAATTACATATCACTGGGAGGGGAATGAATAAGTTGCCAAAGACAACTTTCTGGTTACTTTGTGTATAGCAGTTCAACATCTGAAAGCAAACTCCCAAATTCCAAGTTTCTCTTTTATTTTTTTTTTTAACTATAGCTAATTTAGAAAAGTTTTTCCTTTTTTTTAAGAAATATTAAATACAAGTCCTACATATGTGTTTTGTATTTTCGACTTGTTTTTTTTTCTTTCATAGGCACAATTCTACACCAATATAACTTTACTGTATTAACTAATGAAAAGTTATTACATTTTAAAAAACGCAAATATCAAACCAGTTTATTGCTGGTTTGGGAAGTACAACTATTCTCATATTGAAAACTGATGTCAACAAAAGGGAATAGATTCATTTGAATTAAAACCACTGCTGCATAAAATGAAGTACAAGGCAAAAAAACCTCCAGAAGAAACACTTTGGGACAAATACTTATGTGAATTATAGTCTGAAAATAAACTCTGTACTGTCCTTTTTCCCACGGCCCAGACTTTCAAACAGGCAAAGTCATGTAGATTTATGATCACTACTCTCTGCTCTCATTATCTGTACACACAGAGGTAACATGCAGAAGAATCTATCCCTTTTTCATTACTTCAAGGTCAATAGGAGGAGAAGGCTGGCTGGCTGAGCAGAGTACTACAGATTATTCCCTCTCCAGCCCTCCATTTCTCTCCTTCAACCACAAAAGAGAGCTCAGTCTGCTGCAAGGCTGCAGCGAGGCTTCACCTGACTGCCTTCCACATGGCTGCAGGCTCAGGATGATCCTCTTCCCTCTCACCATTTTCCATGATGCTGAATGAAGGCATTAATAAGTGAGTTGGTCTTTACTCCAGCAGGAATGACCCAGAGGGATCCCTCTCCCTGACCTCAGTAACCAGAGCCCAGATTTTTGTGCACAGAGGGGGAAAGCCAACCTGGCTGTAGCACATTCTGTACCTGCACAGTGCCCAGCAGACTATCTCCACCTCTCCAAGGCTTCCTGAAATAACTAATTACTAATTAATAATTACTTAACGATAACTATTAGTTAACTCATAACAAATTAGAAAATTACTTCAGTTTTAAAACTTGAAAAAAGCAGAATGAACAACAAAAGAGAAAATATGCTTAAAACATAAAACACTTCGGTAATGAGCAGGTATGCACAGCACGAGAAAGACCCACAGAAATTTATAGTCATAGAGCAGCTTTCTTGGCATCTCATAAAATATACATCCTCTATATATTGCCCAGAGAGCAGCACAACTCTGCACTCTAATATAACAACATTTGGGTTATGGATTGGTAGCTACGCAACATTGCACAGCGTGGCTGTGAGAAAAGAACAGGGTAAGAAGCAGAGAATGACAGCACATTATCCACCAAAAATCACAAACTGGATTTAGATGGCTGAAATAATCAGTACTTAATTTGAACAAAACTGCTACTATCACACTTCTCCTGGGAGAAGGAAAATATAAGGCATAAGCTTGGTACCTTAAGGCTTAATGCAATTCATACGAATACTTCATGCAGGAGAAAAAAGAAAAAAATGTTATACAAATAATTTAGCAATTAATAGGAACTACTTTTCTAGGAACAGACCATTTTCTCTACAAACTGTGCAACTCTCCATACGTCTGTGAGAGCGAATCAACTGCAGAAAGATGACGTGAAAAATACAATGCTGTTTGTTACTACGGCTCTCTGTGTTTAACAGGCAAGAGCAGCAAGTCTGACAGCCAGCTTATCCTAAAGGATCATTTATGCCGCTGGAAACGCACAGCTGGTGGAAGATAAAATACTATTTTAGTTAAGAATGCCTGAAGGCTACTGTTATATTAGGCATTTACGATCCTCCAGAAGTTCAGTTACATGACTGAACACAAAAATCATAATGAGCTTCCTTACAAATGGAGAATGCCAGTTATTTTTCAAGAAAGCCATACGAAAGCGTTGCTCCACACCCTCTCCACAAATGCATTCAAAGTTACTGCAAGAGTAACTTAGTTTCATTTAAATTACAGTTATGTGTTGACTTGTAATTTGAGTTGGCCATGAGATCCAGGTAACAGCTGTACACAGTCAAGCACTGAGACTCTGCTGGCCAGGTTTGCTGTGGTCCCACGAGGAACTATGCTGCTTAGCTTCCTATTTTATCATACAAATGCCTACCAGTGGTTGACATCCTGCCTCTGAGTGTGTATTCATCCATATATGTATCTATATTTTTTCATTTATCTATATGAAAAGATCCTAACAGAACTTGAGATTGCCTTAAGAGGGTTAGCACAATGGCACAATTTTCAAAACAGATGGTCCCAAGGAGGACATCCAACTCATGTTTAGTGTCTTTTTCACCTATGAGACAAGAAGTGTCTGTTTTACAGGCATAACATGGTTTCTGTTGAATAAAGAAAGAAAGAAAACCAGAGGAATCGGTACTTACATGAAGTATGGCAAACAACTCATCAGAAAATACTGAAAAATCAGCAAATAGCTTATTGTGGAAACCTCCCTATTCTGTGGCTTATGGAGTTAACATTGTGTTTGACAAGAAATGCAAGTAATTCACATTTTTTAATTGTATCCTTTTGTTAATTAAAGGAGCTATGACAACTCACAACCATTTCAAACTTGAAATACTGCAGAAAACAGATGTTGTTTCTCAGGAGAGTCCAGCATGCACATGACTGTGGATAACTCCTCAATAAAATCTGATGGGATGAATTGCATATCCCACACTCCCTCAGCAAGAAACAACACAAGAGGAAACTCAAGAGATTTATAAATAGTGCTATAAACCTGTATGCATTACAGTCAACGTGCCAGAACCTGTTGGAATCCTGAGGCACAGCACGAAGGAGCTATGCTTCAGGGTTTCAGTAACGTTTCCTAGTGTGAGTTAGTGCTCTGGAAGACAGATCCACCACCAGAAATTTGCACGACTTCAGTGCATCTGTCAGTCTCAGGGCACACAAAGGTGAATGGAGTAACTTTCTGAAGAAATCCTTCCAGATCTCCAGTCCTGCCTGCCCTCAGGTGTGCTTTGAGTGCCAGCTACTCCCACTGACACGTGTGGTGCTGGCCACGCACTGGAAGCTGGCACCAGGGGAACTGCAGTGCATGGAGCAGGAGAGAGAGATTAACACTCACCTCACGGCACTGCATGGCTGGAGAAGTGTGTGCAGATCTCTTTACTGGACCCCTCATGGTCCCTGCACTCTCCGTTTCAAACCTATACTTGGAAACACTTCATAGGACTACCCATGCAATGAGGGTCGTGGGTAGGACTACAGCACCCTGAAGCATGTGACCGTGCAAACACTTCCAGTGAGCAGTCACTTATTTCATCTTCAAACTGGACTGTCCCACAGCACACAGAGGCACTCGGTGTGACAAGGGTACAGAAAAATTAGGCAGCATATACTAAGTATTTCCAGGATCAGCTTGAAGTTTGTTCCACAGAACTGGAAAATTCCTCCAGTCTGCAGAGCTCTATCACTTCAAAGGTAGCTCAGGTTCCGAATGATGGAAAAAAATAAATTACATGGAAATAACAAAAGGGAATAGTTAAGAAAACAGCATATAGTTAAGAAACCCCCCCCAATAATTACGAGAAGAACATCAGAATGAAATGGCCAAAACAAAAAAATACACAATTTAGTCTTCATCTCATCCACCCACCACCATGTATTACAGAGGGCAATGATACCATACCAAAGCCTGAAGGGATACTCAAGTGACCTTTCACCACCTCTTAAAAGCAAACAAACCTCCAAATCTCATATTAGGAGAAGCAGATGCATAATGGAGTCAAGTTCGTGCTCCTTTCATAAAATATCAAGCGTTATGAATTAATAAATTCAGTTTTGGAAATGGCAATGTTTTTAAAAAAATTATTTTAATAGCTACATAACGTTTAAGAAAATAGTATCTCATTGTTTTTCATTGCCTGAAGATAACAAGGGTTTCTGAAAGCAGCTAATCAATGATCTTTAGTTAGCGTTTAAATATTGGTTTACTTTTTAGTTTTAATGAAAATTTGCCAAACCTGATGATGGCCACAGGAGTTAGGGGGCATGATGATCGTATTTCCTTCTCAGGAAATCTTTAACAAAAAAGGATCTTGCTGCAATGTCTAAGAACAATCACAGCAAGCAACTCAACACGTTAGCAGCTTTCAAAATGGTTAAAATAATGTTTGAAAAGATGCTGATGCTGCCCTGACATATGCTGTAGTATTCCTTGCAGTAAATGGCTCTTTTTCACTGGCATGTTGACTGGTATTCAGGTGCAGAAGTCCATCTGGCATCAATTATTGCATTATAATTGCCTCTTACTTTGATGTTTTACACATTCTTGGCAATAGTTCGATTTTTGTGAAAGGATTTACAACAACAAAATGCATGGACTTTGCTCCTCTGCTCTCAGCATCTGGATGAATAAAAGTTATAAAAGTACTGAACATTGATTATACAATCTGAATTGGCCTTGCTGCCAGGTGCTCAAGTTAGGCAGAAGCAACTTGTGCCCTGCTACGTCCTCTGAAGGATTACCAGGATCCAACAAATTACTCATCTTGAATGGAAACGATCTGAACCCACAAGTGATCTCCTGGGCACCCCAGGGAATAAACAAAACCCACACAATAGCCCACATCTGTCCAGTACAGCTTTTGGAGAGATCTTTGGGCACATATCCCAAAGGAAGCAAGGGATTTCTCAGTGAACCAGTAGTGTAATACCACTGGAACTCAAATGCTGCTGTTAGTGATGTGCTGAAGCACCAAAGACCCAGAAAGGACATTTTTCTAGCTATTAAATAAAATATTTAGGAATAGATGTAATCTGTAACAGAATGAGCAATTTCCCCAATTAAGTAAAATATTTATGACTCACATATATGACTGCAGCTCCTCTTGGCAGAGCTCTCTCAACTCATTTTCATCTTAGAATTTATAAAACCACACTTGAAGCAGAAGAAAATGGTCCCCATTATAACAGCACAATGGAGACAATATATTAAATTTTAATTGAAAAACACACCTCTCTGAGGCAGCACGTTAGATAGTGTTACTTGAGTGTACTATATTCTATACAATCCACACGTTTCACAGAGTATTCTGCCCTTCACAAGGTAATTGATAAACAAAATACTACAAAAATGGAATAATACTACAAATACTACAATAGTACAAAACCCAACTTAACTGAACAACCCCTCAGGAAAACATTCGTGGAGGAAATGAAGGGGGTTAGAAAAAAATGAGGACTACAAACTCCAGGTGACTTGTTCCAAAACACTTCCTTCATCCCAGCCCACTCAAATCCATTTCCAGAATTAATTGCTCCCCTGGCCAAGGCCTACATCCTGATTTTCCTTTCCCCCTTGGGCTTTAGACAGAATCCCTGGCAGAGGACTCTTGCTCACTGCCTCTTGTACAAAATCACCTCCTCATCCAGAAGAAATCCTTCCCTGCAGCTCAATCCTGATGTCAGATGCTCCCAGGGCTGTTCCCATTCTTGAAAAGTGTCCAGTATATCAGACAGTGTTGGAAATGGGCCTCTCAAGGAATAAATCCAGAGGATAAAGGCATATTTTTCAAGTGCTGTTTCAGCAACAGGAATATTTAAAGCACCTGATGTTCATGGGTACATAATTCTCCTGCTTTGTTCACTGTTCAGGTCTCCTGGTAAAGAGGACGTGTCCAAACTGTGGCAGCAGCTCAGTTTCTGCTGAAAACAGAACAAGTTTTGTGGTATTTGGAGGGGAGAGATCTTGAGTGACCCATCTCAGCTGTCTTGTATTTGCTCAGGGACTGGGCACCCTTCATTTCCTCCGAAACCTGTTTATTTTGTACCAAGTGTTTCTTTAGAAGTGCTGTTCTGTAAACTCTGGGAGCAAGTCGCACTTTGTGCTGCTGATCTTCACTATGACATTTTGGTTAAAATCTTCATAACTGTGAGAGAACCTCAATTACAGCTCAGAAACTGGAGATGGTGGCAGCAGTAGCCTGTGTGAAGCAAATGGGTGTGCTCAACAAGCAACAAACATTACCCTTCTCAGCACACCATACTAGAAGAGCATGAGGAGCCTCATCCAGTCATTTCATGGCAAATTACAACGTGGAAAAATCAAAAAAAGATTGCATAACTGTGGTGAATAATTAAACTGCTGCCATACTAGCCCCTTTGGTTACAATTAACTGGATCCACTGATACCTGAGTAAGCAAAGTTTCCTAGGAAACATGATATCAAGCAGAGATGATGCGTGTGCATGTGTGCATATGTGTGCGTATATATATGGGAAGAACTACTTCTAAAGAACATAAAGGTATTATAGCAAAGGACTCCTTAAAATTCATTCTTTTTAACTGTTAAATTGCCAAACTGGTTTGGTCTCATCCCTTGATTTAAACTAAGTGCCAGGATGACCTTTGTGGTACCAAAGGGTATTAGATTTTTGGAAACTAGCTCAAAACAACAGAAGTGGAAAGAAGTGGTAGAGGAGGTGACTATAGGAAAAGGTGACTATAGTTTCCCAGGACTGGGAAATAATAAAAGCTAGGATGTACACTTCATGGGTGCAGTTCTGCTTTCTGGTCTGTAGGTATCATGGGAAGTGTCAGAAAGAAGAGCCTTGTCTCCAAAGGATGATCAAGCATGGTGGGCACCAATGGCATCAGTCACTGTCACCGTACTGTCATCATGTACAAACCTTGACTTGTGAGCATCTCTAACCTCGTTAGTTCCAGTTTCTACATCTGCTTTCTCAAGTCACTTGTTGTTTGGATAAACAATTTAATTATTTGCTCTTTACAAATTAAGCTTACTTAACACACTCTATTTCATGACAGACTGAAGCAAACAAGAAATAGACAATGACAAAGAAGCACTTTACATTGTAATTTTGGATATGGGTGCTTTCTAACCCTACACAGTTTTGCTCTCCAGACAAATTACTGTTTTGATATGCTTGGTCAATGCCACCTTAGCTGCACCGAGGAATTCAAAAGCTTTTCCTTTCTATTTGTTCCTAACCCAGAAGATCAGAACAGATCCAGCTGGGATGGATACAAGGATGCCAAATTGTTAAACTGCCTGCGTAAATCAGATATTCTGAGTCACAATTCCATTGCAGAACTCTGGCATTACACACTATTCAATATAGTGTGTCCTCTAGAATCATACCAGAATGTACTGCAGTCCCCTTTGTCAAGGAACAAAATAGAAAAAGAAGGATATTACTTAGATCAGCAATTTTCCTCCTGTAGTCTACTGAACTACTATTTTAAGAAGTCTTCACAAGGCTGCTAAGAAAAGCAAGCCTTGAATAACCTGTGCTGGAGCTCACACTTCTCCTGGCAAATGGAGGAACATAGAAATACTTTGAAAAAGGCTGAAAGCTACTGACTTGTGATGAACTCGAGTGTTCAGAAGAGCCAGCTCTTTGTAAGCCATCTTAACAGCACTAATAGCTGTAAGGAGAAAGGAAAAAATTCTAGCCATGAATGTGGGACTTCACTTTCTTATGGCAGTACTGATTTTCAAAGTTTCTCTAAGAGGATACTAAAATCCTGATTTCTGTTCACTGAGAGAGAACTACCAGTTAATAAGCTCTCAAGGGAGATTTAATTGTCAAAGGAAATAAAATTTTGTTAACTGGTGGAGAGCAAAATCTTTATCCTACAAATGTGTATCCTTACATAATATAATAAAGATATATGTATTTTTTACTTATAAATACAGTTCTTGTCAAAGTACTTACACATATGAATGAAATACTTCAAATACATCTGGGAAATAAATAAAATAGGATCACCACTTTAAATTGTTAGATAGGAAGGAGAGAAGGTTAAATGATTTGCCAAAAGGAGCTGAGGTGCTGCCGGGATAATGGAACTTGAAATTGGTAACCGATTCTTATCTTAGTCTCATATAACTGAAATTCAAAAATAACGCTGCATGCAACGTTTTTCTATTACATAATGAATGCTGTATCAGCATTTTTATACAGCTTTCTCCATTTCTCACAATTTGTTCTCTATAAACTTGCAGTAAGTCACTTTCCTAACCACAGTTCCTGCAATAAAACAAGGGATAACAATAGATTCACAAAAGCAACAAAAATGTTGCTAAACCATCTAATTAAAATCAACTCTATTTGGAAACAGTCTAAAGAACGGTCTAAAGAACAAACCAACCCCCAAACAGATGTTTTATGGGTAGTATTTTTCCCAAATGAAATATATGAAAAGACAAAAAAAAAAGGGAAGGTAATGAATTTCTGCATCCCAAGACAAGTTAGCACAGCGTTTTTTTTATTCTGACAAACATCTAGTACAGACACAGTCTATGGGAACTTCCTTTCAAGCACTAGAAAAATTGTAAAAGTGCCACCATCATGGGAAGGTTTTTATGCACATACAGACTAAATCCTAAAAAGACTAAAACCAAAAAAAAAGTTACACAGAAATTAAAAACCAGTTAGAATATAATCTTTCTAATGCCAAAGCGAACAAACTAGCAGGTAAAGCCATAAGCTTTATTTGCTCTTTTGGTCTATCCCCCCAACTCTTCCTACTCAAAACAAGGCCAGTCTGTAATGAACTTTCATTTTTGGCAAAGAAATCATTTACAACTCCACTGCTCAGCCAAGGCATAACAAGCACAACCCGTAACACATCCGCTAATGTCCAGCCTTCTTCCTTCCCTCCTGGCACCCCCATGAATACTGATCCTCCCGAGATGGCACACCAAACTCACCTGAAGGGCTGCAGTGCCCCAGCAGTGTGCTGCTACCCACCTGCCTGGGCACTTTCCTTGAACAGAGGCTGCTGGTGAGCAAGAGCGCTCTCCCGTGAATGCAGCCACGGATCCTGTTGCAATCTCATCAGCAGCATCCCCTCCAGCAACTGGAATTCACGTAGCCGTTCTCGTTTGAAAATTACTTGTTGCTTATTCATAGGAAAAGGCTGCTTTATCTTTGCTTCCACAGTACATTTCTCAGACTGTGGGAATAAATACTGACAGTAAAGCTATTTTTAAACTGATTTTATTTCTGTGAAAGTTATTAAGAAATTTAGCTTTTTTCTTTTTTTCCCGAGAAAATGAAAGAGACAAAGAGCTTCACAAACTCAGAGGGAGCTTATTTGTGCTGTCACAAGCATTCCTTGATCCCATTCTGGACATATTACCTGCAGAGCGCTTATTTTCCATGTCTACTCTCTGCATCACATCCTTACTACAGGTGCCAAATATAATGGCATTGATGTTCTTCCCGACAGTCTGGAGCAGAGCTCTACAGTCAGCACAGCTCATTTGGGGTCTCAGACACAAAGCAAATCTGACATACGCAGTGCCAGCAGCGTGATGTTTCTCTCTGGTGCATACAGAAAAGGCTTTACTCTGCTCCCTGTGCACCACTGCACGTTCTCTCTCCTTCGTTTTCCTGCTGCTTTACTGCAACTGTGCCTGACCCTGCAGGACAGTGCAGAGCACGTGCCTGGCCACAGCTGAAACACAGGAATGAGAAAGAGCTCTCAAAGCTAGAGGAAGGAGGGGAGTATCTCTATCTACTTTGCTTTATTTGTTTGTGAACGTCACCTTTCCATTTGATTCAGCCCAGTAACAAAAGCTCCCAGTGCCTTGCTTCCTCCACGCGCGCGGCAGCAGGGTGTCGTAGGTGCAGTGAGATCAATGACTACACAAGTTGCACGCTACAAATCAGCCAGCAGGCAGGCAGGGAGCGTGTTCGTCCCATGTCACAGCAAATGTGGGTGGCCCGGGGCTCTGTGTCGCGCACGGGCTGGCGCCAGATGCTGTACGGAGAAAAGCTGGAACTGTGGAGGATGGCAAAGCAATCCCTGTCCAACTGGGAGCTGAGAGCTGAAGACCAACTGAATGCTTGAACGCTATGCTTAGCATTTTTTCCAAATTAGTTACTTGTGTTAATTACAACCCTGTGTATTGTTGACGGCTCTAACCTTTCAGAAGTCCTGTTAAATTCTTGGACTCAACGGCTTTCCTGTGTTAATGACTTCCACATTTTAATCACATGTGAGAAAGTATTTCCTTCTTTTATAGAAGCATTAATATAAATGCCTGGCAGCATCTTTTCACAGACTGAAAATATTTTTAAAGAAAAACTGGTTTCCAGGCAGTATGGGGACGGCTTCAGATAACCTTTAAATTATGCATAACACCACAGGGACACAGGACAGGTATGAATACGAGTCTATGAAAGTCACAAGACTTTGGATTTACAGATACAAATTCTGTATGAACATGACTACTTAAAAATTCTTGGCTTTCTCAGTACTTCACAGAAACATGTCAAGAGTCTTAAAACTGTTTCTGTGAAGAATTATCTAAGAAGTTTTAATTAAAATGGAGAGGAAGAAAGTGGTCAAGTTGCTAAAGAACATGAACCTTTTGCCAAATGGATTCAGTGTCAACAGCAGAGCTCTGATAACATCAATCAGCTCTAAACACACATTTTAAGTCAGCCAGCCTATGCAAAATACTACACATCATACTGTGTGCAAGCTGATACTTAAAACCCAGTTCAGGATTTTGTTTTCAGAAGGGAATGGCCACATAATGTGCAGCTCCATGACAGTGTCTGTAACATTCTGCCTTTCAAGATTACTGTCTAGATACTCGCCCACCAATTCAAATTTTAGCTGAAAAAGGTACATTACATGAATTTTAATTTTTGTGGGCTCCAGAGTATAATGTAGAGGTAACTTGGGTTATGTATGCCTAACATACATTATAACCTTCACAACTGAAAAGTTTCTCTTTCTTGTGAAGAGGGTTGCATTGCTCCTCCAGTTACAGCTTTTGAGTTTTAACAAGCCAGCTGAAGTGGCTGCAACGTCCCACAAACAAGGATCTTTACTTTTTTGTGGACCTGCTGGGATTACTGGGGAAGGTGATGGAAAGCCTGGCAGACACTGAATAAACCAGCACAGTCCAGAAAGTAATTTCTGGGAGCAGATGTTTGTTCTAACTGCATTTACAGATGGATGCCATACAAGGGGAAGCTGGCATTTAACAGGTACTGCACTCATCCATTTCACTGTCATTGAGGCTACTATTATAAAAAAAGAAGATTGAGTGAGAGAGAAAGGAAAGCTATGACATACCCAGGGCACAACTCCAAATAACGCAGGAGATGGTCTGTGACATCCTTATTACTCATTTCCTCTCATAAGATTTTGACCCTACCTCATCCTGACGTTTAAGGTCTCTTTGCTAGCCAAGACCCCTTAAAAAGGAAACAAAAGGCAGCCCTTCACACTGCTGTTCCTTCAGACAGGGCTGAGGCAGGCAGGGCTGGGAGCCCGGGCTCCTCCCCAA
This sequence comes from Nicator chloris, assembly GCA_013400495.1. NCBI lineage: Eukaryota > Metazoa > Chordata > Aves > Passeriformes > Pycnonotidae > Nicator > Nicator chloris. The sequence goes on along the minus strand of WAAE01003483.1, from coordinate 37,219 downwards.
GGCAGCGGTGATTTACAGCTTCCAGAGCACAGGCACCTACACCCACATTGCTGCCAAGAGGGGCACGTCTGCAGCCTGTTTGGCCACTCCCTGGTTCACCAAAGGACTGCACCAGCTGTAGGACTGACTACCAGCAAGGACAGTGGGACTCGGAGCAAGAGCTGAGACAGACACTCCTGCCATCCCTCCCTTGGCTCTCGTTGCCCAAATACCTCGGTCACTTCTCATCTGGTTTCTGGACAACCATTTCTTTTTTTTTTTGGAGTGATACAAAGCAAAGTGAAAATACCAGAGGCTTACCTACAAAACACTAAAAATAGCAAACTGTAACCACTGTGGAGCTGATTGACAGGCAAATCAGATTTCCTGCACCCAGGGCACCACCATCCCTCACAGAGACAGGGGCTGATACAGCTCCAGCAATATGATTTTCATTTGTAGACACATGTCTGTCAGAACCCTAAATCTCATCCTGTATTACCTTTGTGACTGATATTATGTGGGTCTGGAAATAATCAAAGGGCAGTCAGTTGTCTTGAATTTGATAAAATGTAAGAATTTTTCTTCCTCAAGTGTCAAAAAATATTAACATAACTTGTACTTTATAAAGGGGAAAGACTCCAAAACCAGGCAGTGTTCCATGTACCTGCAGTGATAAGTAGAAGAATGGTTAGCTATAATACAGACCTATAAAAAAATAAAACTCCCTTGTAAGTTTCTTTTCCATCTGGGAGAATACTGCAATTCTCCATGAAGAATGCCAGCAGCAAACTGTCATGCTGAATTTTCCTCTACAGTATGTATGTGATTCTGAATCAATCCCACAGAGAACAGCAGACAACATCAAAACAGAAGTATTTAATTGCCCCATAAAATGAAGATTACTTTAGACCCCTAAAAATGAACTTTTATGAGTATATCCGTGGAAAATGAAACCACTAGACATTACACTGCAGTTATCTGGGATTCATCTCATATACTACTATTTTTTTTTTTTTAACTTTACTGGAAATCATATTGAAAGGCCTACAAGAAGGCACACTTTTGGATTATCATGGCTTTTGTGTCTGGGAAACCGAATTTAGAACATATCTTTAATGAAATGGTCCATTTGGCCTTAACAACCCAAGGAAAAAAAATGCTTTTCCTTTAGAAAATGTGATTTTAAATGTTCTCCAGTTGCAACAGTAAACGTAGGCTGAGGTAACATTTCAGAGCAGATTCAGTTTACCCAGAAAAAAGCACTTCTATCCTGGAATAAAAATGCTTGCAGCCATTTTGTTTAAATTTGGAAGGTATCTCATCCCAGCACGACACATGCACATGTGTGGTAGGTGCCTGTGTCTATATTCACCAGATCTCCCATCATGGTCCTCCTGATTGGGGAGTAGAGCAAGTCTCCCAGTTGTGCCTACTCTGTAAAGGGCATGCAAAGCATTAGGAAATGGCATTTAAATGATTTGAAATGATTGCTGACATTTCCTTCAGAACAAGGTGAAAGAATCTGTTCTTACGACAGACTCTGCAGCAGCACATTTATCAGTCATACAGGGAAGCATGGTCACTGACACAGCTTGCTCAGCTACCAGGTTTCTTGGGGCAGATGGACTTTGTGCATTCAAATTAGGATAACCTGCTGAATAAGCCAAGGGATGGGAGCTCTGGAAGACAGGCCACATCCATTAAAAGGTATTTTTTAACAGTATTATAGCAGTGTATCCTACCAGCAAGTTATCCTAAAACAGATTCAAAAGGAATTCAGAGTGGCAACTCAGGAATACCAACAACTCTCCAGCTCAGTGGAAACACAGCTATGGGACTTGATGATCCTTATGCAACATGGGCATTTTGTGTTACTGAACAACTGGAGCTCTTAGGAAACCCTATTTGCGTGTGGTCCCCACTTCTTTTATGCCCACCTCTTAGGGACTTGTGGGTTGTAATGCCACCTTGGCTCTTTCTCCTGAAGGAACCTTCTCTTTCTCTCTTCCAGAGCATGGGCATTAGGATAATTTTTATTTTATTTTTGATTGAATGTCTGGGAAAGGGAAGAGGAGCCACTGCACTTTGGAGGCACTCATGTGATTTCATGCATCTGACTTTACTTTTTTCCTTTTCTACTGGCTTTGACCACTTGAATAAGCTTCAGTATTGCTCTGAGTATTTTTCTCCCTCTTACACATAATCCTTCACAGGTTCCATGTCTTGTTCAACAGCATGGGGAATATTTGAAGCAACACATCTATTTGTATAGCTCTGCCAGACATTCTTCCTATGCTCTTCCTGTGCTGTGTTTGTAATTTTATCTGTCTTTCAAAAATTCAATTTCAGGGACTGTTAATAAAAATTAATTAAATTAGTCCTCTGATAATACAGAGCAGAACCACATCGATGGCATATTACCAGTTCATGACAGTGCAATGAGAAAGAAGCAGCAAAGAACTGGTAAATCTCTTCTGCATCCCTCAAAATGCTGAGGAAGGATCCTCTAAAGTGGCTTGTTAGTAAGGATGTCATGTGATACAGAATGGAAAACAGCTCCTGCTTTCTAAATCAGGCATGAGGGAAGCTAAAAATAAAGCAAGCAGAAAGGTAAAATGGATGAATCCTGGATGTCTTCTCCTTATTCCTAATGAAAATAACTCTTGGCATTTTTTTGAGAAACAAGGGTGTAAAATATACAGGGGAGGGTTAAGAAAGACTATGGATGAAAACACCCAAAGGAGGATCCAAATAATTAATAAACAAGCAAGTAAATAAATAAATAAATCTGCAACATTTCATCACAGAAATAATTCTCCAACTGTCCGAAGTGTTTTGTTTTCCAGCAAAGATGCAAAAATCCTGAAACACATTACACTGTGTATGGATACAACTTTTGTATTTGACTCTATTCCAGCACATATGCAATATACTGGAGTGGGGAAAAGAGATGAAAGGAGGAAGAGGGATGAAAGATACCCTTATAATCAGGCAGGGAGCCACTGTGAAGGATGAATAACTTATTTGCCAATCAAAATGAATGTGAGGATCCACAGAGGAATTTTATCCCCATGACTGCTTACCAGTTGCTTCTTATTGCAGTCAATGCATGCAGATTCTTGACAATGTAACCTACTTGTGAACATTTCTGAAATTTGATTTAAATTACCTAATTTTTCCTGAATACGCAAATCCAGAAGTGGAAGCATCCTAAATTGTATACTACAACTAAAGGTGTGTAGTGTGCAGGTACGTGGGTATGCCCACATCTGTGGGTAGGTATTCCTACTATTCTGAAAGTCTGTGAATGAAAAGTTTTCTTGTCAAAAGGAAGCTAGATAAAAATAATAGTATTGCTGTTTTTATTCAAAATTTTCTGTGAAGTTTTCCTGTCTTGTTCACATAAGCCTTCAGGTTATGATTTTAATTTATATGAGACTTCTACTTTATTTCTTTATTTTTGAAACCAGCTATACCAAAGCAAAATGATGAGTGACAAGCTGAATTGACAGGGTTGACTAGGTTGAAATGCTCCCACCATTCCTGGCTTGCTGCACCTGCAGTTCACAGCACATTAGTCACAGTGTGTGCTGCAGAGCCCATGCATGCCCCACACCTCTAGGTTCCAGCACTATTAATTGAATTTGGGGATGCAGCCAAACAGCTTAAAACTTTCCCTTTCATACACAATGCAGTGCTTTGTCTTGTTAGGACAGGAAGCTTGGGTGAGCTTGCTCAGGCGCTGTGCAGAGAATTAGCACCGGGAACAGCGCGTGGGCTGAGTTTGCCCCAGCCTGCCCTCCTGAGACTTACAGCAGGACTATTTCAGCAGCCACATTTCCCTCTATGGCAGGGCCTTCCAGAGCATCCAATTGCAGTAATGTAACCTGTCTGTAAGGCAGGGCTGTGTCCAACACAGTCTTGCAGGGAAGGTGATCCACCCCTCTAGCACTTGTCCTCTCAAGTGATGGAAACAACTTTATTTTAGATTCTGATGAAAACCAATAAATTTTGACACTTCCATGCCACTCTTCATACAAAAAAGAGGAAACTAATATAGAATGTAAATGTGCCAAACCAATTAGAGTTGATCATGCACTTCAGACAAGCACCTTTCAGCATTACGTGCCACCTGAACTGTCAGCCACCCATGTTTCTGCTTAGCTCCAGAAGAGGACTTTGCCCAGCGTATTCACAGGTAACCCAAGGCATGTAAACAGGAAGAAACACTGTGCTTTGAGCTACTGCTCTTAAAATGCTTCAGAGCAAAAGGAACTACAAATTTGGGGCTGAGGAGTGAAGGGGGAGTGAAAATCTCAGAACTGGGTATTTCAAGAAAATGATAATCAAATAATGCATTCAAACACAGTCCAGTACAGTTATGTAGTAAGAAACCAATTAACCTTCTTTCAAGTATCATAGGATCTAAGGACTCATTAAATCAATTAATATGATACTTCATGCTAGTTCATCAGGTGCTATTAGTGGCACACTCTGTCCTACCACAGCTCCTTCCCCACTTCTCTACAGACCAGTATTGAGTATCAACATTCTTATCGTTTGGGTTAAAACCAGGATTATATAAAGCTGTAATCTAATGTTACTAACACTGACTAAAAGTTATGGACAGTGGTAGCTACAAAAAAATTAAAGAACCACTATAAGCAAAGCAATTGTTGCTACCACAATTACTAAAACCATTAAAGCACTTCTTTTACAGCTGCTTTTTCCCTGATCCACTTTGGGTGTAAATGGATAATTTCATCTGAGCTCTAGTCACACAGCTGCAGCTTGTTGGTTTACTGTGGGTAACCAGCAATAAATTTATATGATCAAACCCACTGAGACACAACTGATACCATTTTGATCATGATGCAGGGAAACAGCTAACACAAATTTTATAGCTTTCAATAATCCTGTGTGCTTCACAGACCAGTCATATGAAACTAATAACTGATGATGAAACTTTTTATTAAGGAAAATCCTTGCCAAAGAGAAGGAAGATACACTAATTCAGGAAACAATCACAAGGGAAAGCCCTCCACTAAAAGCATATTACACCTGAGACTGAAAATAAATGGACTTCATAGCATGATGTGAAAGTAGAAACACCCATTTAGCAGACAGAAAGTGTGAGTTGCCTTCTCAGCAGCACAGGTAATATTCCCCAAAACCAGAGGGAAGGCTTGTCCCTGACTGTATGTTGGTCCAGGACTGCCCTCCTCCCTGCTTGTTCATTTTACCCATGCTGACAATATCCAGTTCAGCATAACACAAAGGTGGCAAAGCACACTCACAGTATCTTTGGAAGCAAAAGCTAGTTATACATGTCTGTATATCTCTATCTCTATATGTATATATATGTAGATGAATGTGCCATTGAGCCAAAGGGTGTTCATTAGGCACAGTGCCCTGCTCATGGCCATGCTACCAACTTTGGAACCACAGGCAGTCCTTCCCATGCCTGCTGTGCCATCCACTGTACCACCACAGATCTCCATGCTGCACTGCACAGAATGCCATGGGCCCCTCCCACTCCACAGCCTAGTAAAGTACTCAACACTTCTCAAAAGCATCAAAAAGTTAATCAAAGGAAAGAGTTAACAAAGCCTAAATACAGCTTTGGAGAAGATTGTGCTTTAGTGATAAGATTTTGGCCATCTCCTTTCAAACCATTGATGTCTCTCACACTGAGTTACCATGATGCTAATTTGACATATTTTTTTGTCAATTCTGCATGTCAAAATCAGTATCATAGCAGTGGTTATTATTCTTTCTCACATCATATACTTGCAGTCCCACTCCATGACCTGGGAAACCAAACAAGAAACCAAAGAAAAAACTGTTTCATTGCCAAATTGGAAGGACACTAGTAAAAAAATTCTTGAAACGATCACCTTAAAAACAGACTTTCAAAAGCCTTAGAAGCTTTGGGTCAGTGGCTAGACTACAGATGCTAATCCAAAATTTGAGTCAGCTTCTGAAGCAACCAAAATATGTCCATGCCTATCAGACTTCCAGGACCACACTCCTTCTTCCCCTGTTCTCCCCATAAAGGCACATATGCCTGCCCACTTTCGTGTCTAATACCTTGGCCCCATTCCCAGAGCAGTGTGTGATATCCTCCTTCCACTCTTTAAAGATGTGACACAGAATCCAGCTGCAACTACACTGAGATTTGGCTACAAATACCATGTGCAGCATATCAGTTGCTGGAACTTTCATTCTGACATACAAAGCAGTGAGTTACGACAGCTAAATAAATAAAAGATTACACAATAGTAAAACCGACCTAGTATCCTTACAGAATTTTGCAAGCTTCAAATGAATGCTGCGAAGTACTTTGTAAAGCAGAATCATTGTAGGAGTCATAAAGAAAGAAAATGGACAGGGATTGTGATGATAGGACCACTTCCTTTATTACACTGGCCATCGTTTTAAGATCCAAGAAATAGAAAGGTCTATTCCAGGAATAAAACCCCAATGCTCAACAAGAAGATTTTCCAAGCTTTGTGACATTCAAATACCTAGCTACTCTTAAAAACAATATGAATTTTATAGTCATTAATTCTTACCTAGCTTTGCAACACGTGATTCTATGCTGCTCATTACAAGAATCAGTTCACCTGTATGCTACCAAATGAAATTTCAGTAATACCTACTTCAATTTCATGAGACTTTGAGGGGCTGTGAAAAATATTTTAGCTGTGAAGAAGCCAGAGGAAATCTTGCTAACTCTCAATGTTGGCAATATCCCCAAACAAGAGGCCAAAAGATTTGCTTCTTAATTGTGCTATGCAGTTCCTTTGATTGGCAGCTGTCTCCTTCTCTGCCATTTCAGCCCATCCCAAGAGAAGAATTCACACTTTTCCTGAATCAGTTGTCCCACGACACTCACTGGAGGTTCAGCAGCAGCAGTATGTGCACAGCTGTAAAACATCTGGCACACAGGTGTATGAAATGGCATTTGCTTGCTGTCTGGCTAGTCACCACACATTTTTTGGAAAGGTAACAAACAGTTATTGTGCAGAATGACAGATAGTACTGTTGTGCTTCCTATTGTAAATTACATTTATCTTCAATGTTGTAATCTCCAGGGCAAGGCAGAAGAATCAATGTTGAGAAAGAGAAATTTTATGGAAGTCAAGCATGGTCCTTCACGTTGGTACTGATCATCCAGCTTGGATCCAGGTTTATTTCCAAGGAGCAAGAGAGTGGGGCTGGAAGGCACACTTTAAACAAATCCTCTGACACTGTCTGAAATGGAATGGGAGCAAATGCTTTCCTTTGCCAGCTTGAACTTACAAGTTAACGCCAGCAACATTACAAACATTGATCTTAAACATAGCACCAACGACAGACTAAACACAAACCTCTACAAAAGAGGTAAGGCTGTATAAAAGCAAATCTGATATACAAAAGGCAGCTTACACTGAGCAAAGAAGAAAATGCATTTCTTTCAGCATAAGACATTAGATATTTGGAAAAAAATATGTAAAAACCTGGAATCAACATCACATTTGCCAAAGGCGTTGATTGGACAAAATTGTACTATTTGAAGTAGAACTCTAACTCCAGAGTTCTACTTAAAATAGTACAAGACAGACCTACATGGCAAAACTGAGGAGGTAACTCATGCCCAATGCCTACCATGAGCACGCAGGCACACGTGTGAGCTTTAACACAACAGGTGCAACACTAGCAATGAAGACTTTAGCACGGACTGATGAAACCACCTTCAGAATCCCTCAACAGCTGGCACTACAGCTGGAAGCTGCATCTTCATCCCTGGCACCCCTTGGGTATGCCTTTGCTCACTCACAGTACAAACATCTTCGATTACCCCTCACGTATCGGCAATGGACGTACCGTGGCTCGTGCTGTGGGCAAATGGAAGCCGCGCCTGCTGCATGCCTCTTCATTCCCCAGTAACTCATAAAGAAACTCGATGAGACTCTGCTGGCACTAAAGTTCTCCCTACCTGAACGAAGTTTTCAAACAGCAGTCCAAGGAACAGATTCTCTGATCTACATAAACATAAATGACCTGGTCTGTATGAAGTGTCAACATCATGATGCAGCTTGCAAACTCAACGTCCTTACCATAGCAGAACTCTCAATTTTCCTCTGCTCTTAGCCTCTTTCTGTTAAGAAAGAGCATATTCTACAGCAACACAACACCAAACTCTCAATGCACAAGAGAAAGATAACTTTGTAATCCAATCAAATTATCCAAGCAATGTTGAAACCAGAAAACACTGACTGGTCTTTTCCACACACTGTCATACACAACAAAATGTTTGCTTTTTCTTTCCATCTTAACTTTCTTCAGAAGGTTTTCTCCTCAAAAGAAAAGGGTCATCATGTCTCTCAAAAGCCTGCAGTTACTGAAATGAAATGGAACAAGAATCATCAGATGGATAGTCATGAAGACAGGAAACACGAGACAGGCATTTTAGAAGGAAGGGCAAGTCCTTGTTATAAATCAAAGCTTTCCAAATGTTTCCAGCACCAAAATGGATTGGCAGCATGAGGTGATAGGTGCTTGGCAGAGATAAAACTGACAGTGTGAAATGAAATATGTGTATGTTATTAAAACAGCGAGCTTTGCTGGCGGCTGGGGTTTGTTGAAATTCTAATCAAGTTTCCAAAAAGAATTCATATTTGGAATTAGAAAGGAATGCCTCATCTATTGGCATAAGTTTTAAGGCCCATTTAATTAGTCTTGAAAATGAATGGGTACAATATTTTTCCTTAACTGATGTTATGCAAATGCATGTTTCAGTTTACCTGTGCTTCTCCAGACTTCATAATTCTCTATCCTTGCTGTAAAGCCAGCTGGAGTCAGTGGGCAAGTATCTCCCATTTTGATACTCAAACAGCAATGCAACTGTATCCATAACTCTTTATTTGCACCTGCTCCACTCTCCACTGAGTTATCAGTACAGGACCAAACCCTCTGAGCATTTTATTGGCAACTTTTTGATTCGAAAAGTAAATGCTAAAGATCTACCAGGAGAAGTGAATCTACTTTTCCTCCTGCAAATACTCTGTTCTAAGGTGCGAAAAGTGCCTCTCCAAACGCTTCCAAAACAAGTGAAAAACAACAAAACCTTTCTTTTTGCTTAAGAGATATGAATAATATTCTGAGATATTACCTACAATGCTGAATCAGCAGCTACCTTTACCTTTTGATCATCCATAAAGAACAACCTTCAAAAAATGAAAGGAAGACCTGAAAAGGACCTAGTTTTTGCTAAAGAAGTGGCAAGGAGTCAGAGGCAATATTCCATGAGCATCATTATGCCCTAATGCATCATCTACACTGCAGCAACATTTCATAAACTATTTTAAAAACAGGCTTTGCAGCTGCTTGGCTTGGAGGTTGTATCATGGGATCAGTACACAAAACAAAAGCAAAACAAATACCTCAGATGCTACTAAAAATTTCTGCTGGAAAAGACAAGGATTTTGTTTTCAGTTTTGTTAAGAGATTGACAGATCTCTCCAAAGGATTGCAGATAAGCAGCTAAATTTTAAATTACAACATTTAAGGTGGATTTTTTAGCTGTTTATGGACTTCTTTTTTCTAGTTACCGAAAGTTTTTATTATTTTATTAAAAATAAGTGAAAACTCAAACCAACAACTTACAGCATTCCTATGCTCAAGACCATGTGAGTGGGAGGGGTTAACCCGTGCATATTAAAAAAATCAGGCTGGAAAACAGTACTAAAGAATAGATACTCAGTACAAAAATTAACACAACTCTGCATTCCTTACCTTGGTCTCTTTCCTATCCTGTACTTAAGTCTCCATTCTGCCCAGGGGCTCCATCTCCTCTCTGGAAGGAGAGGACTGCAGCTGGAAGGGGATGAGGCTGCCCCTAGGCACAGGTACAGGTACTCATGTGCAGACTGCAGCCCTGCCCTTGCTCATCCACGGCCAAGGGGATGGTCCTGTGGGACTGCAGGGACTTTGTCTTGGCTCTGTGCAAGCCAGCTTGGGACTGGCCATCCCTCTCTGATGTCATAAGCTTGATTTTGTATACACACTCAGGTCAGCAGCTTTCTAACATCTGCACATTTGTGGCATCTGCCAGTTAACCTGTGGGTCACTAAATGTGCCCTGTGTATTAAGTGGTCAACCTGTGCCTACGGAAATGTTTTGGAATAAATATAACAAGCTTCAACACCTCAAAGGATTTTAAGACTTGGGTTGCACTGTCATTCAAACAAGGCCTCAAGTGGCACGTACTACTGCTAGCAGTACCAGCTTGATTTCCACAAAAGTCAGGTAATTTCCCAGTTGTGTTGCTTCTGATGGACAATTTCCTTCTCATCCAAGGACTGTACCTTACTTGTGCCTCTTCTGCAACGCGTCAGAAAATTAGTGATGAAATCACTATGAAAGGCACAGCGTGTGACTGCAAATAAATCACATGATAGCCTATCAAATGGGGAGAATGGCACTGCAGATTGATTTTGGATAGCACATTTGGCAGTTGCTGAGGATGCCCATTGCGCAGTAAACACCCACCGCCTGACATCTCGCTTGTCTGCCACTGACAACAGATTGTTCATCCATTAATGAACAACTTCCAAAACACACTTTTTGCAGCCTTTATCTAAGGGTATGTGAAGTAACTTGTGACGTAAGTTAAATAAAGTCTTCGAAATATGCAGCCCCCCCAAACCACTCTCCTTAATGTAAGGTCATTTCTGACATACCTTATTTATCTTTCATGAATGTCCCCAGATATAAGTAGGTACACTAAGAAATCAACAACCACTTTTACAATTAGGCAATTGAGTCAGCAAACTGCAGTTAATATCCTCGATTCCTGGCTATCAGCTGAAGGCATCATTCAGAGGAGATGCCTGATCCAAAGGGAATGCATGAGAAAGACTGAAAAATAGCTAAGGGTGCATGTGGCATTCAAATGAATACAAAAACTTCCTTCATAAGAGAAGTAAGACATTGCTTGGAAAAATTATTATGTATTTTGATTAATGGAGATGTAAAACAGAATTATTAAATAGAAAATTCAAAACTTTTGAAGTCTATCAGCTGGAAGAAAAAATAAACATTGAGAACATGGCTTTGGAGACAAGATAGAAAATTATATGCCATCTATGAAATGATACACAAAATGGCCAAGTGAGAAAGAGGCCCTTCACAGCAAGAGAAACAACCAGATGCCGTGAATCACAGTGACTCTCAGATGCCTACAGGGTGCAGAGCCAAAAGACTATTTCTTACCTGCTGCCAAAGGGTGTAAAATAAACCAGCACATCTAGAACCAACACTTGGTGCCTACTCTGAGCACACCTGGCTTGGTTCCTGCATGCTGGAGGTGACCTGCACAGGTGTGTCTTGGTGCTTGGGAGTACCTGGCAATGACAGCCAGAGTGAGTGAAAATTAGTTTATTTTGCCTCAAGATTTGCTGGACTGTTGCAACATCATTTTTTGTATCTAGGAAAGCTATTTATTCTTTGAAGGACATGTGGGAAAACAGTACAGGGAGAAGAAACAAGTGTTGTGAGGCGAACGAGAGGGACTGGAAAAAAAAAGGTGGAAATATGTCCTGTGCAAACAGGGATGGTACCAAAGCCACTTGGGAAAACACAGCAGGAAGCAGAGAAAAACACAAGCTGAACTAACAGACATACCTCATCAGCAAAATGCAAAGAACAGAGGCACATGACTTCAGAAGATAACTGCTACAAGATAGAAACAGTGAAGCAGCAATGATATTATAGAGTCCTTATACCTCTCTGAGGCCTGAGAACAAACACCATCCCTAATGTAGTACAAGCAACACACATCTCAGCAGCCTGAACTTCAGGAACAATTCTGCCCTGGTCCCTGTGAAAACTAGGAGAAATTCCCATGTTGAAGACCTCGAAGTCTAAATAGCCAAAGCGAACAAGGAAAAGAATATACAGACGTTGAGGGTTTCTGAAAACTACGTTTTTAAAACAGCAGTAAAAAACTACTTATTAAGAATTTATCACATGCATCTTCAAAGCCATTCTCAATGGAATTAAGAATCAATATGCCATTGCATCCAAAGCCAGATAATTTTAAATAAATTTCAGCAGCTGATTTCCTCTCAAAGTCTATTCCTTTTATAGTTTCTTTCACAGTTGGACTGAAATGCATCACAGGATACACAAAACAGAAAAAGAATGAGTCCAAGATGCATTTACCTTAAACAGGCATGTCCTTTCCCATTTTATCTTTGAACACAAAAAAGTCAATTAGTTCTTCAATTAGTTTTTTTCCATAAAACTACAAAAATCCTTTAAATTTTGTTGGTTTTCTGTCGGTTTATAACAGCTCCTGCAACTTCATTCATCATTTGTAAGAAATTGCTGTCCTATAGCAGCTGCTTTTAACACTTCCTCAGTAGAGTAGATTTATCTTTTGAAGTTCTCACTGCAGTAAGTTGCATCAGACTTATCACACACATGGAACAAAGCCAATACAAACTATTTGGCAATGCTTCCCCATGCCCTGCACTAGTGATGGACGCACTAACCCATCTATCTAGAAAAGCAGACCTAATCACGGCACCAAGAAGAGAAGAGATTTGGATTGTCTTCCTCTGAATATCTGGAGTTCTCTCCTCAGTTTACAAACGAGTGTAGCAATTTCAATTTAATGTGGTCCTGTAGGTAATTTTACCTCATGCAAAATGACACACTAGTGGAACACAACCAACATCACTGGGCCAAACAGGAGAGATCTTTACACTTCAGTTAAAATGGATTTAGGTGAAGGCCTGAATTCATTTTACAATCAAAGCAAGTGTATTTTATGCAATTGGCAACATTTCCTCCAAACTTTCCTTAGATTCGTCAACTTTTTTGATGAATTTACCCAAAAGAAAATCCTCCAGGCTTCACACAAATTGCCTTTCTACTTTCTTTTTGTTGGTTTTCACTAAACTACAGAATAAACTTTACTGGAGGGCAAAGTACAATTTACCAAAACAATTCTAAAAAGTGGAAGCTCATTCTATGGCAAAGGCTAAATTATGTCTTCCAAGAATCACATTTGGCAGGAGTCTTAATACAGCAGACTGCCTTGGTTTCCAGAGGTTACGTCTGAATTAAGAGAGAGCCAGCAACACCAGCCCATAAACAGTAACACAACATGTGAAGGAGAGCTGGAGCGGAGAGCTGAAGATCATGAAAAGTTCAGGACTTTCTGAGATTGAATTGAGCATGGAAAAGCTGCTTACTGCTCAAGCAAGTACCATTAAGAACACACCTTTCACTCAGTACATTCCCTGGCTCACTCATGCCTGGAGGAAGCCAGAAGTCTTCTAATTGACCTCCCTCCCCACCCTCTATCCTTCTTGACAAGCCCTAGAAGAACAAGACATAGTGACACTAATGCACAGGGATGCAACACTTCATACTCAAGGAGTAAAATATGGATTTGAGTGACACAAAGATGGGGCCAGCAAGTCTCCCCTTTACAACTACCCAGGCAGAAGAAAGGAGGTAACAACACACATTTTGAGGGTATTCACTCTCCTGATCTTCTGCACAGGTGTTGCTGGCACATGGAAACACCTCTGTTCTTTGGATGAACTCAGGACCATTGGCATGAACATTTTGAAATTCTGACCACACAGAAAAATCCCACATTTGGACACATGTGCTTTTAATTCCAGGACTGCTCCCGAGAACAGCACGTATGTGGTTATTGGTTGGTTTTGTTGGTTTGGGTTTTTGTTTGTTTGTTTGTTTTTAATATACAACTTCCTCTTGGCTGGATCCCTAAAGTTGTAAATTACACATTCTATGTATAATGTATACCCTAATCTTGTTTGCCATTTGTTTCCATAAAATGTTAAGTTTTATGGTGCCAACAACATAGCTAAATTTTCCCCATTTAAATAAAGCCCTTTAATTGCAATTTATTCTCATGTATATCCTGAGCTGAAACCAAAAACTATTTCCATTTGAAGGACCAGAAAGAACATTCCTAATTTCTGCAATGCAATGATTCAATTTTTTTCCTCCACTAGCTTTTCTGCTTCCCAAACTGGAAACATTCCATCCTTTAAGTCAAATGTGTCAAAATAAAAACTGCCTCCAGATGCCAAAACAGATCCCAGAAGGAAAAAAGAGAGAAATAAAGGAGGAAAAGGTGGGGAAAAAAAGGAGGAAAAAGATTAGGCTTTTGACCCCTATAATGAAGATATGATGGTCATCTATGAAATCATATCAATTTGCTGCAATGATATGTGCTAAAACTGAACACAATGAAGGTGTGCTTTAATGGGTAAAAAAATGCATACATTTTCAATGCAGTCCACAATCCAAACAAAATGTGGATAAACAACAGAACGATGATTCCTAATACTCTCAACTGTCAGCAGAAATCTCCCCAGTTATAGATTTTCCACAAATACCTGATGGTCAAACTAAAAGCAACCTTCTATCAACAAATTAATTCCTACAATTTACGTTTTTCAGTACTTATACAGAAATTCTTCTTACATCACATGATGACTGCTCCATTCATTGCACTCTACCTCCAGCAATAACATTATGAATTAAGTCAAACTTGTATAAAACGATGGGTGGGAAACTGCCTTTTCAACATAAATACACAGAAATCCTCAAAACATTTTCAACAAGAGATACTACTCAAAAAATGCTGGTCAATGGCAAAGATGAATAGGAACTGATCTGTACAGCAAATACATTTCCTCTGGATACTGATACAGTGCATATTAGAGCAGGAATACTCCCTGTTGAGGCTGGGTTTGAATGTGCACTTACAGAAGGTTCACAAAGGCCAAGTGCCACGTCCTACAGTTGCATCACAACCACGCCAGGCAGGGCTACAGGCTGGGGGAACAGCAGCTGGAAAGCTGCCCAACAGAGAAAGACCTGGGGGTGCGGGTCAACAGCAGCTGAACATGAGCCAGAGTGTTCCCAGGTGGCCAAGAAGGCCAATGGCACTCTGGCCTGGATCAGCAATGGTGTGGCCAGCTGGAGCAGGGAAGTGATTATTCCCCTGTAGGGAGGCCACATCTTGAGTGCCATGTCCAGTTCTGGGCCCCTCACTATAAGAAGGACATTGAGGGGCTGGAGTGAGTCCAGAGAAGGGCAACAGAGCTGTGAAGGGTCTGGAGCACGAGTCTGATGAGCGACTAAAGGGAGCTGGGGGTGTTTAATCTGGAGGAGGCTCAGGGGAGACCTTACTGCTCCCCATAACTCCCTGAAAGGAGGCTGTAGCCAGGTGGGGGTCGGCCTCTTCTCCCAGGCAATCAGCCACAGGATGAGGATACAGCCTCAAGCTGCACCAGAGGAGGTTCAGTTTGGATATTAAGAGGAATTTCTTCACAGAAAGAGTGATTAGATATTGGATTGGGCTTCCCAGGGAGGTGGTGGAATCACCATCCCCGGAGGTCTTTAAGAAAAGACTGGAAGTGGCACTCAGTGCCATGGTGTAGTTGACAAGGTGGTGTTTGGTCACAGGTTGAAATCCATGATCTCAGAGGTCTTTTCCAAACTAATTGATTCTGTGATTCTATAAAAAGAGTAAAATGATAGCAAAGCAGGAGCACTATTTATACATCAAAGTCCTTTCAAACAGACACATATCCTGCATAGTAGTAACACTCTTGGAAACCTGAAATTGGATCTGAGCCAAAACCATGAGCTGGATGGTGAGAGAAATCTGCAGGACACCATTCTGAACAACCACTGGCTGTATGAAGCCTGGAGATGCCCACAAGGAACTCTAGTGGGAGCAGGGAAATCAGGCATTTAAAATCTCATAATATGAACAGCACTGCACGTAAGATACCAAAATAGCTTTTGTTTTCCAGCAAAATAACCACAGACCCCTGTGTTTTGGGCTATTTCATGAATCAAAGAAAGGTAAAAGTCATAGCTTTTGTCATACAGCTTCCTTGTACAACCTCTCAGATTAGCAGTTCACTTCTAAGCCCCAGCAGTTTTTGAGAGCTGTGTAAACGCAGTAACTTTTGAGCAGCAAGAGGCAAGTGTTGCAAATGGAACTGGGAAAAAACCAACTCAGTGGTACCACCTATGTGATGTTTACTACTTCTTTTTGGGGGGTGCATTTGTAATATTCTGTTATGAATAGCATTGCCTAAAAGAAAAAGAAGTGTAATATAAATTAACACCACTGAGATGCCACAGTCTCAGGTGTCCCCAAGTACACTTCTGCAGCAGCACTTCTGCCCCTCACAGCAGACTGAAAACAAGGAGCCAAGCAGGAACACTTAAGTGGTGTTGAATTTCATGCTGTTCTGTGAAAAAATCTCAGTGAAAAGTAAAATCAAGCCAGGAGATTTATTTTCAGTTGTCTAAGTTAACCTTAAAAAAGTCTAGAAACCGTACAACAGGTTTCTACAGGTGACAAATTGTCACAGTTCTTCCAGCCCTCAGTCTACTGGTTGTTTTTATTGAGTGAGCAAGTAACAAAAACAGATCATCTCAGCAAAGAGCTTACTGATGATTTACTAAAAGGCAAACACATTTTCTACATTTCTCTGCTGCTTTCGCTTATGGTATGCTCATTTGATTGCAACACTGAAACCAGAAGGCTACCTCGAGACAGTTGATATTCAGTATTTGTAGGGTGTTAGCCTGGTAGGTGCCTTACAAATCTCATAAGATTTGCCACTTCAGTGAGAGTCACTATGCAATCCTTTCCCATCCTTTCTGCAGGAAGAAAGTGAGAACACTGCAGCTTTCTCATCAACACATACCCAGTGTTCCTCTATAGGTTGCTTTTGATTATAAAACCAGGATTTAAGGAGAATCAGAGCAAGATTTTCTGAAGATTGCAGGGGATATGAATGATATTTCTGTGACTATCACAAGCCTCCACATGTTTAATCATTGATGTGTTGGTTGCAAAATGATTATTGAAACTTAGTATGTTTATGCCATTTTGCATATTTGTAAAAACAAGAAAGTTGATTTGGACTCAACCACCCTTTTAAAATTGCTGTAGACATGTAGCCTCCGACTAAAAAAAGTGAAGTAAAAACCTGTGAAAAAGTGACATTGAAAAATAGCCCCTGAGCAGCTGTACAGAAAAGGAACCATGACCTGATTACCTAATTCTCACTACTTTTCCTGAAAGCATGTACTCTGAGGTTAACTTCAGACTCAAAGTCTTCAGAGCATTGCTGAGCTTGAAGTAGGACAGCTCGTGCAGAACTTGAACATTTCTAAAATATTTTCTGTCCAGTTGCAACATTCCTATATAAGACTGAATAGCTCATTCTGAATGTCTTCATGTCACTACCTTTTCTTATTAAGCCTAAACCCGACTTCCTTATGTTGTCTAAAGACACAGGGTTATTAAACAAAGATGCTGTGGTCAGGCACTCCAGCCTAAAATATCGTGCAATTACAGAATTTTATCTTCTGAAAATACAGAGTCCCTAGAGAGAAACTGTTTAGCCTACTAGCTCCAAACTTTGGCATGTTATTAAAAAACATTATTAAAAATGTGAACCCAGTTAAAAAGAATGTTCCATTCGTATCAGGCATTTTTATATGACTTCAAGAAAAGTTGAATGTCCAGCTGCCAGGCACTAACCTGTAAAGTGTCAAGCACTGGTAGAGCTAGCATGGCATTATCATCCACTGGATGGTTATGGAGGTAAGAGCCAAAATGATCTCAAAGACACCAAACTTGGCTGTAAAAGTGAACACACACCCGTCTGGTGCCACGCCTCGGCTCTTTTGCAGCTGTCCCAGACAGCACCACTATCCGGCTGGGAATATCCTGGGAATACTGTCCTGACACAGCTTCATGCCATGGCCTCGGGTCTTGTCACTGGCCACCAGGGAGAGGAAGCTGTAGACTGCCATGAGCTTTTCCCCTCAGTCTCCTCTTCTGTTCCTTTCAGAACCCAAGTGATTGCAGCTGCTCCTCACCCTTCACCCTCTCCATAGCTCTCCTCTGGATGCTCTCTAATAGCTTTATATCCTTTTTTTATGTGGCACCCAAAACTGCACACAGGACTTGACGTGAGGCCAAGTTGGTCAAAAGGTAACCCTCCATTCATGGTATTTCATCATTTCATAACTAAAGAAAGAATGCTCTTTTCAAAGCAAACTCATTACCACTTATCAAAGCAAAATTCAGTATGGCAGCATTTGTACCTTCTGTTTGTTTTTTTTTTTAAACAAGGACCCAATAAGAAATAAAGGGAATACTTTAGGATTTTTATGTGGGTGGGTGGAGTAGGGGAGGAGTAGCAGCATAACTTTATCTTTTAGCATTGTGCACAGAATGTAGGTCAGCCTACTCCAATAGAAATACCCCATGCTGACTCCTCACATTCTTAGACATAAACATCTCATGATTTTGTAGGCCAGGAAATAGTGAATTTTATTCATGGTCCTGTCCAAGAATTGTCAGGGGGACCTTACTGTTTGTATCTCTCCTTATTAAAAAAAAAAAAAGTCAAGATTTTGCTTGTCTAGTAAATTACTAATACAAAGAGACAGCATGTAAATGTTGAGTATTATAGCTTCTGGTCCATGTCACAACATAAAATAAATTAGAGGAGCTCAGTTTCTAATTTCTTAGTAACTACTATTTCGTGCATAACAAATGCAGGATGCACTTATTTCAACATAAAACAATCTGGAAAATGCTCTTCCTTCCCTATAAAAGCTATTCATTAACTAATAAAATATATATATTTTACTGTGTAAAAGTATAACCTATTTTTAACCTTACACTGTCATAAAAAGTTTATGGAGAAAATACTTAAAAAAAGGAAATCAGAGTCCATTTCCTGTTTTAACAAGGATAATCCCTTGACCAGAAGACACAAATATTCGTTCCTCTTTAATTTTAATTAGCGCACTATTTATTTTATATTTCACAATTTAATGAAAGAAAGCAAGTTGCTGGGAACATTATTAAGTTCAAAACATCTTTCACCTTACTTATCCAGAACTCAATAAAACTGTTCAGTCACAGACTTGCAGCCTCCAGCTAGGTTCCTGTATTAGCATTAAATCATTTTTAGTTTCAGTAACAGTAAGTTGCCAAGCTCAAATATACAGCTATCTACATCTGCTAGATAGTTTGTCTTAGTCGACAGTCTGGAAAAATCTCACTCACTTGATCCAAACTGTAAAGTTTTTTGCTGCTATCAAGGAATTAATACTTCTAAAATTTGCAAAAAAGCACTTGAAAAAATGCACCTGTAAGAATGTTGAAAGGACAATGGATTTTTTTCCTTTAGATGAGAATAAGATAGCCTCTCAAAAAATTGCATATAGACAAGAGCTTTAAAAAGTAACTACTCCTTCCTTAATGAACGGCTGAATCTCTAAATTTCCCATTTGAGCCATAGAGAACATTTTCAGAAACTGCCATTTCATCCACTGAGGAAGCTTATCAAGCTGAACAAACAAAAATAGGGAGCATGAAACATAATTTCAGTTTTTCCCTACACAGAGGAACAGCAGAAAGCTGGAAGTGACAGGAGTATGGCTGCTACTACCACACTGAACCATGGCAGGCAGCAGCAATACCCATCCTGCCCCAAAGCAATCAGATTCAGTGCCCCCAGTGTCTGGCAGCACCAGCCTCTTCACACAGCAAGTCAACCCAGATATCATCAATGAGGGAAGAAATACCTGGCTGCCCTCTCTAATGCTCAAGTCTGTACATCTGCCATATGGATAGCATAATCAAACCCTTAACACTGCTGTTTCAAGGCATCCCATAAACTGATTTTTGAGCTTTTCACATCTGATCAAAGTCCACATGTACCAGGCTGACTGAATGAGCTCTTAACCAAACCCATCTACCTGCTCTGGACACGCATCAGGTGTGCTAAGCAGCAGGGTCAGAGCTGTAGGCTGGGACCAGGGTGGGCAAGCAGCACTGCTGCACCACAGAGAAGCTGCCACGATTCACCCACCTGCTTCCCTCTTTGCCCTGCAGAACACCCAGCAAGAGGCATTCCCTAACTGCTCAAACTTGCACGTGCCTGCATTTCCACTGCAACATCCCCACTTCTTGTCTGAAGCCATGCAGAAAATCCAAGGGCAGCTGTCCAAAATTGGTGCTGGCTTCTGTCCAAATTGCACTTCCCACTTTGAACTGATACATCTTTGTTAAAAGCAAGCCCCAAGCAAAGAAGCTAATGTACATCATTTAAACAGCCCTACCCTTCATATGGAATATCAGACTCTTGTGTTTTCCTTCCTTAACTGATGCAGCCGTATCCACTCTGATTGGGGATCATGGACTGTAAATCAGAGAGAAAGGAATGAAACAGATAGAAGACATACCCAAACTGGTTATGATCACAGGTAGGTCTCACTGGAACAGATAGCAAGGATCTTAATGACTCCCAGGCTCCCTGAAGGCCCTGAACAAAGGAGGCTTTCCCAGGGGTGTGCCTTTGGCTCCACGTGCACTAGAGGTGATTCCCATTTGCCTACACTGATGGCATCTGCAAGCCCAAGACAGCTGCCCTGAGTTCATTACTGAGTTCATTCTCAGCTCTGATGAGGGCAAGACATTCACAACCACAATGAACAAAGAGCATACTGAGTTCTCTTGGTGGTGGCACTGCTGAAACTTGTCGGCACTAGCCAGGCACGACCCGTGATCAGTGAATCCCAACTGCCTGGGCCCGTGTGTCGAGTCAGCTCATCCGAACTGAAAACATGTGCTTGAGCACTTGTGATCCTGGCGTGCCAGCCGGGGAAATTCCTCTGCAGCTGCTCTGATCCACCATACCTTCCACGCCCTTTCACATGCAAAGCAAAGGAGGTTGGGTAGAATTCCCTCAGGAGATGGGAGACTATCAAAATGCATTTTCGGGGGATCAGTCTGAAACTTTTTCTGGATAAAGTGAAAGACGAAAGTCACTTCTTGTACTTGTAAATAAGTTTTAAGTTTACCTATTCAGATAAACTAGGTTAACACTGACATGTCTAAGAGCTTGAACATAATGTTACATTTCTATGGATGTATTTGATACAAATATACTTGGAAAAGATGACCAAGGAAACCTGACAGATAAAAGAAATACACTTGGTTAATTTTTGTCACTAAAAAGTTGATTTTATTTAAAACCAAATTTAAACACTTGCATAGAAAAAATTTTCTGACAAGGATTAAAATATGGTAAGATGGGAAAAGATATTTTGGAAAATAGTGGACACTGGATACAAAGAAATAATTTCACGAAAGTCATACTGAAATTGCTTATAATGGAGGTTGTAGTAAGAAAAAAAATCTCATCAAAACTGAACATTAAATAGCTTACCAAACCACAGGGTCTATTTTCTTCTTTGATATGTTATCTAGTGATTTCATCCCATCCCAAAAAAACCAGGTTTTCCTTCAACAATTCAGTTCGCTGAATAACACACACGCACACCTACAAAACTTCTTTTTTCTCCTCAGCAGAAAACAAATCAAAACCATTCACTCATTTCTCTAAAGACAGGTGCTGGCCCTCAAGGAATGTATGGTTAGGTGGAATAAAGCAGTAATAAGCTACAAATTTAATCTGGCCAGCAATGGGACATGGTCTTTCATTCAGAAGAGGCAATATATGGTACATTATTATGATGTGAGATAAATAATGCTTAGTGGCAAACAAACAGCAGTGACAGCATGAACTATACAGAATCTAAGTGTCTTGCCTTTATTATCTGTCAATATATGGCAGAGGAGGAAAAGAGGCTGGTTTGTGGGGTTTTTTGGGTGTTGTTTCAGGTTGTAAGAGAGTATTTTACCATATGCCTGTGTCACAGCCACGGCACGGAGGTACAGTGATCCAAAGCAAAGCATGTTCACTCTGTATTCCAACAAGCACTGGCTTATCCACATCAGTTTAAAACAGGTGAAGTAAACAGTAAATGCACAGACTATATGGCAATTTCTATCATTTAAATACATTCTTTTCTATTCACTTTCAAAAGTTACAGAACTGAGAACGATATTTTCAAGCCAGCTAAACTCTACTCTTTTCCTCTTAAATGAAAAAAAGTCCTTAGTCATCAGCAAGGCATGTTCTGCTCTCCTGTAACTACGTTCATTACTCACATGACCTCTTCCTGCCCAGATCGTAGGTCATGTCATTGTTTTAACTAATGCTTTTGGAATGTCTTCAAAGCTCTTTAACCTCTGTGGCTTTTATGTCAGTGTCCTCTTCCAGTTCTCCATGTACATCTCAGATGTGTCTTCAAATAATTTCACAGGTATCTCCTCCCATTGGTACAACTCTCAGTTTTTTCCTTTCCAGCCAATCCCATCTTTCCAATCCTGCCCTCAATCATCTATTCCCATCTTCTGATCACAAATGGCCACAGCCATTCTTGAATCTTAACTGCTTCATAGTCCATGCACCTGGGATGTTTGCAAAGGCAAACCATTCCATTATAATCTACAACGTTTTCCTCAGCCCTTCTGCTAAATCAGTCACTTATGACTACTTCTGCCTCATCTTCAGAGACCCTCCCCTCTCTGGCCAGCCCAATTCCACCACAACCACATCATGCAATCCACCAAAGGCCAGAAGTGGATTTCCTGTTGTTACACTAACCTCAGCCTACCAACTAACCTCTCAGCCTTTAGCTTTTAGACACAACAAACTGAAGTTGATTGTCCTCATCCTCACTTGCAGCCATCAATCATACCTATCTGGTCACCCCCAGTCCTTCAATCCTATCTTGAATAATTTATCAGCCTTCCATCAAGTATAACATAATTCAGCATTTCCAGGTGTGCACAGCTGGTCACTGTACAGGAATGAAGCACCCTTTGTCATTCAGAAAACCTCTCTCCCTCATTGGGATGACACCTACTGTAATAGACACAAAGAGACATCATCTAACAGAGGGCAGCTTTTCTTTTCCTGTTACCAGTTTTCATTTAGAAACAAAAAATCGTTAACCTGCTTTCCTAGTTGAGTTGAACTTCATGGCTTTCCTTTACTCTTACTGCTTACACACGTCTTGCAATTATCTCAAAACCAGCCCAGAGAGTCTGTGAGCACCTAGCTTTCACAGAAATGCTGTTCTGAGCACTGCTACAACACAGCAACTATACAACACCAAAGGCAGGTGCCAAATGCCACATCCTCAGGGCCATTTTTGGACTAAGAGTGGTCACAATACTTAGGAGAGCTTAAATCCTTTGTAAACATTATAAAATTGAACTGTAAGCTAAATGTTTTACAAAGCAAATATAAACCATCATTTATGTTTTTGAAACGTTACCCTGTGTTACACAGATCACCAGGATGAGTTGAGCAATCAAACAATTATTATCCATCTGTCCCATAAAAGCACCCGAGAAAAGTGACAAAATGACAGTTTGGAGGCAAACTGAGCATCATTCACCACTGAAAAACTGCAATTTCACTTCAGGTGGCCTGGATTCCAGCTGATGTTCAATAGACACCCTCAAAACTTGTTAAGCCCTTAACCACTAAGAAAGAAAAAAATTATTCAACAGGGAACAATATCTTCCTCCTGAAAGTATTAATAAAAATATTTACTTGTGAGGTCTTTTCCCTTCTACAATATCCAGGTAATATTTTGGCAGGACAGTCCTGGCTCTCACCCACAAGTGAACTAGAGCTTTGTTCCTCCCATACACTGATTTCAAACTACACTGGGTCACCCCAAGAGTTCCTTCCAAGGAGATATAGTTTCAGCACCAGTTCCAGAGACTTAAACTTCTTTCTCTACAAGGAGAAAAATATTTCTGTAATAGGTTGACCTTTCTCTAGATATGTTGATATCTGGAGGATGTCAGTTCATTGTGAGAATTTGGAAGCTGGCATGACTCCAAAGGCTCCACATAGTTTCAGAGTGACCATGCCTGTAATTTTAACCCATTGAAATGAAAGTGCACGGCTGGAGAAGAGTAGTACATACTTTAAAATCTCACTATGATTCAAACACAGATTTATTTCCTGCACCAGTCACTGGGTAGCATCACTTCACAAAGGCAAAAGGCAACAGGTTTTACTTCTATGACCTTCCTGCATTCTCGCAACTCACATGAGAAAGAACAATGGAAATGCAGCTGAATGTGAGAAAGCACCAAACTGCTATGGCTTTTTGGGTGGGTGTGGAGAGAAACACACATACTACAAAAAATCTAATAACTCCCCACCCAAGCATTGCTAGTGAATGACCTCACTGGTTTCCTACTTATACTCCAGCAGCTTTCCTGCCATCACTCTGTTAAGCCAAGCAATGATGTCAACAGTCCACCTGTGAGAGTGATGTAGCCCTCTGGGTCATGGTCTCAGAGAACTTGGATAAAAGCTGTGCCAGTGTTAATTAAATGCACCTCTTGTTTCACTGCTGATTTCCTCTGATAAGGCTCAGCTCATTTTTCCTGGAAAGACTTCCATGCTGTGTGGGAACTGGGGCCAACCACAACAGAAACCAAATATTGCTTAGAGAATATGAAGACAACATGCTAAATATTTAGTTTAAAAAAAAATAAAATCACTGTGTATCAGAGCTGGGATGAATACAAATATCATTACTTTGCATGTGCTAGTGACAAGGCAAAACTACAAATGCTAGTTACTGCAGATAGTTTATTATCTTTCAGCAGTACTTATCTCTCTCGTTTTTAATGCTCTTACCAATTACATTGGAGCAGAACTCTAACAATGTGCTTTGCTGATAAATTCTGACAGATTAGAATACGAGAAGTTCACCTGGTAAACAATATGCTTTGAGAATGGAGTTTGACATTTAATTAGCATCAGGATTATCACTACAACTTTAATGAAAAATAGCATTTTTTCCTGCCATCAGAAAAGCCTTAGCTGTAAGAAGGTTCTGAGCAAAACCAGCCCAGAGGGACCTCTCCATTAATACAATTAACCAGCAAGAAGTGGAAGGGAAAAAAATTATATGCTGCTCCTTCTTTTTTTCCTATATAGAGAAATCTAATCCACTGTCATGACTGGATGTTTTCACCATATGCCGTCACTGGGATTTCTGTAATCCCTCTACTCACAGCATTGACTTCCAACCACTTTAAGCCTTCAGGACACGCCCTTTTATACTTGCTTTTTTCTTGCAGACATTTTCAGATAGCTTCATTAGTAAGAGAACTGCCAAAGGAAGGCTTTCAGTTTTGAACCTAGACATCAAAAATATTTCTTCTTGCACATCTTAAAAAGTAACACTAACCCTAAGACTTAGTTGCTGACAACAACGGGCACAAAAAATATGAAGGTGACAGATTAGATAAGTGATTTCAAAAGTCATGGTGCAATTATATTATGGAAGTTTGTTTCATGATGATCACAACTCTCCACTGTGAAAGGCAGCAAGTTGGACCTCTTGCTATAAATTTAACTCTAAAGAAAGAATTGTGTGGTAACAATGTTAGGAATACACTCATATTCATTCATTCATTCTGATTTGTAGCAACTGTGATGGTTCCAAGAAGTGTTCTGTCCCACATTCCTGAGCATTACATTCCTGAGCATTAGCAATATTTTTCCAAACAACCAATGATCGATGTTCATATATTTACATTTTTTACCTCTTGGGGATCTTATGTTTATACAGTACCTCGCCTACAAACTCTCTTGGAATACATAACACAGAATATACTGCCTTCCCAGCTCAGGATATGGGAGAAGTTCCACAGCTAATACTACCCCTCACCAAAGTCAGGCTAACTATTTTAGATGTACTTTTTACATTCTCCTCCAAAAAGAAATCTCATATACAAAATGTCCTTCAAAAGTACTGCATTTTTTGGTTCTAAATGGAAACAGAAAGAGGTAATCCTTGAGCTTGTTTGGTTTATACTGCTCCTATGGACAGTTTCTATGGATTTATGACACCGAACTGCAGCTAGTTTGTAGCAAAGCATGCAGGGTGTGACTCATTCAGAAAGCTCAACCCAAGAATATTTCATTCTGACATCCAACAGAATAGCTCCCTCATGGATTTGAATTAGTTGCTGCCCATTACTCACATGCACTCCTTCTCATAACTTCATGACACACAACTTGCAGTGCAAACTTGAATCCAGGCCATAAAGGAGATAGTAGAATTTCTGACAAATTTTACCCCTGTCACCAGTAACTGGAATTTGGTCTTACACAATTTAAATACACAGCTGCGCTCTGCTTCTGGTGGATGTGCATAACGGGGTCATGCGGAAGGAAAGCATACCCCCAAGTCCTGTGACTTAAAGTGACACAGTTTCCTGAACTCCAGGAACCCTCCTGGTCAGAAAGTACTTCCTTCCTCGTTTCAAACACTTGATTGTTTCAGAGGGAATTCAAAACAATAGATTAGAAACTTTCAACCTTTCCTCAGTGTACTGCTACACAAGGAAATCAGGCCGTGCTCTGGGAAGATGAGATAACATTGGGAGAGTACTCTCCGGAAATGCAATGGCTTTTGCATCCCTTCTCCAGCACCGTCCCATGAATCAGCTAGATGTTTGTAATAACTCTAGCTATGAGATGTCAGATGCAGTCCAACTGCTGTTTGGATTAAGAGGTGCGTGGTTGGCGAAAGGCACGAGCCAAGGCACTCCTCAGCTATTTCGGTAAGGCCTCTAAGGGCAGAAAGTTTCAGGAGCTTCCTAATTGGAGTCTGTACTTGTAAGGACAGGTAGGAAGAAAGGATGACGACTGCCTCTTT
Organism: Nicator chloris; assembly: GCA_013400495.1. Lineage (NCBI taxonomy): Eukaryota > Metazoa > Chordata > Aves > Passeriformes > Pycnonotidae > Nicator > Nicator chloris. The sequence goes on along the minus strand of WAAE01003483.1, from coordinate 10,540 downwards.
GTAGCACCTCATTGTTTAAATTGTCTAAAAAAGGAGAAGGAATGTGCTATTACTTCTGCAGTTAAAAATCTACCCCTTCCCACCATAACTTACGTTTACAGGACCAGTAGTGATGTTCACAAAGACTGGGACCAGATCAGGCTCATCAGCTGAAGAGCAATTATTTTAAGCATACTCTATTCCCCAACACAATTCCTTTAATCTAAATACATTTAAATGGTTTGTAATGATGGATAAAAGATTTAAAATTTACAATAATATCTAACTCGTTATTTACAGGCTGCAATTTGAATAAGAAAAGGCAATGACAAGTAAATTCATTTTTCTGCAGCATTAACGTGCCTAAATACCCTAGGCTAACCTAAAAACAACAGCAAGAGCCATTCTCTCCTACCCGACAGTCAAAGCTCTTATATGACATTGCATTTTCTTGATTATCTTTTCCTATCAAGGTAGAGCTACAAAAAGTTCGAGGATAAGATTATTAAACAAAAACAAGAACTCACATGGTTCTACACATTATTTTTAGAGGCAAACAGGAAATGCACTTCCCTGTCAGGCTGGGTGAAAGGGGAGTTTTACCGGGCTGAACACTTGGCACTCACCGTTCCTACCAGAGGGTAGATGAATCCAGCTCCGATGCTGGCTCGCACATCGCTAATTGGCAAAACGAAACCAGTGGGAACACCCTTCCTCTCAGGCTGATGGGAGAGGGATAGGTGAGTTTTTGCCATACAGATGGGAAGACTTCCAAATCCCTAACAAGAAAAGGGAAAGGAAATAAAAGAAAAATGTTTTTAAAATTACAGTAAAGGCACATTGTGTTTTTGTTTTGTTATCAGTATCTTCAAGAAACCTCTTGTACAGCAGTTCCCTTTGGGCTCTAATGACCTAGTTAGACACCAACTTGAGACCAGGATTCAGGGTCCAAAATTTTCTAAGGGTATTAATGTCTTCTTGGGGGGTAAACACAGATGGTGCTCAGGGTGCTTTCCCTTGTTTTTAAACAAGACAAAACCTGCAGGAGGTGACGGCATCCCCTTCACTAATGCCAGTGCACTAGTTACTGAAAATGTGGAAGAAAATCAGGAAAAGTGCTTCAGCAGCTCCCCTCAGCCCATTATTTGTCTCCAGGTTATTGCTTAATCTTGAGTCAGGCACCTTCCACTCTTCTGTTCAATTCTTTGACAAACACGGCCAGGAGGAGAGGTGGCACTTCAGGGAATTGTCTCTGCAGCCCAGGGCTGACAACTCCTTAGTGACATTGTGAAAATATTTCCCAATAGATGAATATTTAGACTAAAAAATAGATTAGAGGATCACAGCAGGAAAAAATAAAGGCATGGATTATTTTGCTTGAAGTACACTAAGTAAACTTCTTTTCCATCTAGAAAGATCAAATTAATTCTCAGGAAGTTTGCATTATAGGGAAGATGGCTGTCTGCTTGTCTGACCAAGGACTTCTGCTTGTCTGACCAAGCTGCAGAAGTTTACTCAGGAATTTTTCCTGGACATATTGTTTCTACTTTCTGACAGAAAGGCTCCAGCCACATTTATGTCCAGAAGCCATTCCACTACAAAAAACACATTCATCTCTCTACATGGTTTCAAAACTTTTCAAACTGTAACGTGCTCCCACATGCTTTAGGATAGGTGATCTATTTCATGTTCTAGTATTCATAACTCCTTGAAAGTAATAGGAATAGAAAGAAATCAAAATATTTTACAAATATTGGGACCTTTGTTATCAATGTGCATAGCTGTGCACAGGTCTTACTGTGTTTGCAAACTCTTTTTTGCAGGTAGAAATGAACACTCTTGTGTAAAATTGGTTACATTTGCCAGCAGCAACTTTGGCAGATATGCAGCTGTCAGGTTTAAGAGAGTAACCCAAACTGCATCGAAAGTACAGTTTCAGGGACAATCTCACAAGTATTCTGAACACCGTTCATATCTCACAGGAGATCGCTTTCAAGGTTAAAACCATCCTGTTCTATCAAATCTAAACCAATCCAGACTGCCCTCCACAGTTTGCTGCCATGGGTAAGCTCATGCCTTTCAGCAAAGCTTGACTTAACACTCCAGTGTGAGAACATTTTACATCCTGAGGTTTCCCAGGACTCACATCCAGCAGGTACCTGCCAGCGCGATTCCCTGGCGCTCTTACCTGCCGGGTGTAACGATCAACCTGAGCCTGCGCAGCAGGAGACAGCTCTATGTCCTCAGCTCCATACACCTTCTGAGCAATGATCCTTATTTTCTCAACAATAGGAAGCTGCAGAGCAAGCAAACAACACAAGGATGAACATTAGCCAAGAGTAACTGGGATCTTGTTTGCTGAGTGAGGTCTCCGAATCTCTCATTCAGATTCACCCTTGTTAAACAGGCTTGCTAAAGCACGAGACGAAGTAAAGAGCACTGCTGATGGGTATGAGATGCAGCTACAGGCACATGAACCAACAGCCATGATTTCAGCTACTCCATCACTTGTAAGCTGCACAATTTGTGCATTACACAGCTGACAGCATGAGCTCACGCTCGCCTGAAGGGGGGGGAGAAAATACTGCCATCTAGTTACAAGAATGAAGAGAGAACCTACATCACAATCTCCATTGGGTTAACAGGGATTACTAGACAAAAAAAGATTCATTTCAGAATAAAGATAACCTACAGGAGTGGACAATGCAAGGTAGGAGGCAGCCAGGAAGGTTCCCCTGAGAAGCGAGGAATTGTAGCAGAAAATTCCTGACACATCACTGCTCCTTTGATTGTGAATTTCTTTTATTATTTATTATTATTCTTACCTCCTATCCTTTCTAACATGCATATTTTTAATTGTAGCTTTGATATTGTAAAGCACTTTGGACACTTAAAAAAAAGAATATGAAAGCATTCTAGAATTCATTTTGAAACCTCAAGTCACTAAGTCCAATCCCAGTCTCCAAGAGTATTCACATCATGTTATTCAGCTCAAACTGAACAAGTTCTGCTTTCACAGCTTCTATTTGAAGGCAGAGGTAGACTCTCACCTTCAGTCTGTTAGAAAACCCTTAACAGATTTTCAAGAAACAATTTTTTGTGGTCAGATCAGGCATTTACTTTTTGTGCCATCATTTTTGTGTACTTTGAGTAAACAACTCTTTCCTATTTCCTCTTTCTCTTTCCTTTTGTTTTTAATGACCCAGGAGACAGCAATTGTGACTCCTCCAGCCTGTTTTAAACAAGACATTCTCTGGCTTCTTTCAATAGGAACAGGATGATGGAGGGATCTTACCACGAGTTCAGCTAATTCAGCTCTGACTATAGATGGCCAGAGATGTATGCAATATTAAAGGGAATATCTCATCAGTAACTTGTAGCATATTTAATTAACAACACGTGGAATACGTGCTAAACAAAATCTAGAGAGATAACCACTTGGGGAAGAAGACTTGGCAATCTCAAGAAACACAAAAAGCACCAGAACACAAAATAGAAGTGTATTATTTTATTCAAACAAAGGCAAGAAATAAATTAATCTGTGAATAACAAACTCTATCTGGTGCATTTACAGGAAGTTCCACAGTTAACCACATTTTTGCAATGCCTGTCTGGAAGTAGCTCTTTGTCTGCAAAGATACATGAGTTGAGGGGTTTGTGTCAGGCTGACCTTTTTTGTATTTATGATTGAATTGTAGAAAAATTAAAGCTTACATTAATAAAGAACTCCAGTAACAGAGACATCACAAGAAAAGAGTCTCTCCAGACTTCCAAGTACCTTAAATGTAAGGCAGTTAAAAGCTGCTAAGGCTCAGATAAAATTCCCCCTCAGATCTGAAATCTCAAAGACAGGTCTAAAGAAGCTTCACAAGACATTTCTGAACATGCTCACTATACAATTACTGCACCTTAATTGGGTGGAATAACATCACATTCCCAACATCAGGCTTTTTACAGGAACCCAAGCAGTGCACAAAAATCCAATCAGGACTGGAGGTAGCACATTGCAAATATCCTGGGTATAATTCCTGGCAGCAGTAAGCTGAATGGAATACTTAGTGTCATGGACAGCCATCACGAGAAGAAACTTGTCTCAGGGTGATTATTAAATACATTCATATCCATGGCACTTTTCAACACAGTGGGAGAAATGCAAAACATGTCTGTTAATTTGCCTTTTGGGTGCTGTTTGCTTGCAGTGAAGGACTAAAAGCAATGGCAAATGGAAAGGCAAAAGGAATTCCATTCCCTGTTGTCAGCGGGCCAACATGGAAACTAACAGCTTTCTGCTTAAAGCTCAGTAAATTCACTGAGGTGGAGATGGACATTTAGATTCAACTTGCATTTGTGTCAAAACATTTCGAAGTAATTTGACAGCAGTATAACTATGGTGCCTTCAGCCCCCTTCCAATGACCACAGCCGTATTTTCCAAAAGAAACCCAGCAGGGCTCTGGCTAACATCAGAAGAGAATGCTTTAATGACAGTGGTGGCACTCTGCTTCTCCTGGGATATGTGCAGTGTGTTGCATGACTGAGTCTGAGATGGACAGTCAAACCATGTCCCTATGGATTTAGAGTTTGTGGTTTGTTCCCTGGTTTGTTTTTTCTTTCACCAGAATTTCAGACAATTTTTGGGTCAGTACCCACATGTCAAATTTTGCAAATGTTACCTCAGAAGAATCACCATTGAGGAAGGAGTTGTGGGAGTGTGAATGGCAAAAAAAAGTGGTTTCCTGAGCCTGTCATGTTTTTGCCAGGCATGTGCACACAAACAGGTGGGGCAATGTGTGCATGGTGTCAGAGGAGAGTTTGTGCGTATTTAATCTCAGCAGAGGCAAGATGAGTCCTGGCTGAGCCAAATTCAGGAAGCACCAAATTCAAATTCAGCAGGAAGGCACAGATGTGCCATGGACATTAACCTAGCCCATTCACATGCACGCTCTCAGATATGCTTCCTTCCTGAAGTTTCAGGAGTAGGGAAAGGAGTACACTACACCATGCTAAGGATCCACCTGTTTCCTTGTATTTAGTGGGACTTTTAAGGCATTATCTGTTTAGAATCACAGTGTAACAGGGCATTTCAAACTAAAAAGTTTCCTGTGTTTCAGTTATCAAGTAATACTGCCGGGAAACTTCACTTTAATTTAAAGAAATGTCTTCCAAACTAAAAACAGCTAGTGCTTTACACGAGAAATAAAAATTCATTTTACTTGAAAGTGGCAAAATGGCATTTAACAGAAAAGGAGTTCTACTAATTTAAGAGACATTTTACATAGCAGAAGCCTGAATGTTTACAAGACACTTGTTTAGCTTTAGGTTTTCAACAGAACTGTTGATTATTCAGCACTTCACTATCAAAATAGTCTCACTGATGGGCAAAGACATTCATCATATGTAGCAACAATGCTAATTCATATGGAGAAGTGGGCTGAAAGATAAGACTGCTATTGCACAAGTACTAAACCAAATCATTAGGGGGTTTTAAGCTGGATTTTTGCTCCATCTTAAACCAGACTTATCTAGAAAAAAAAAATCATGTGAACTACCTGTTGTGCCTTATATAATTTGGTCAAATGTCTGCCAGCAGAAATCACATGTCTCAGATACTTTAAAAAAAAAGAGTAATTTCGTATCTGCTGTGGTTTGGGAATGGTACTCTCCAGTTCAGTGTCCCCACCAAGACTCTCCAGGAATGCCATCTCCCAGGAAGCAATTCCTTTTCCCTTGCCTCCATCATGTGATATGGTATAGAATAACCTCCTGGCCGTGCCCCCTTCCAACTGCTCCAAAAATTAACCCTCTCTGGGCCAGAAGCAGGACAACATCTCTCACTTTTTCTTTTGTCTGAGAACTTTTTACAACGGCCTTAGGAATTTCCTGAAGCAGTTGTTCATTCCCACTGGCAAACTCCAGTGCTGCATGCACCCTTCCTGCACTGACACAGCCGTTTGCAGGCCGTCACCAAAAGAGTCTTAAGGAAAGGAGGATGAAAAGTCTCATCTGAACGGGGAGTGTTGATGCACCCCTATCAACAGCAACTTGATTCCACAGCACCTCTGCCACCCGGACAGCGAGGGTGAGAAGGAAAGTTGTAAAATGCCCAGGGTGTCAAAAGCATGAAAGATTTATGATCAACAATAAAAGCCATCCCTCTTCTCGGTTCCCTTATGTTAAGTTGTAACTGTTGCACAACTAAGTACATTCAGGTGAAGATTAGGTGACAGATAGACAAGAGACACTATGGATTTGGATAAAACCTGAGTTTTATAGGTCTGCAACTATGTATCAGCACTTCTGCTGAAGGAATTATGGCAGCTTCAGAGAATTCATTCCAAATTCAATGTTAGCTTCCTGAGAAAATGGTGACATAAAATACTTACTCTAAGTTTAGACTGAATATGAGAAGATGCTACAGGGCCTCACAATACAAATATCTGCTGACAATTCATTAGGGTTCTCTCAGAAACAACCAATCTTGCCCCTCCTGCCAGAGAGAATGTTCACTTCTGAAATCTCACACATTTAGAGCTACCAAAGACATATGCCGCTTCTGGGGCAAGCACAAACACATGTGCCTGCTGAAGCTGCCAAGCACCCACACCATAAATAGGATTCTCTCCTAGGCTAAAGCATAACAAGTGCTAAAGCACAAATTGCTTTCACAAAAACAGTATCTGTGTAGCTGTACGTTTCATTACTTGAACGAGAAGGACTAAACCACAAAACCAGCACTGATAAAGGTGAGAGCCTGGCATTCCCAAGATTGTATTGATTATTTAAACTGAATCATACCAGTGTTATCATCCAGCCATACTGCCACTTCCAGTCCATCTCACTTGCAAGACATGATATTAGTGCCAAGTGGTGCTGTTAATTACACAATCTGCTTTCTTCCCTTACTATCTACAGCAATGTTTTCACAAAAACATAATTTAATAGTGTTAATTTCTGCTAACCTTTTCTCACATTTCCTTCACTCTTCGTCTCTTCCTTCACTTCTAACAGCTGACTTCGGATTATCTTTTTCATGTAGGGCTTGATAAGGATTTCCATGGACAGCAGACCAGCTACAATAGATCATCCTTCCATCCTTGTTTCCTCTGCTGCTCACACTCACCCAAGTGCCCGTACAGCTGAGGCAGCACTGCAGTTTGTGCAGCTGCACATACCAGAGAAAGTCATCCAGGCTAAAATGTAGCCCAGGAAAAAACCCCTACTGCAACCCATATCAGTTCACACATCCAGCTTATCATAAAGGCAAAGCCCGTGCCAAGCAGGAAGAATTGCTCAAACTGTTCAAATCTGAGCACTGAAATGTACCAGCAGAAAAAGCGAGCTGGGGCAGGGACACACACCTTGGCTGGGATTCCTGAAATCAGTCTCGCTGCAAAAAGTCAGTATTAAGTGAAACAAAGCATGCATATTGCCAGGAATCTGGTCTGAGACTATGCTCAAGATTTCCATCTTTTGCATCCTAATTTGGACATCTGACTTTTTAAGCTCTTCAGCTACTGGAGAAAGGCATCAATCCTTTTAACTCCCCACAGCCAATCCCTGAGACTGCCGAAAACAACCCCTGTTCCCTTCCTCTTTCATTTCTGCTTTTAAACATCCTCCTGACTTCCTCACCAACAGAACACATCTCTGCAAAGCCAGAGACAACAGCAGTAAGTTCCTAGTCATACTACATTCCATAAGGTTGCAGCTAAGTCCCACTTCTAAGAGAAGCCTGGTATTATCTAGTTTAAATTGAGTACCATAAGTGAATGCTAATTGGTACAGCACTGTCTGACAGTATCCCTTCACAGTTGTACAACATAAATACTTAAAACTACTTTATTCTCCAACAAAACTGTGATTCTGTTGAAAAAAACATGCATTTAACCAGAGAATACACAAAAAGCACTATTCACTTGTAACTTACACATTTAATATTTCAAATACTTTAAACATGCCCTTTCGACTCAATGCCTATTTTTAATTATGACATCACCAGTTTAATGATAAGGTGACAATCTCTGGGCTTACTGTTACTAAGCTGCTTGTGTTTTAGCAGAAATTCTTGATATAACTCAAAATTCAAGGCAGTGGCACATTTTTTTAACTTACACATTCAATGAAAGCAATAAAGAAGAATCGCTGGTTGGCTAAGTGAAACAGTATGCAGACATCACTCATTCCTCTTCTTGGGAAGGCTGCCAAATGAAAACACGATGGGAGTATGGCTGAAGGTGCTGTGTGGGGTGACAGAGAGCAGAGCTAAAACAATAGCTTCCTCTGCACATTTGAACTCCTACTTCTAGCTTTTTCCTTGGATAAAATAAAAATGCATTTATTAAAGTATCTGTATATTCTGGTTCCAGAAGATCTGGGGCTGACAAAAGGATTCCAAGTCTTTAGCACTCCTCTTACCTTGCTGGCACAGAACAAGAGTTTGTTTTTCAATTCATGGAAAAGCATTTTCAGTCAAGCTAAAACAGTTTGTGAATCAAACCTAAGCCTGTGGCTTTAGAGATTTATTCTCCATTTCTCCAACTTTGAAACCCCAGCTGTATGTAAGAAAATTGTTCTATGCAAAGAATAGGGAAATAATGAAAGCAAACATAAAAGTACAGTGCTGTCAAGAGCCTACATTCACAAATAAAGAGATGGAGTGCCAGAAAGACAGTTTCCAACCCTAGAACACCCGATTCAGTGAAACAAGTGTCCAGATTCCACAGAAATCTCTTTGATGGGAGTGGGAGGAGTGGGTGGTACAGCCCTATGGAATTCCTCTTTAATGTGGCTTCACTGCTAGGTGTCTTACTGGCTGGAGAGAGGAGGGGGGAAATAGTTTAAAGCCCAGCATGCAGGGCATGCTGCAGAGCAGCACAACCTGCATTTCAGGATGAGCAATGATCACCATCAATTACTAGGAAAAGTTTCAGTAAGGACCATACATAATTTTATTTATTCCCACCCCAGCAGTACTTAAGGACTTTCCATTAAGTCCACACATGACTGAACTCCATGGTATATAGAGAACAATACAGAAGCTATTTGCTTCCTAGACAAATGAGCAGAGGTATGCCGGGCTGCTGTGACAGCAGACACACGATGGATGGCTTTCATGCCTTAGTGACTTCATGGTATTAGTGGAGAAAACAGAAAATACTCCTGGCACCCCACCACACCTCCCATTCAATCACTGGGATTGAAAAGATGAGTAGTCTGCAAACTGTAAGAAACACTCTGCCTTGGGAAATTCCCCTGGAGGTTGGCATCCTCAAACCCAGACCCCAGAAGCCCTTCTTGACTGTGCCTTCCTCTTCAAGCTGCTCCTGCTCTCCCAGTACATGCACCGAAGAGCTTTCTCCTCCACCGACGGGGCTCTTCCTCCTTCATTACTCACAGCTCATTCTTGCTTTGGGATGGATGGAAGAGAAAATAAAGCACAGAGAATCGCTGCTGGCAGAGTTTTCCCTGTTTCGATGCTACCCTGAGACCCCTCTGAGTGACCCATTGTCCGTGAGAGCTGAAGCGAAGACTGGAGGGAATGAGGTAAGTGACAGCCCACATCATACTGCCACAGCAAAACAGAGGCAGGGGCAGACAAAACTCTGGACTCAGATGCTCCAGATTTGCCCAAACTATTATTATGCTCCCAGCAGGGGAAGAAAAATACGAGGGTTGAGGCTGCTAACTGCTTGAATGCCTCTCTGAGAAGTGCTGCTACTCAACCTCACTCCCAGTGGATGGTCCCAAGCTGAGAAAGCTCTCCATTGTTCTGTAGGCTGGCCAGGCAATGCACTGCACTCTGCCAAAATATTTGTGCAATCAACTTTCACTGTATAACCTGGAAATATTTTCATTCATCATGATATTACCTATAGGCATAGCACTGTCAAAAAAAGGTGTCATCTGACAAACTTGGAAGGCTTGAACAACTCCTTCTCTTCCCTCCCATTTGTGACCTTTATAGTCTTCAATTTAGTTTTCCAGTGCAGCATAAATCCAGTGATTTGAGTCCTTTCAATAATATTTGTTAGGTTACCACGTCATTCTTTCAAGGGGGCAGTGCTAACTGACTGACCAGCCAGGTATGCTGATCCTGCCTCATGCCAAATGCCTGTCCTTTCTTCTATCTCATGAGTGCCCACTCAACTCCAGCTGCTTGCAGGAAGGGGCAATGCATCTCTTAAAAACCTAATGCCTGCCTTCTTCAGACCTGTGCTTCCTGCCCCAGGTTGAGGAGGGCTGCTCTGTGTCAGGCGAGAGTTCACCACAGCAGAAGAGAGGAGACCAGGATAGTGAAGGCAGGTCACTCAACAGGCGTGCATTAGTGAGGAATATATCTTCCCGCTTTCTCCTGATCAAGGACAGGCACTGAAGCCAGAGAAACTTGGGAATGGGATGTGTTTCTATCCTCTCCTTTCCTCCCCCTAGTTATCTAAACTTACTTTTAATGGTTCAGTCAACTTTATTTTGAGTAATAGCTTTCTGCTGCAACTTAAAGACCCATACTTCACGAAAACTGAACCCAGAAGGGAAGTCAACAGTGATAAGAGGATTGATATTTTG
>WAAE01003482.1:0-63975 GCA_013400495.1 Nicator chloris | reverse complement strand
CCAGAAGGGAAGTCAACAGTGATAAGAGGATTGATATTTTGATATTTTCCATATGTAGCAACAATATATATTAAAATAAACTGCCACAGATGATTTCACCAAGAGTTCAGGAGGCCTTTTAAACAAATCCATCCTTCAAACACTGAAGAGAAACACTCTGCAAGAAACCAACTCAACAGTAACTTAATAGAGGTTATTGTGCACAGGGGGCAAAAATCCATACTAAAACCACACAATACCATAGTATTTACTTCAATTACTGCCAATAATATTTTAAGCTATGTTATAAACTCTGAAGTCCATGATATGAAAACTCATCCTTGCTCCTTAACCACCCCCCGATCTGTGCAAGTCCTAATACAGTAAGCATTTCAGGGTACACTCTGTTTCTGTCCTTTTTTTACACTTTTACAGTGGCAATGGAGCAGTATTTACTTGTCACAGGTCATGTCTTGTATTTGATCCACGAAATGACTGCCACACATATGCTCTCCCAAAACCATATATGAGCTATTCTGTTCTCATTCGAACCCCCCAAAACTATTTGTTCATCTTATACCAAATGTCTAATGAACTCTTGCTATAATCAAGACTAAAAAAAAAGTTGAACTACAAGCAGCAGCCCCTAGGATAAAAAAAAATATTTCCAGCTTAGAGAAATAAATAAAGAGAACACAAAAAGCCATCTAAAAGTGGGACTATAGAAGAATGTGTCATGGAGTGACATCCAAGGAAGGTTAAAGAGATCAAATTAGATGCTTCAAGGAATAAAATTAGCACAGTCTTCTAATTAGACTAGCTTGCTATGATACTGAACAGAAGCAGAGCCTGAGTCCTGAACTGACACAACTGTGTTGTGTCCAATGTCTAAAATTGCTCATTCGGCACATGCTCAGGTCTCACTGGACAAGATGGTACAAATGTATAAACATACCTCAGAAAAAAACCAGCTGATTCTGAACTTTTAATCAGCCTTTGACAGATCTAGAAAATACTTTCTTCTCACACTATACACACTCGTAAACATCTTCAAGGAAGCTTTTGTTTTCAAAGATATATTTGGAAATTACATAAAGCACTACAGAGATGAGTGGATTTGGAAAAAAAATGAAACAAAGAGAGCCCACTTGACCTGGGCTATCCTCTAATTACATGTCTGACTGCATACTAATAATACCGTTTACTGCAAAGTTTGTTCTAACTAGAAAGAAAGGATATAAACCAGTTTTACACATAAGGGTTTGAAGCTTTTTTTTTAAATACCCAACGTGATGCTTTCTAACAAAAGATCAAAATATCGAATGAACCTGTCACAGCTACAGTGGTCTGTGTTGTTGGAATTTCTTCTAATTATAGCCAGTTCTGGAAGCAAAGTCTGATGAAGTTTTCTGACAGGAAAACAAGGTGCACAGACATCAAAGTATTAAACGGAGACATGGAGTAAAGGGAACAGTGGAGCAATCTCATGAAGACAGACATATATATGAATGAAGTGGTAGTGGTTTTAAGCAGAGTATTTCCCCTCTTTGACCTTCCAAAAGGGAAAGAAAACAGAAAAAAAACCCAACCACAGTAAATCCTGTGAAACTTGAGGCAACCAGGACTTAATATTATTCAAGTAACTGGACAAATCTGACAATCAGGTAAGGGATGGAACTATGTCCTTTCACTTACACCCCCTTTAGGCACAATGAAGGAGTAAATAATCTGTATGAATCCCATTTTCCTGCTTCTTATCTTCCTTAAACTTCTTAAGTTTACCCCTTTGAACAGCAGAAACCACACCTCAAAATTGCTCCAACAACAAAAAAATCAGGAAAGGATTATTTGGGAGAGGTGGCTTTCACTTCTCTGTGAGCCTAGTAACCAATTGACCTACATACTGTAAAAGTGACAGCATTGCTGTTTCACTCTCCTACTTCCAGCTGCTTCAGTCCCCATCCTTTGCACAGTAAGGATGAAACAGAAGCCTGAACTTTACACTTTACTGTTTTTGTTGGCCTGAATGTACTTCTTTACAGTATTTAAAAACCTTTATATGTTTTTATAAAATCCCTTCAACGTACTTTAGAGGCTTACAATACTTGTGTGAAGTTACGGGATCCCGGGTTGGTGTAAAGATGTGATTCATTCCCGTTGTGCTTATGATCGCGCTGCTTATGCAACACGGCACGCACCGATGTGTCTGGGAAAGACATTAAAGTGGAAATCAACCTGATTTTCTTTACAGGCAGAGTCCACCCCTACCAATCCTTTTTGCTCACTCTACCACGAGACTGTAAGCTACGGAGTGTACAGTAACATCAGAGCCTAAGTATGAGCCTTGTCAAATGGCTCAATGTGCTGTCTCTGTAACACAAGTGTCCGGTGAGGAAAACTATTACATGTATTTCTCAAAGAATTCTTTCCCCCCATTTTATTACACAAGTCCCATAAGATGATAGCCTCAGTTTTCAGAGCATCTCAGTAGATACAAACTTAGAAAGGCTTATACATTGTCTATTTTTCAGCTGTAAAATTGTTGCATGGGCAAAATGCCTTGAATACATGCTGCAGCATCAATATTCCCAACAAATCTCCATCTATTCTGTCAGGGCAGGGGTTAATACTGGTATGGGTTGGCTGGATTATTGACATTTTGTAAAACAGCAGCGGAGGTGGAAAGAAAAAACAAAATGGGTGCAACAGACACAGGGCACGTATCAAGGAGAAGAGAGAACGAAAGATGACCGTAGGGCATATCTACCTCAGGCTGAACTTTTTTCTGGAGAGAAGAATCAAAACAGGAACTTCCAGCCATTTAAAAGAATGAAGCTGAGGTTCTGTTGTAAAAAAACTGCATTCAAACATTTTCCAAAGAAACTTAAGTAGCATGAGCGCAGGATCTGAAACTTGACGAGGGCTTCCTTGGAGCCAGAGACGCCTGTTTGGCTGTTCAGATTTAAACCCACCCACATTTGGATAGCCAGGAAAGCCCCAAAAAATCATTTGTACAACCTTCTTGGCAATATGTCCCTCCAAATATTGTGCCAGCACAGTGGTACCCCAGCACCTCCAGTGCTCCCAGGGGTCCAAGCTCCTCTTGACAGCTCAAAATGCTGTGATGTTACCTTGCAGACAACTGCAATAACAGTTTTCAAGGCATGGAAAAAGAGTCACTAACTCTGGCAGACATAGGATTGAAACTTGGACCACACTATCCTTTGTTAGGTTATCTAAGGCTAAGCAAATTAGCCCCAAAGCCCCAGCAAGGATCAGAGGAACAATGATAGGTGGAGGAACCCTCTGTAATGTAATCACTGGAAAAACCTAATCAGTGAAAATTAGAGCACACTGAATTGCCTTTTTCCTATGACAATCCAAGGGGAAGATGAGACCATTGTCCTTGGTGTGAAATGCACCAAGGTGGGTCAATGGGGAAATGCTTTGATCAGAAAACTTTGCAAAGGAAAGGAAGTGATTTTGTACAGACCTCAATGGGATGTACGAAAAAGCAGATTTTGGGACCATGTGAACCTTATGATGGGATTTTCAAAGAGGATTGTGGGAATGTGTAGATTGTTCAGTGGAAGGAGCAAAGATGGGAAAAGGGAGTAATCAAGGTGGATTGAAAGGAACAAGCATGGGAAGAAAATGAGAGAATAGAGGAAGAATGGGTCAGTTGTGTGTAAAGGTGTCTGGCCAGTAGTCTGACTAACTGACCTATGTGCTTGAGGACCTCTCTATTCTTATTAAATCTGGTTTCTGACTGCCTTTTGTGTGCGTGTGCTCTCTGCTCTAAATGTGTACGTATGAGGACAGAGAGTGCAAGGAAAGGGCTGTGCCCAGGAGCTGTAGTGAGCTGTGAACCTCAGGGGCTTGTGGACTCTGGTGCCATCAGCTGGAGTAGGACAGAAGCCCTAGGGACTGCTCCTGAATAGGCTGAGCACCTGGGGCCAGCAGCAGCAGTGACCCAGGTACTGTGTGTTCCATATTGTACTGGCAGACTCCAGCGTGACCATCAGGAGAGAAGGAGCAGGACTGGGTCACCTGTGCTCTTTGTGTTCACCTGAGAGCTGCGCTGTGTAGGTGGCTGCAGGTGAGGGCAGCGCTGCCTCTCTGTGCTCACCTGGCTGGGCTGGGCAGGTGTGTGGGATGAACATGGACGTGCTACCTGTCACACCCTTCTCATACCGACAGTGAATGCCTCAGGAAGCCACAACACGCTGCAGTACCTGTGACTGTGAGACAGCAACTACATCCTCTTTTATCCAACAGACAGGAGGAACACTGTGACTGTGAGATCTTTGGGGAAGTCTCCCAAAATAACTGGTGAGTGTTCCATCTGCATTCATACTTTTATGTTAAACCCCAAAGTATCAGATGTATCGTTCAATGCACTAAGTAACGATCGTTACCAGCGAGTATCCTGCTCCCTGATTACACAAGCCACAGATTGCTTGTTCTCTCCAGCTTTTATGATTTTAAACCAAGGCAAGTTCCTCTCCAAGTATTTTAGATAACTTTGTTTCAATGTTCTCAATGTTCTTCTTGTTTTAAATCCAACGCTGATGCAGAATGCATTCATTAAAAAAAAAAAAGAAAGAAAAGAAATCTTACCTCCAAGCTGTAGAGATATTTGAAATTGTTTTTTTGATTGGCTGCCTTTTCCACAGCTTGAGCTAATTTGACTGCTCCTCTACCACCAGCCGACCAGTGATTGCAGGGTACAGCATCAAATGCTCCAGACTCCTTTGCAATCTTACACACCAGATCAACCTCAGCTGGAGAGTCAGTTCTGCCAACCAAACAGTCCCGTCTCATTATTTTGTTTAGTTAGTTCTCTTTTACAACCTTATAAACTTAGCCTTATCTTACCATCAGCAGTGGTAAAGCATTAGGTATATATAGAAATTGTGCCATATATATTATCCATTTATATACAGCATATGTATGTCTCAAGAAAATTTTTTAATTGTTACAGCTGATTAACATGGAAGATTACGAGCTCCGTAACAGTACATACTTTTTTTGTTGTTGGTTTTAAAACCTTAAGAACAAGCTAAGAACTTGAGTATCTTTATATTTATTATGAAAAAAGAAAATTCCTTCATAGCTTCTTTGTTCATGCCGAATTGACTAATTTAAAAACCAAGAAAAGTAAAGAATTTGAACTGTGTATTTCCTCACAAGAGTAATGAAAGAAGAGACTTACTTGAAGACGTTTAGAGCAACCACAACAGGAACTCCAAAGAGCTGAGTAATTTGAATTTGTTTCTGTAGATTACAGCAGCCATCAGCTACCAGCTGGAGGTTCTGTGTAATTAAATAAAAATTAATGGAGATGGTAAGATACATAAAGTCTTCTCCAGCCAAAGAATTTTCCATAAATTTAAGTGAACATAAACAGTGCTGATAATGACAGTTGCAGGCAAGTGAAATTCTTCCAGATGAAAGTATTCTGGCAATTATTAATTCTCATTCCAACTAATAAGCATCAGACATATTTAAGTAACTAAGCAGTGTCCAAAATTTGTACACAAACCCATTGCTCTCTTCTGAGACACAGGAAGATGGTGCAGCTGATGACTGGTTGCTTGTCATGATTGTGAAAGGGATGTTAGTCTGCTGTTTGCAAAGTTTATAAACAGACTGCAGTAGTGAGGTGGGGTTTGACATACAGATGTGTTAGATGCAGAGCTCATATATACACATACATAACCCAGAAAAAAGCACATTACTGGATTTTCTTATTTACTCTTTTACACCACACTTTGTAGGCCTTGTCTTAGCTGTAACAAAACACACATCCTTAGCCTCACACAAGCAGAAGACCAGAATTTGTCTGGGGTGATTAATTCTTTGTTTGAAGAGTGACATCCCACCCCAAACGTGAAGCATAAACATATTAAACATGTTGTTTAATGAACAGGTTATGCTATCAGTAATTTCAGGGAGCATCCTTGACCCCTACACCACTCTGCTCTTGTGCTTCTATAAATGCCTGTATGTTGATCAGTCTGAAAAATTAGTGGTCCTGGAAAAACTACTGAAAAAAGGTTATTTTTCAGCTACTTCAGTTCCTTATTACAATCCATCATGCAGTCACACACATCATACACCTAAGAGGGGTAACATAAAGGGGCTGAGGGAAGATGAGGTGATTTTACTTGTTGGCAATGCCTGTTAGAGATGTTCACTGAATGTCAGCATTAGAACATGCTGTTGTCAAACCTGAGGCTGCACACTGTCCAGCCAGAGCAAGGAGAAGCTCTGCTTCTCTGTACACCATATTATTTTGTTCCTTTAAACAAAAGCCTCTTTAAAGTTTTATAACAGTTCCTCTTACCTCTTCTGTGTATTCTTTCTTCAAGGGGGCACCAGCAGTTACCTGTGATCAGGTAATAATAAACAATCAAAGTCATCACAGATTGATGTAACCCTAGAGGGTCTGAATGCGAATTTTGCTTGCTTTCTGTCCTGCCAGCTAACCCACACCAGTGCACACAGCATCGCAGCCTGACTGCAGCTTGTGTTTTATTCCAAGTTGCACCAGCACACAAACAATTGCAACACTTCCTGTTGTGTTTGGGTAGCAAGACACAGGTAGTGCCTCAGCAATTGGTTGCAAAGGACTACTAGGGGAGGCAGCTGGATCTCATTCTACACAGCTCTGTTACAGCTCACCAGCAGAGCAAAGACAATAGGCAGCAACTTCCAACAGCGGAAGAAATAACAGCAATGCAGAAGAACATCATCTTTGATGTCCTTTAATTACTGCCCATGGTAAGGAACAGCATGCAAGTAATTTGTTGGAAAGCACAAAGGTATACATGCAAAGTTCATCAGGATGGTTCTGGGGTACTGTACTGTACAATCCCAGGCACCAGACTTACTCACTTTTGTCTCTAGCATTAGTCCTTTTTATAGTTAACCTCCCAGTAAAAGTATCTGGTACTCTACATGCCTCAGTGATGAATGCATCACATTTGTAAACAAATGAAACCTTTAAACTTCTAAGGACACAAGTGAGACAGAAATAGAGACAGTTATTAAGACATATTTAAGTCCTATTTTTGCTAGATTGAGTGATAACACATGTGAAAATATACTTGCCTTGATAGGGATGGAGAAATATAATTCAAAATAAAGAAAACATGCATTAAAAGTGTACTAAAATGATAGAAAATTATATCATTATATCAACCTGAAAGACTGAAAAAGGGTAGCTCAGCTTTAACTCTTAGAGAAGATTAGCTGTAAGGGAAACCATGCATTCTAAAATTTTGTGGCTGTGGAAACAGCTCTGGTATTTTCACCCAGTGTGACTGTTTCCCTGGCAGCGTCATTCTCTAGCATGCTGCTGGGCAGATGAAAGTGTTCCTAGGAGTTAAGTGTCTGTCTGCTTGGCTAGCAGAGTCTGATCTGATTGCACGTTCAGGGAGCATTTCTACAACCAGTAATCTGTAAAATCTCTTTGTGGCTTAGATAGCAAAAAATGATACAAAAAATGATACACGGGTGACTCTTGGTACACCAGGAAAACACGTGCAAAGTTTCATCAGTTACTTCAGCATCCCCGAGGGAACTAATCTGAGCAAAATAAAAGGACATAAGGGGTACCCATTACTGGAGTGAAAGAAATCTCAAAACCTTCACTAACAATGTTCTCTACTTCCACTCACATACTGCAACTCGAACTCGTCTCATTCCTCCTCGGCTGTCAAATTTCCCAGCCCGTGACGACTTCAGTGCACTTACAAATGCTATTTCAAAAGGCAGGGAACAGAATATATATCTGTATCTATCTCTTACAGCTTTTTTTTTTTTAATGCAACAAACCTCCCTTGCTCTGCAAGATACAGTACATCTTCAGAGCCCTTTTGTCCCTCTTCTTTCATTTGTGGCCTGATTTTAGAGATAGCATTAACTTTAGTGATAACATCTATACAATGAGGTATCTCAGAAGGGTTATCTAAATACTGCCCCATAGACTACCCCAAATATTGCTTAAATCGAGGTATTTTCCTTATTTCAAATATTAGCAACAATTTGATTTTTCCAAGAAAGGTGCAACAACTTACATTTGGCCCACCTCCATGCATCTTCAAAGCCCTCACTGTAGCAACAAGTACAACCACACTGGGAACCAAGCCAGATGCTCTGCATTTGATGTTGAAGAATTTCTCCATCCCAATGTCAGCACCAAAGCCAGCTTCAGTTACTGTTAAACATTAAAAAAACAAAACAAAACCACACATTAAACATGCTTTTGGTTAAACACTGGGGGATATTTCTACTTCAGCATACAGTGCATTTAAATACACACCAGTACTTGGTTTTGAATGAACTTTTAAATAGAGGTCTATTTACATTACTGAGTCTGATTAAAAACTTATTCCCAACTCAGAAATAAATTCTCTTATCCTTATATGTACAATATGCCATCAAAGGTGGTTACATGGGGGGGAAAACCAAGCAATCTAAATTAGTTTGAACCAAAGTATTTAGAAAATCACTGTTCCTGTGCAATTATGTGTAAAATGATTGCAAATTCTCAGATATAAGGCTTTCCTATATTATTCCTCCTCCTTTGATTTCACTAAAGATGTGCTTTCATCACAATTAATGAACCTAAATTCTCCTAGGTTTGCAGAACTTCTGGTGATCTCTTGCTTTTGTGAAGAGGATGTTTAGTTACAAACACAAACCAGCAGTTACAGTCACATTTCAGTGTTGAATATGCTGTTAAATAACAAATCTAGTGATGGGATTTTGCACCAAAGAAGTCAGACATGAATGTAACGTGACTCAAGAGAAAAATCTGTGCAGAATTAGGATACAGCTGGCAAAGTATGTTTAGTGGAGCTACAAATAAAGATAATCTGTGATAAATGATACCAGTCTCTTCAGAGCGAATTTGTTCTGTCAAATAGAAATTATTTTAATTGCTTCTTTTAAAATCCAAGAAATTTCTTTATATTAGACAAAGACAAGCACACAGCAAATAAAAAATTTAAGGGATTAGATCTCCTGTTGGTTGAAAATTTCCCAATGCAACGATTTCCCACCAGAACACATTAAAGAGCTGGCCTCAATGCACATCTCTCAAAGATATGAAGGGACTCTCAGGCAGACAAGTCAGGGCAGGAAAACAGCTTGCTCCAGAGGCTTCTGGACCTGACTCCAAGCAGGGCTGGTAACGTGTTCTCATAGCCCAAATCAACTTGTAAAAACTCATAAATTCCCTTCTGTTTCCCTCTTGCCAGCAGTTTTGTCTCTCATACTTAGGAGGGGAAGGGACCACAAACGGCTGATTGAACATTTTGGGGTTGGCAACCTTCAGCAGGGTCAAGCAGGAGGACATACGGATCTGCTCTGTTGCTGTAGCAGAAAGGATCTCACTGTTGGCAGCCGATGCACTTCAGGAAGTCCCAGCCTTTGAGCATTTGTCCTAACCCCACTGGTCCTTTTCCACCTCCTCTTCGTTTTGCACAGGCTGAAACAATTGCCTGGATCTGCTCTGAGGGAGGAAATGGCTGCTGGGGCTGGGAGAGGAAGCAAGTAGTAGAAAACAAGGGGCTGGGTCTGCTGGGGGGAGCAGGGACCTCTTGAAAGAGTAACATGGCAAGTGTCATGATTAACGTCCTCCTCCATCACTGTAATGACTATATCATCTTTTTCTAAATAGCCCTGAGAAAAACAGACACACCAAACATGGGAAAAAAAAAAAAAGAAAGATGTTTACACAAATGCAGTAATTCATAGGAGCAAAGCTAATGCCAGGATAAGTCACATTAAAAGCAGAGCCAGGGATCACATTTCTGCTTTCCAGTAACCCTCATTCTTCTTCTCCAGTCTCTTATGTGGCATAGGGTGATTAATGGGAACCCTGAATTAGGAATATATAACCACGATCAATCTTTAATATAAACAACAGATAAACTACCAAGTGCTTGAGAGGGTGGGAAAATAATTTGTCTCTTACGGAGATTGCCAGCACATATACATTGCAGTCTCCTAACGTTTCCAAACAAAGTTTCCAGGGAGTTAATCCATTTCATGCCAAGCCTTTTCAAGGGTCAGTCTCCCTGTGAGAAAGAGGGGATTGCAAGTCTGCCTTTCAGTGGGAGAGAAGCAGAGATGTCAGCCTTCCACAGCAACTGCTCACACAGCAAGCCACAATTCGGGCAGTCCAGGCAGCCAGGGCTGTGCTTATTCTTCTATTCTTTGCAATCTTCCCTTTGATACGGAGGGCAAAATTTGCTTTTGCCTAAACAACCCAAATACTGTATCAGAGTTCACTGGAGTGAGTGCTACGACATGGAGACCGGGATTTTTTCATTGCAAGTGGAGGAAAGGGAGGCAAACGTCAGTGCTTTCTCCAGTATGCGGAAGGAAACAGGATGTAGTAGAAAAGCTGCCTGGATGAAAGTTGCAAGTCCATTTTTTTCCTCCAAGGAATAGTAAGAAGATAGAATAACATGCCAAGCTATTATACTTTAAAATCTTTGTGCTGAAACACTTCATACAATTACTTTCAGATTGTTTCCTGCTTTCAAATGAAAGCGTCAATGAAAAACGCAGACTACAAATGGGAAGTTTCAAACTACTCTGCATTTAATGATCATGAACTAAACCAGCTAATCACTTTACATGTAACAACAGACATTGAAAGGAGTGCGTGGCAAGCTAATCGCTTTACATGTAACAACAGAAAATTAAAGCAACACGCAGGTCCATTTATTTTGATAATAATTTCTCATACCTAGTTTGTCTATAGAAGAGAATTACAGGTGAAGTCACATAAATTTTGGGCAACAAACATCTACTTTAGTAGTTGTGGTCTGCTGTACTTCAGCTGAAGAGAAGTTTATGACACAAGCATTACCACCTGCCTGTACATTCCTGCCCAGCTCCAGCTCCCCCCAGATGCCTGTTTATCCCGTGCCCTGCCAAGCGACCATTGCCCAGCTCCATGAATCACGGCCACCCAGCCTGCTGCCCTGAAACCAGGTAGGGGGTTTGTAATAGGTACCAGCATGGTGTTAACTGCTTGCAATAATTTCTGGGCCACAAACACAGTTCTAATGCAGTTTTAATGAAAGTAAAGAGGTAAATGATTTGCCTTCAGCAAGCTCACAGAAAACACACAGGTATTTGCATTTCCAGGCTGAGAACACAACTCCATGGCAAACCTGTACTGACCTAGATCAGGGTTATTACACTCTCAGGCCTTGTTTTGCCTTCTGGATCCCCTCCTTGCACTGACAAGAATCAGTGATGAGCTGGACAAGTGCTAAAAAAGTATCTTCTGGGTGCAATTTTCAGTCAGTACAGTTCTCTGGACTCTCACTGTGTGGTCATATAAAGAGCAAAACCTAAAGTGCAAATCTGTTGTTTGATTTTATGCTTCAGTTTTAGAGCCTAAGCATCATAAAGAACATTGGAATGAGGACTAAAAATTAAAATTCCATTTATCAGCAGTGCAGTACCATTGCATTAATGTTAAGAGTGGGCTACAGGTCAAACCTAGCAATTAATTTACATATATATCAGAAATAAACTGCATCTAAATGGTCAAATAATTTGTTCTCAAAAAATATCCACGTGAGCGTGACCAAAAGCAACTCATTCTAACACATCGGGGTAACTGCGGGATCTTGGTTCAAAAAGCCAGTAGGCAGAACACAACACACAACTGCTACAGGTCTTTCTAGAGGTCATTGATGTGACATCTACTTCACCCACTCCTGCTACCAAAATCATCGATAAACCATAGTTTTCTTTCGGAGCAAGAACCCAAAATACCAAAGTGAGGTAAGGGGAAAAGGGGAAGAAGAAGCCCATAGGGGTGAAATCAGGCAATAGAGGTAAGTCTGTTGGGTGCTGTAAAGTCAGAACAAACTCTTCACTGGAGTCTTTAATTCTACTTCAGAGTTCAGGCAAATTAAAAAATGACTCTGATGGTTTTGTTCCTTGTTTCTAATTATCATAACCTCCTTCATGTAATTACTGCCTTACCAAGGACATCTGGGAATCACCTACACATGACAATAGCTTCAATAGACAGTGTCACATGTTAAGCAGCTAATCAGATTGCACCATCATTCTTAATACAAATAGTAGTTTTTCTCCATCTAAAAATACATCTATCTTGCTAAAGCTGCATGAAGTGGTTCCACATTAGCCTTACATTGACATAGTGCTTAAAAGCCTTACAGAAAGTGATGTCTAGAATATTTTTCAAAAAGCTATTTCACCCACAATTGAACTTCACATGTACTGAGGGTAATTTCTAGTGAAAGTCTCTTTTCCCTAGTCAGCCCTTTGTATCAACAAATCCATGTCAAAATAAAGCATTTGTACTATAAAGGGCCAAGTCAGATGCACACACATGAGGCGAAGCTTGAGGACGAATTGTGAGCCTGGATTCCTGAACAATGTAAAAGGAAATGGAAACTCTGAGCTGCAAGTTGCCATTTACTCCCCACATGTAAACATATCTGTTCTGATGCAGCTGCCTGCTGGTAAACTCAGGAAAGGAAGAGCTCAAAGTCACAGAAGCACATGAGCTGTGAACCTGAAACTAGAGATATGCTGGCTATAAAGTCCTGATGTGTTCTTTTTTTTAAGTGAAAAATACCAAGGTGCACAACAGCCAAAATAAACCAGGACGATCAGTGATTTCTCTAACAGGATATCATATTTTTGTTAGCATAGCTTGGGATGAATAAGCCAGATGTTTGTCCATTCTGACTCTAGCAAGTATTTGACGTGAACTTCCATTATTATGACTGATTTTGGAATGTAACAAATACTTTTTTCTCCCCCTCCCCATCCCCCCCCAAACAGAGGGAGTTTTCCTGTTCATTTTTCTTTCCACGCATTCTCAGATGTCATGGAATACAGGAACTCACTGCTACCACTGCTGAACACAAAGTCCAGCAGAGAACTACACATGAATATGTTGAGCCTGAACATTTTCCACGCCATGAAGAAAATACTTTTCATTGGTTGTCAAAATTTTATGTTGTTGTTGTGAAGGCTAGAAGAAAAGGTAAGAGGAAAAATATTTGCCTCTAAGTTTAACAGACCATAAGCTGATTGGATATAATCTGTACTTTCCATCTTTTGCTAAAGAAAGATGCCAGGGCAGTATTTGCCCTGCTGAGGTGAGGGCACTGGAGGCTTTTGATTGTTGACACCCAATCCATGCTTTTGACTGAACCAGCAGATATGGCAACTCATTCTGCCTTCCTTCAAAGGAGACTTCTTATCTCCTTTGGCTGAGTCTCAGGCCTCAGCTAACAGTCACTGCCTGCTGGCAGCAAGGGCTGCATAGGAAACTTGGCTCCCAGGAATACACTTAAATTAAGTGCTGATTCCCTTGGGACTCCATAACCAGCTATTTCAATCTTTTCCTCAGAAACATTTATTTTTCCATAAGAAAGTAATTTCACCATTGAAATACAGAGCAGCTTTAAACGAGAAACTAAAGGTTACCTCATAACCTCTCAGTGTTACTCAGTTTTAATATCAATTGCTGTTAACTTTCCAAGAGCATCCCATACACTAAACAGAAGAAAAGGCACAGACTCATACAGATCATTCCCTGACTACAGACAATAAAGAATTGCAGAAAGTTCATTTATTTACTGCTAGCCAGACAGGTGAAGAATGCTTAAATCTCAATCCTCTGACAATTAAGGATACAATTCCTTTTTGTGGATGTTAAAGGCCTGTTTATGTATGTATGCTGCAGATATTGGGTTTTAAATTCAGGGTGGGAATCAAACTGAGAACTCCAGGAGCTGGCAGGAGTAGCACTGTGTGACAGAAAGCATGCTCTGTATGTCTCCACAGCTCTGCTTGCTTCCCTGTCTTGAAAATATACAGAAGTGCAACTGCAGTGATTCCTGCCTCTAAACCACCAATTTAGGGCATGGTTTTACACTGTGGCTGAACCAAATGAGCACCCTGCCTTGCTGAAAGGGTAATTCTTGTTCATTCTTAAGTCTTCTACCTTTCTCTCCTGCTCTGGCCCTGCTGCACAGACTTTTTTGGCATTCATTTAATTGGAAGGTAAACTGTTGCAATTTGCTAAACAGAAAGCAAAAACATACAAAAACACAGCGCAAAAAAAAAAAAAAATTGTCAGTTTTTCCACTGGGCTGTACTTGAATTAGTTGAAGTAAGACCAGACAAGTATCTGAACGTGTTCAAACGGGCAGCAGAAGCAAGGGAAGGAAGGAAGATACATTTCAGCAGTGGAAAACCTAATTCTTCCCTAGCCACCTTATCAAACCATATTCCGATACCTGAAATGTAAAATTTGACATTTTCTTGCAGCTCACTATAGTAATGAGCTCATTATTTAGATTTATTACTAGAGATTAAAAACAGATGTCTTACAAGTCACAAACAATTCATTCTAATAGAAATTAAGTGAGCTGAATATGGCTTCATGGACTACATGTTTCTTTGAATCCCTCTGCTAAGCCTGAGTTTTACAGTCACTGTCTCTTAATTTCTGTGTCCTATACTCATGTAAAGATCTGCAACTCTTAGGCTAAGTGTTGGGCCCTGACATGAATTGCAATGCATAATACACTAGCCAAATATACAGAGTCCCTCCTTTTGTAACCTCCTTCTATTACAATATTAACCAGAAAAATTAAAACAAAAGAACCGTGAATTTTAGGTTGCCTCCATTCACCATTCATAGCACGTTTTCTTTGAGGTAACAGAGTAACATTTGCTCATAAGACAGATGACCACGTTTGGAGCCCAGTTAATAGCACAGGAATAAGGCAATTACATTACATACTTTAAAGATCACCATGGCCTTTGGCAAAAGAATTATTAGTCTTCTGGTAATTACAAAATTAAAACCTCACCACTTCTTTATTTGGAGTTGCATGGAAGGAATAATTAACAGCTGCACTGATGGCTCTTCATTTAAGGCCATTCTTCCACAATTCTGCAAGGAGTATATTAACTTATGGTACCCACAGTATTTCCCTAAGGGCTTAAAATAAATTTCATCACACTTAAACCTTCAATTTCATCACACTTAAATGTTACTCAATGCATAGCTCACTACCAGACTTTCATTTACTTCCATTTTTAAAAGATCCAGTTGGCTGAAGCTCCTGCCACAAATACACCTTTCACCAGAGTGAAACTGCTTTCTGTTGAGCTCTCAGGTTTTGGGTCCTTTTACACTCCCCTTAAAAAAGCTACTGAGAATGGACTTTGAACATGCTTTGAGAATTCATGTTACAAGCATCTGGAAAACACTTCCTTCAAGGGGCAGGCAGAGATCCTGAAAATTTCTTCCCTGGAAAAGTTCTAAGCATTTCATCAAATGGTCATGAAGCAAGACACGCTTTAGCACCAGTACGGTCCGGTTTTGTGAAAAAGGAAAGAAGGGATGCAAAGAACCCTCTTCTTGAAGAGACAAACCACCATTTCAGCATATTCCCTGGAAGAAGACATACTTTCTGAATGATGATACAGGTAGTGAGTAAGGAACACAGAATTTTTGCAGCCAGACAAGCTACCATCAGAGCGTACCACAACTCAGAGACGAAATCCATTCAAGCAGCACCTCCCACCACACGCTGGGCTGTGGGTGCCCTGACATGCCTTCAGAGGGAAAGGCAGAGGGAGAGCCCAGGAAAGGGCTCTGCCCGCCGCCCGCGCTTCTCCTCGTCCTCATCGCACAACAAAAGCATCTGTGCGCGGACAGCACAAGCGCGGTGGCGGCCGAGGCTGCGGCGAATGCCACACAACAAAGGGCCGCCGAACCACGGTGATCGATGCTGCTGTCACTTGCGCAGTCGCCCGAGGCACGCCAGGCACGGAGTCATCCATCAGCGCCGTGTAAGCCCGGCCCGCAGCGCAGGCAGCTCTGCGCCCCGGGCAGCCGCCCCGGCAGAACCCCCCGGCTCCGCACCCAGGCACATGCTTGGAGAAGCAGTCTCCATCCTGCCCTTCTAAAATCCGAGGAGCACTTGCTTATTATGATAATGATTTTGCCCATGACTTGGGCGCTGTCTTTTCTGTGTACTCATGTAGCGCATCCCTCTCCTAGAAGGACAAACAGGTTCTGGTTTTATTTCATCCCACTTAAGTCTTTGCTAGGAGACAGAATGCCTTCCTTCCAGAACTGGCCTGGGAGAGGACACCGACAACACTATTCCTGACAGCACAACTACATCTTTCAGAAATTCATGGAAAAGGGCATCTCCTGTTATGTATCCCCAGGAAGAAGAGTATTATTCCCCTGCATTAGCAGTTTGTCTTGATGTAAAAATGGCCTAGTGAAACATCTGATGCAATGGCTGTAAATTACTCTACAGGACCACCCCAAGAGCTTTGCTGGAGAGCTCTGCGAGAGTGGAAATTATCCTACACAGAGTGCAATACATGTATTAAACACGTACAAAATTCAAGATATCAATAAACAGCAAGACATTCCATGGAAACAGAGAATGCCAGGTACTGTTAGTAGTATTTTAGGAGACAGGAAATAATGCCTAGTAGCGAGAATGTGCAGCATAAGCCACAGAAGAGCAGAGGAGGGTAAAAGAAGCAGGCAGGTAAAGCCCACTGTGCTGCACAGACTTCATGCAATAGCCACATACATGGAGAAACACAGCAGAAGCAACTGCGGAAGTCACGGAAGCTTGTCATGGAAGCTCTCCAATATTTGTTGCAGGTTGGATGTAATCACCTGTATTTTAAAAATAATATATTCAAAACTGCTATTTGAACCTCTACTCAAAGTGTAAGATTGATGACCTGCGACAAAATTATTAATATGTATTTGCTGTTTTCCCTATAATTTTTGGATAAGGAAAAAGAACGCAACTGGTTAAAATTGCTCTGGAAAATAATTGTGTCTGTTAAATGATATGATGTCATGTGTAATTCATCTTACAGAAAGAATCACAAACTGAGGAGAGAGAAAGTACTAAGGTCACACACTAACAAATCTCATCTTCCTACATGGAATTCCCAATTAAAAATGCAGTCAAAACCAAAATCAAACCAAACCATAATTCTGCTGGTTTACATGGCAAATCCTTGCAACTGCCCATGGCTAAACCAATTCTTTAATGCCTATTGTGAATTTATCCACTTAACCACAATTCATGTAATCAGGGGAACAGAATTGCCATTGCAAACTACTCATTAACATTTCTGAAATATTTCTACATTATTAGTTGTCTCTCCATACTACAGATTATAAATTATTAAATTTTTTTTCAATTCCTCTTCATAATTGCCCATCATCTTGTCATCTTAGCTACTCTATCATCCTTTAGCCCTCCCCCATATTTTTGTGCTTTCTTGCTCCTTGTGCAGTGAAGAACCCCAAAACGTACACTGAATTCCTAATTGGCTTCTGGAAAGGCTGAGCCTGCAACTCTTGATTTATGAAGCTGTTACTCAGTCTCTTGGGAGCTCTGTTTGAGATGCCGTAGATGGAGGCAGCACAAAGATACTGTGTCCTCATGCCTGTAAAGCATCTGCTTGTCCCTGAAGCTTCATTCCCACTCAGGGCATGCAGCCAGTGCCAAGCTGAAAATACATTAGAAGCATGTGCCTTATTCCTGCAGGTAGCAATGTTGAAGAGCTTGAGGCTGTCAGCTTCAATAAAGCTGTCAGCATGGAAAGCCAATGGTAAAGGGACCAAAAAATAGGCCCACCATATAAAAAGACAAGTAAGCCACCCAAAATTTAAAAAAGGCTGTAACCTACATTTTCTCTTATTGTACTAGAATCTAATCTGTTTTCTCAATCAAATCAAATTAATTAAATATCAGTTTTATAAAACTCCAAAAATTAAATTACAAGGTCAGAGCATTAAATTGACCCTGAGATGCCATTTTGGATATTAATCTTTTCTTTTAATGTATTATTTTATACAATCAAAGAGCAGCCTTTGAACACTTTCAACATCTGACCTTCAAAAGCACTTTGGCTATTTGCCAAAACACCACTCTTCCCAATAACAAATCATACTGGCCATACATAACCTAGCATTATCTCATTAACATGTTTAAAGTGGTTCAGAAACAAATTTACATCCCTAAACATGAATTCTTGAACTTTTCTTTAAAGATAATCTGATTAGGTGATAAGATCGGATATGTAAACAAACCTACTTTCTGTTTTCAAAGAGCAAGAACTATTTTTCTGTAATTATTTTCTGTTAAAATACCCAGCATACAATAATACATATAGTTTGTTGCCTGAAAACCAAAAAAAAAACCAAAACCCCAACAATTTAAAGTTAGCATATTTTCAGAGAAATTACACTATTTTTCTTTTATATTGCATAACCATAGAGTACTTCATTTCTGAGGCAAAACAAAACATCTGTAAATAAAAATAGTTGGAACCCTTAGCATCTGCACTTTTCTTCCAGGAACATCTAAAGACACAATTTTAACCTTTTCCCCAAACCACATTATTTTAATTGGGCTCACAGAGAGGGCAGCACAGGATGAGAAGAAAACAGATGAGTTCTGATGCTGAATAAGAAAATGCAGCTTTAAACAATAATTTTTGAAACACCTGTTAACAGAGCTCTCGGTGTGCCTAAGCTTATGGAATGCTAGCAGAAAGAAGAAAATCTACTCTGCAAAATGCAAATTTGTACTAGATGATATTAAAACTTTGCCTACTATAATTACCATAATCAAAAATGGAAATACATGTATTTATGTCCTTTTCACAATCCATGTTTGTATTGACTTCTCTGGAGCCTTGATGAATTAAGTCAGCCATTCCAAAAGTAAATACACAAAGTAAACAAACAAACATTACCCCCCCATATGTGAACATTATTAACAATTTTAATTATAAAAGCTTTCAGAAAACAAAGCACTTCTGCCTGCAGATTCAGAACGAGTCAGAAAATAAAAAGCAAACACTGGTTTCTCCAACATGATGTAAATACCTGACGAAACATAATTCTTATACAAGTTGTCCATAAAAAGAACATTAGGTTTCAGGATCAAAAGGTCAGTAAACCAACCAAACAAAAATGTAATAAAGAGCTAACATTTTCAACTGATATTAAAAATAAACCATCCACTAAAATTAAAATTCAGCCTTTGAAATGGGACTTGAACTCTTTATGCATACCCTGCCCTGCTGACCCTTGCTAAAGGGTGTAAGTCAATATGAAATACTCACAAATGGAGAGAGAATGATGGATTTTCTGCCAAATAACCCTAAGCAAAAGTAACGCTGTTAGCTGGGGAGCCTGCTTTTATTTCCTTTGCCAAGTGATGAATTAAGAGAACTTCCTAGCATATATGATGTTTTACTGTTTGCAATTTTTTTAACCCCTGGTTCTTTTCTTCTTATAAATAAAAACAATACAACCAGTAGGCAGCAAGAGAACAAAAGGACCTGCTTCATTTGTGTTTGGGATTTTAAAACTAGGTAAGATTGCTAACTTGGGGAGGGAAGGGAAAATAAAGAGAAGTTGCAATGTCATCAGTTTCTACTCAGTAGAATGGTATTTTATTTATCAGGAACTGGGCAGTACCTCTACTTTCTGAATGAATGACAGATCCTACCTATTTTTACCTCTGGGTAACTATCCTGAGACTGAGAATAATGGATAGCCCTTAACAATTGTACACTCCATTTAGTTTATGAATATCACTGCCAGAGGAAAGAGTTGTGTTAATCTCTAACATGTTGCAGAAGAGGTCAGCATACCGGACATTAAAATACCATGTCAGCTTGTAAGTAAATTCCTGATGCATGTTTAAATATTGGCAGCTGCCATGGCTCTGCAAAAGCCCTGTTACCTTAAAGTTCCTGTTATAGCAGTGCTTGTCATCTCCCCGTTTGCTTTGGCCAGACAGTTCTTGCCCCCAAGGAAGCTCACAAACTGGAAGAACACATCGGGAAGAATGGGATTATACGTGCAGGCACAGAGGCTGAAATTACTTGCTTAAGGCCAGAACGCCAGTCAAGGATGGAGGTGGGAATAAGATGTATGGCTCCTGTCAGGCACTGCAGTGCCACAGCCACACAGACCGGGGGATATCCATCAGAGACCGTGCGCTGCCGGTGGCCATCGATGGACTTGGCAGCTTTGTCTCCCTGTCTTTCACTGGGCCACAAAGAGGAGACAGGACAGGTCTCCTCATGGCACTAGCTCCTCAGGAGCCAGCCAGCTCTAGTTACCAGCCAGCCAGAAGCAACACTCACACTGCCATTCCTGCCTCCCCATCATCATGGCAGCACATTCCCCAGGCACACAATCCCATCCCAAACACCATCTCACCGCATCTCTGTTCTACTCTGGAAACCCATAGGAAGGGAAGAGAACACGGATTTCTCAAATAAGCTACACGTGTGCAGCTCTCTGCTTGTTCGTAACCCAGCCAGCTCAGCTGCAGCGTGACACTTCATTTAGCACACAACCAACACACATGTGCCCCTTCACAGCTCCTAGTCTGTGAGAAAACCATTCAATTCCTTTTCCAGTGAGGCACAGAGCAGCATCCGTCCACCCAGAAACAATAAAAACCACTGAAAATAACTGTGACAAGGCCAGCTAGCTCTTAATTATTTTCTAGCATGTAACCATTAAAATTTCTTTCTTCATACTGAAATCACCCATTAATTCAAAATTCTCTAAATGTACAAATTAAAATGCCTGGTCTCTCACATGACATCTGGCCTGAGAACAGTGGTAACTTCTGGTCACTAGGAGGAAAGGCAGGCAAATAAACAGCTTTGCTATCCTGCAGGGTTAACTTCTTGAGTAGAAGATAATGTCACTTTTAATTACATGAGCTCTAAAAGAGAGGAAAAGAGAGCGAGCTGCTATGCTAGGGAGCAAGTGTCAGAACCTGCAAAGGAAATGCAAACAAATTACAAGGGTCTTCAGCCCCACAAATTAAAACACAGAAGCTAATGATGTGAGGTTACTGTAATATATTAAAAACTGAATTTAAAACCCAAAATACACAAGAGCTGAATGCACTGCTCTTAATAAAGTGTGAACCAGAGTTTTCAAAGTCCTGGAAGGAGAAGAAAAATACAAACACAACGCTTCTGTGAACATCTTAAATAAGTTCCTTTTCTTTTGGTGCCTTGTGCTTGAAAAATATCAAAACCTATCTTCGAGTAATGGGGGGACGTCTGAGTGACTACAGGCTTGATGGTTTTCCAACAGATTTTTAAGAAGATAATAACTTAAAAAAAAATGAAATAAGTAAGAAATATAAGCTTTGTCTACCAAAGAGGGGCTGTGCCAGATTAAAAGCTTTCCCCAGTGACGAAAATACAACAACAACAACAACTCATCAATGATGAGGAACAAAAGAACCTGCTACAGGAATCCATAGGAGTCTGCTAACCAGGCCAGAAGAACATTACTACATGATTAAGGGGAGCATAGGCAGCCACCACTAGAGAACTGTGGGACAGGAGAGAGGACCAGCCCCAGGGCTCCCACTTCCTATTTGTTAAACCATGCCAGCAGAAAGACTGAGGAACCCTGATGGAGTTTATTGGCAATAGCAAAGCTTGAAAATGTATCACAAGGGAAAAAGTTTCTGTGGGTTTATGGAGAAGAGAAATAGAATAAAAGCTATTAGTAAAGAGTTACTGCCATTGGAGAAAAATGACAGAAAAGTGACCTACGATTTGGGAACTTCATACTTGCAAACATCAGGGAGGAGTTTGGGAGCCTAGCAGTATTAAGTCAATCACAGTCATGTATGGAAAATGTGTGCTGGAATAGTTAGAGACAATATTATTAAAAATTATCACTTGAGAAAGAGAGGACTAAGCTGTAACACAGTATTACAAAAAAAAAGAACAAATGAGTACAAATTGGCCATGGCAAGAGTTAAAAATCCCAGCTGGTTTCAAGCTGGAGCTAAGTCAGTTTATGAAGGAGATCACTTGATATGCTTGTCAGACAAAGCAGAGAACTCAGCTAAATGGCTGATGATTTATAATCACATGTTATTTTATTCCTGTAAATTGCCCCTTGCAATTCTGGATATAAACAGCAGATTTGGGAACAAACATTTACAAATATGCTTTGTAGCAAGGAAAGACTAAGGAAATTTCCAACACGTTTTTTAGATTTTTTTTTTTTTTTAAGGGAAGAAGGTAAAATCTCGATACAAGATAGTCCATAATTTATGAGATTTTGTCTTCAAAATAGCATCACCCCTCCTGACTGGGCAAAACATCACTTTTTTGTGCCAAGTGTAATATTGGTTAGACATAATTCATGTTCATGATCAATACCAACGTTCAGTTTTGAGTTCAGCTTTGCATAATTTATACGATTTCAAATTAATTCAGCTCTGAAATACAGTGACATATGATACTGAAGTCAATGCTAGAATGCTTCCTTACACACAAAAACATTCAAGAGCTCTCTTCTACTCAATCTTTTCTGAAAAGCTTTATGTTGCAATGTATGCTAAAGAGCAGAAGAAAAAATTTATGGAAATGTGCAGTGACAAGGTGGAGTCAAACTTTCTCAAGGACTCTGAACATGCAAAAATATAAGAAAAAGATTTGATTCTCATTTCAGATAATAATTCATAAATTATTTCAAGACTGTTTTAAGCACTTTCTGCAACAGAAATAGTAATTTAAATCATTGTTACCTGACTTCCAGCTGCACCAAGCTATAAGCAAGCATGATTTGCACCCAGATTATTTGTGACAAGGCAGTAAGTAAACTCAGCTTTCAGGAACTCTGACTTCATGCCAGTGAAGAAAAACACATTGCACTACATTTCGTCCCTGAAGACTTTCCTGCTTACTGGTAAGAAAATTTGCTAAGATTTTAAAAGCATGAAGAAGGAGATGATTTTTTAGTTCCCACTTTACAACAAGTGAAAGAAACAGAATTCACTTTTACCTCAGCAGTTGTGAGGAAAGTAATAAAAAGGGCAGCCTGGATGTGAACGTGGCACCACCACTCACAAGTGAAGGGCACAGATTCACGGATCTTCTAGCAGTGATGGCACTCTATTTTGCAGTTTGTGGTACCACTGAGACTTGTATTATTAGACCATGACTTTCAGAGCCTCACAGCAATACCAACTAACCCAGTATCACCTTCCCTCCCCCCGCCCCACTGTCCCAGTTGTGCCCAGCACAGCTGCCTGAGCAGCTGCACTGTGAATGGGGTCAGAAAAACACGGTAAAGTTCTGAACATCCTTTTTCTAGTGTGCAGCACACACAGATCAGAGCAGGCAAGTAACACCTACACTGATAATGCACTCAACCACCCTGCACTGTGAAACCTTAGCCTTGCTTTAACACTTTAACAAGAACGGCCACATTGTTCAGACACCAAAGTACTGGAATGCAATCTCACTAAATTTTGGGTTCTTTTGTGCAAGTAAGAGTGAAGAAGTCAGAGATTAAATAATGCAAGCTAGAAAGATGCTGGGCAGATTCTTAAAAATTAAAACTTTCTGGAGGGTCACTGCATGGAATCCCCTTCTAATGGTATCAAGCAAAAAAATATTAAAAATAAATCCTTGAACTTGACATTAAAATGTAATAATATCACATTACTAGTGGTGCCAAAAGACATTTAGCCAAAGTATTTGGGCTTTATTTCCTTTTTTGGAAAAAGAGTACACTAAAAAATGGATTGAAGTGTCTTGTGACATTAAAAAAATCTACTAAAGATTATTCACTTAGTGTACTAAACACATACAATTTTTATAAGGTGCTTTATAAACTTCTTAAACAATGTCTGCTCTGAGAGTATGTAAAATGTTTAGCCTTTGAAATAAAACTTTGTATGAACTAAAGAGATACTTAGAACAGCTAGCATCATTAGCTTACTCTAACCAACAGAATACCAACACAATAAAAAGAGTCAATTAGCTTATAAAAATTCACTATGTCTACAAATTCTTTCCAATTACATCAAGGGCACCAATCAAGGAAAGAAACAGAAAGGGAACTTTTCTTCAGTCAGCAACAGTTTGCAATAATTCCCCTCTTGTCACCTGATAAAGCACTCCAGGACAAAGTTGCCCAGCACAGCACGCTCTCAGCATCCAATGTGACGTGCTTATCAGGAGCAGCAAAGAAAGCAATCGACAAACATAAAGTCCAAACCTGAAAAATGAACTTGAGGAGAACTTTGCTTTAGGACTACAAGGATCTACTCATGCTTCGCTTGTCTTCTGATTTACAATAGCCCCTCTCTCCAGCTGAAACACGAAGGGATTAAAGAGATGGATAAGGTAATCTGTTGAGTTGTGTAGTGCAATAATTTCTGACAGCTCAGGAAAGCCCCGAGTTCAGAGAGCCACCAACCTACAGTTCCAGGGACACGGCAGCTGTGATGATGGGTACATTCACCGCGCCACAGCGTGGGGCTCCCCGTGCAGGAGCTGCCTGCAGCCATCCTCACTGGGCCAGGGGCAATCTGCAGGGAAACACTAAAAGGCTGAGAGGACAAACAGGCACAAACCAGCCAGTGGCAGCTGCAGCATCGCACCTAAAGTTCAGTAGCAAAACTCATACCAAGGACTCAAAATTAGAGCAAAAAGGCTGAGTTATTGGTGCATAGCAACAAGGCTCAGCAAAGAGAGAAAGGAAAAGATGAGCTAAAAGGCTGAAGCTAAAAACCTAATGAAGGTCTGTGATTCACTTGGATACCCGAAAATGAAGCGGGGAATGCCTTCAGTTAGGGAGAGTTCACAATAGGACTCAGTGGTTAAACTTAGTTTATATTTTTTGTAAGCAGACTGTCTACATCACTGTTACCTGACACTACTCAAAAGGCACAGCACGATGCCATTCCAGCTGAAAAGCAAGCAATGCAGGGCAGAGAGAGAAAGTAAGGTTTAAAAATAAATGTTAAAAGAACACTTTGAGAGGGTTTCTTTTTTTTTTTTGCCGTGGCACATGGTCACACAAGCAATTGGATCTACACAACAGATTGGTTTCTCACTGCTGGCTGTCCCAGCTCACCCTCTCCTGCACCAGCTCTGGTGTTTTTGTGACTCTGGGCTGAACTGCTTCTGTGTTAAGTCAGCAGAAAACTAAGCCAACAAAAAGGGCAATAGGTTTCTGCTGGGATGTCATGCAAAAACAGTTGAGCACAGGCTGAGAAAGGAGACAGGCTTCGCTGCCCTGGCAGTGCAGGCTCAGTCTGGTCAGCCTGTGCCTCCACAGTAGCTTTACTGGCACTTGAAAGCTCCAAATGAGGCTTTAATACTATAAATATTTATTTCAGCATACACACCATCTTATGTGGCATTATCTCATCTTCCCCCTGTCACACAAAGCTGCTTGCCCAGACACTGTCTGTTGAGGGGGAAGGAAAGGGCTTTTTTTTGTTGTAGTTGTTTTCAGTCGAGACCAAGCTTAGCTTGTCACGTGCCTCTGTGAACAGGTGTGCTGGTGGAACAGAGGGCCTGCAAAGGACTGCAAACAAGCAGCTGGAGGAAGGATGGTGCTTCAACCAGGACAGAGAATTTAAAAAGTCTGTGTTTGTAAAACTGTGCTGCAAATTCAAGCCTTGCTATTCTCCTTAGTGCTGTCCACACACTTAACAGGAAATTCTGCTCTAAAATAAATATGGTGTAAGTAAAAAAAAAAAGAATAAATAAGAAACAGATATAAGCACTAAATATATAAACCAATAAATATATGAATTATATATATATGCAAATTCAAGCCACCACCTTCTCCTTAGTGCTGTCCACACACTTAACAGGAAATTCTGCTCTAAAATAAATATGGTGTAAGTAAAAAAAAAAAGAATAAATAAGAAACAGATATAAGCACTAAATATATAAAACAATAAATATATGAATTATACATATTTTATATCATCATCCCATCTCATGGTGAGTGAGCTAATGTATGCACATTAAGATATTTATTCTACTATTCAGGAAAGCAATTTAACTGCAGAATATGTCACAGATTTCTTATGTTCTTGCTTTGGATGCAGCTGAGACTAGTCTCATAGCCTGTGGTTCCTAAAATGTCTCTCTCACATGGTTCTGCAAGACACCTTACTCTAGTCCTAGCACCCTTTGAATTCTTTCCTGAGCTTATGCCACTAAGCTACATGGCAGAACTGTACAGTAATCGCTCATACGAGATTTAATGAGTGTCAGACCCAATGCACGAGAACACTCCCAAAAGGGAAATGTGGAACAGTGAAAACTTTCACTTTTAGCAGGACTAAATAAACTTACTCAACTACCTACCTAACTGCAGCATAGCTGTCCTGTACCCTGGCTGAATTAACTACAGGATCAGCTTTCCCCTTGGAATTTCAACGGCTATAGAGGGCTGAGGCAAACTCCACAGAGAGCAGGAATTCTTGCTACCTGCTTTGCTGTGCAGATTCACAAGGCACTGGGCCCTCCATCTCTATGGATGTCACCTCAGTGTGGACTGGTGCACACTTTGTAGCTTTTAGTGCACATTTTAGACTTCAGTTGTGTAGGGTAGGATAGGACATCATTTAATAAACCAGTGGGTGCTACATGTAGTCTCTGTCAAGTGCTCTGGCTAGTTACCAGAAAAAATGTATTTTTTTAAACCATAAAGCTTATGGTAATTACAGCCACTAGGACAAATATTTACACTTGTGACTACCTGCAAAGTTTATTTAAGTAGGCCACTCTATGAACTATTGTTTTTAATAATCTAACAAAGACTACAAATCACGCTGAAGTTCCTGGCTCTGCAGAGCAAAGGCAGTCTTATTCTGAAGCCAGTTTCATGGGGATTTGTGTTCTGTGGAATAAAATCTGAACAAGAGCCTTTAGCTGGCAGCACACAAAGGCTTTCCTATATTGAAGCTACGCTGCTTTGTCTCCCAACACAGAAACTGGAGCCAAAGACAAACAAAGCACAAAAGAGCGTTAAAGACAAACAGGTGGATAAGGCTGAAAAAACCACCAGAAATGCAAGGATATGCTCTCTGTGCCTGAGGGGTGCACTCAATGGAAGGGAATCCAAATCTAAGGCAATACATTTTGGGCTCCAAAACCTGGATCAAGACTCAAGAGTGTCGCCAACATACTTTCATTCAATTCATACACAACTGACTCCTCACTTGAAAAGACTGCACACTGCAGAAACAAAGTCACTTCACATGGCTTATGAAAAATGTTAGCTACCCTAAATTCTTTTGCTCTTCATTCCACAAAGCCGTGTAGCAACAAACAGGGCCCAATGAAATAGGAATTCAACTATCATTAAATAAATGTATTCAGAATGCAAAATGTTCTTCTTTGAATGGATGTTTGGTTAATAGAAGGAAATAAACAGACCTTTAAGCTGTACAACACTGTAAAAAACAATCCCTTCCTGTACATAGCTATGACATAAGCATATACATACATGTTTCTCTACTAGTTTAGGGTGCTAGCATAAGAAACCTCGTGTTTCACCTTGCTGCATCTTTTCAAGAGCACTATTCCACAGGTACTCGAACTTCAGCTTCAGGATGCATGTAATCCACCCTGGGTGTTCAGGACTCAAGAGAATGGCTGCAGCAGTGCAAAGGCACCAGGACTGCAAAGCTGCAACGCCCCTTTTATTTAATTAATTCTAAGGTTTAAACACTCAGAACAATTTTTATAAAATCTAATTCATCATTCAGCCACAAGTTTATTTTGCCTGCAGCTGTAAGCTCTATGTATCTATTGTTGCTTGTGCAGGCTGAATTCCTGATATAAAAAGAGTCTGCCCACTCAAATGCTTTCATGGGAACATAAGGGCCTCATGGTGAGGTTTGACAATGCAGCTGGACCAACCAAATGGCTCACAGCCACCAAAATGAGGCAGTATTAATCTTTCTTCTACCACCTTGCCTCTGCTGGTCCTCTGCACTGGCTCGGGGACATCTGACCTCTGATTTGGCTGAGTTTACTGAACTGGTAGAGAAATAATTCATCAGGAAGAAAGAATGGTTTCTGTTGGTTTATCAGGTGAGGCCAGATGAATACTGATAGAATGAACAACAGGACACCTCTTCCAATGCAATCCAGTCATTTGACTGGTTCAGCCACCTTGTGGAGAGAACAGGTCACTCGTGAGCCAAACATGGTGACTGGACCACGGTGACAGGACTTGAGACAAAAGGCAGGGTAAGAGAAGAAGTGCTTTTGGGTTATTACACATGCACTTTAAGATTATTCTATACTGATACTAATAATAAAGTAACATTCTTACCTTTAATTGCTAATTTTTCCATTCATTTGCATCACTGCCAATTTACTAACAGATCATAATACAATAAACTATTTACTTACCTACAAATCCTTTCTCTCCAACTAATTTGAGAGCAATTTTATCTGCCAAAACAGAAGAATTTCCATGTGCAATGTTAGCGAAAGGTCCCGCATGAACAAATACTGGTGTTCCCTGGATGATAAAAAAATATATGTAAGTAATTTAATGTATAGACATCATGATTTAATCCCAGCCAGTAACTAAGCCCCACACAGCTGATTATTCACTCCTCTATCAGTGGGATGGCAGAGCAAATCAGAAGGGTTAAAGTAAGAATAGTCACGCCCTGAGATAAAGACAATTTAACATGTAATGAAAAGACTGCACACACACGAGCAAAGCAAAACCAGGAATTCATTCCTGCTTCCCATGGGCAGGCAGGTGTTCAGCCCAGGAAAGCAGGGCTCCATCATGTGTAATGGTTACTTGGGGAGACAAATGCCATCACTCCGAATGTCCCCCCCTTCCTCCTTCCTGAAGTGCTATTAGACAATTTAGGGGTTCTAGGTACATCTCAGGTGCTTGAGACCTAATTCACCTGCTTCCTTCCCAGAAAGGTAAAAAACAGTAATGCAAACGTACACAACTTCTTCACCCCACCTTGCACTAGTTCGTGTTTCGTATTTCCCCAGCTCCAATACCGTGGTGTGCTACTCTGGCACACGTGCTACAACAAGCACTGAATGCAGCACTGCAGATACACAAGTAGGAGCCCAGCTCCAGCCCTGCTCCAGCCTCTGTGCTCCTGTTTTCCTCACTGGCTGCAACAGCCATTCCTGTGCGGGCAGAGGAGCCAGCAGAAGCTAGGAGGGACCAGAGTCAAGGGTCAAGGAGCTGGAGAGGGAGATGGCAAGGGACGTGCTGGGGTGCAGTGGGAATACTGACACAATGCAAAACACATCCACTGCTGCTGGAAGCCCAGGTGCAGAGCTGAATTCTCCTGCGCTAGACACCATACAAATACCCAGGGAAAATTGACTCTGCAGACAAAGCAATCTAAACCAGAGAAAGCAGAGGCAAGGAGCAAGCAAGTTAGCTACATATAGGGAATTTGTGAGGTAGGAAGCAGTTCTCAGCTTTCCCTCTTATATTTTTGGCAGGCATCCCAAGGAAAGGAGAAATTAGACAATAAGCATCCTCAGAAAGGGATTAGGTGAGATTACATTAACTGTGTTTTTTTCTCGAAAACAGAATACACAATCAGACAGAAGAATGTCACTTCAGCTGTTTTACTACAAAATACTTAGGCAAACAAATGCCCATTGCTGCGTTTGTGCATGTTAAAGTGCCCAGTTGGTTGAAGAAAAGGTAAACAAACAATTTCACATTATTTCCATCAATGTTCTTCTCACGTTCCGTACTAGGAGCCAACCCTGAAAATTTCAGGCAACTTACCAGGCAACCTCCTTTAAGTTTTGACCAGAAACACCAGTTAAGTAGGACAGTGTTCTATGGATCAGCTGCAGGGCACATCTAATAGTCCCCTGAACAACAGCTTGGAAACTATTAACCCTAAAATACAAGTTGGTTCTTCCTCCTCCACCCTCCCTAGCCAGCAGTGTCTTAAGGAAACCACCTACATAGGAAAATCTCTATTTCACTACTGTAATCCAAGTGGTGTTTTACAGAAAACATGGACATTTTAGTAATGATGACTAGAAGTCATCTACCAAAATGATATATCAGCAAAAAGCATCTCTTCTTATCGCTTCCTTTAGAAGTAATAACATATAATTAATTGTTTTGCTCAGAGGAAAGACAAGTAACTTTTTAGCCACAGCCACATGCACATACATAGTGGGGGCTATCCTCCAGGAACAACACAATTAAGCTACAACTCAGATAAATCTGCCTCATACAAGTTAGAGTAGAAACAGGAGCCAAAAAAGTAAATGAAGGAGAAATCATGCCCTGTAACAAGATAACTGATGTAAATCACTATAATCATAACATAGTGCTTACTTAGGGTTAGCTTTTTTCCTTGTTTTCTATCTGCTAATGGAGACATACTGCAATATCAACTTGAGATTTTACACAGGTACACAAAAACAACATGAACTACATATGCCCTCAAAGCTTCTTATTTGGGCATCAGACTAATAGGTGCTATGCAAAATATGTTATCTGTATCCCAAAGAGCTTGTAACATACAAAATCAAAGGCAAACAACTTTCACCAAACTAAGTTGAAGCTTCACTTCTACTTTAATCCAGTATTTACACTTCTGGCATTCAAATAAGTAGGACCACAGATTTTCAGCTACCAGACTCAGACCCATAAAATTTATTCCAATTTGTCTTTTATTACTCAGTACGACTAATTTTACTCTTCCAACCCCTAATTTCTTGTGGCAAGCAATCACAGGGCTGGTCTTATCAGAGCCCAGAACACACGCTGGGCAGGTGTGATGCACGGACCCACAGCCACGGGTCAGTGACTGGGCAGCCCAGCACACACTGCAGCAGCTATGCAAAGAGGGGTGCCAGAAGGGTCTCCTCCTACATTCCCTGTGCTACTGTGTTTCCAAGAGTTCATCCACACAACATGGATGTGGACTGCGGGTTCCAAAATCCAGAATACTGGAAGTCAAGAGACTAATTTGAAATCCAAACATACTACTAAATCACTGGCATAGACAGATGCTCCCCTGGAGCTCTGAAATCCAGCAGAAGGAAAGGAAGAGCAATTGGAATGTTTTTTTACAAAAGTAATCCTGGAAGAAAAGTAAAGTCTAGGTTCTGAAGAGAGTGAACTCCAGCAGGACCTTGGGAGCCTCAGGCACACCTTGGAACAGGGACAACAATGTCTTCTCAAGCCAGCTTTAGTGACTGTGCCAGTCCATCTGTCCCACTTATTTTTGCCACACTCTTAACAGACTATATGGAGAACCAAGCAGTGGCACAGGGATGCATTCTGCTGACTGTTTTCAGTACAGAAAATTTTATTATCCAAGTTTCAGTAAAAGAAAATAAACCCAGAATGTCAATAAGTATCTGAAGTTATCTGGCCGCTAGAAGGATGTTTATAATACTTATTACCATCCTTCTCTCATCTTTACTATGAGTGGCACTTCAAAAGTAACACAACAAACCACCCCAGAGCAGCCAGCCTGCAACTACAAAGGGTTGTCCCGTAGAGCAGCTGCTCTGTTACGCGTGGTATAAATAAATGCTCAACATTAAGGGATCAGTCGACAAGAGGACAAATCTGTCATGAGAAACATGGATAAACACTATGAAATCATTATGCACATTCCAAACAAAGTAATCTCAATTCCACAGCACTGGATATAAGTAAGCTCCACTGAAGTCTGCGATTACTGTAGATGGGTCTCCCATTTTTAGATTTTTACTGTCATTCCTGCATATAAAACACTGTCAATCACTAACACTTTCAGGCAGAATTTCTGGTGTCAGAGTAGCAGGACTGTGATTGAAAGCAACCCACCAAGACACCTCTTTAAAAAGCAGCGAATTAAAACACACAGCAATTCACATATGAAAAAAAGGGCTGACATGAGTTGCCAGTTCAGTTCCGCTCAGGACTGACATTTGGTCATTTTTGATTTATGACCCTCTAAGCCTCCTCTCCAGTGCATGCAGACATCCATATAAAGTTGCTGCAAATTTACCAAACATGTTGTTCTCCCTTTTCACAGGCCCTTAGAAGCAACTCCTCAGACTTCCATGGCTTAACACAATTCCCATCTACAGGCTCGTGGCCAGATCACAGAGGAAGGAGTGCAGCTGCACTGGCTACTTCTATCTGGCTACTATCTCTGCAATGGCTCCTTCCAGTCACTGCTGCCCACAGACACCAGGACTTACAAATCATGCCAAATCAATGGTCAGTCATCCAGATCTCCTGCTCTCCCTCATCCAGCAGTCTTTTTGCCATTCCCCAAAGTGATCTGGAAGACCTGCTTTGCTGAAATGTTTCATCCCTAATTGTCAGACAGGTCCATGGCACATCCTGAGCTCTATTTTTGTCCATGGCGCATCCTGAGCTCTGTAATCATATTATTCTGTTTTTTCACCACCCATGTGCTGTAGGATTATTTCTAATCTTACTCTTGTCAAATCGTGGTGCTGTTGCTAAAGGTCCTTACACTTTTATGAAGAACTTGTTCTACCTGAAGGGAATAGGGTTATGTTGCCCAATTACTACTGGTAACCTCTTTGGAAACTTAAGATGCTAACTTTTGGGTGCTACTTACTAGGTTTATTTCAAGAGTAATGTAGGCTTCAGTTATTCTCATTTCTGATTTGCAATTCACACATTCATCAGAAAGATGGCATTACCTATAGCAGAAGAAATATTATTACATCTACCACCCCAGGGTATACTAGGATTAGTTTGGCTTAAAATCATGCTAGAGGGCTCTAAACTCACAAGTGGATCACTAGAGTACATTCAAGTGTGCAGGGCACAACATCCTCCTTGCTCCCCTCCTTTTTCTTTTTTACACTGCAGCTATTAAAAGTAGCACCTTTTACAGTTATTCAGATGAAGAATTAAAAATAATGAAGAGAGCTCAAGAGAAGCAACAGCACAGGCAGTAACAGAGTAGGCCACTGTATCCCTAGGAGGGCCAACCCTGTCCTGGGGGGCATCAGGCACAGCATGGCCAGCTGGGCAAGGGAGGGGATTGTCCTGCTGTGCTCTGAGCTGGGGCAGCCTCACCTCCAGGGCTGGGGGCAGCTTTGGGTGCCACAACATAACAACATGAAACTGTTAGAGAGCATGCAAAGGAGGGCCATGAGGATGGTGAAGGGCCAGGAGG
The DNA here is from genome assembly GCA_013400495.1 of Nicator chloris. NCBI lineage: Eukaryota > Metazoa > Chordata > Aves > Passeriformes > Pycnonotidae > Nicator > Nicator chloris. The sequence continues at coordinate 30,910 of WAAE01003482.1, read as the reverse complement.
GGAAGCCCTGTGAGGAGCGGCTGAGGTCACTTGGTCTGCTCAGCCTGGAGGACACTGAGGGGAGACCTCACTGCAGTTAGAACTTCCTCGCGTGGGGAAGAGCAGGGGCAGGCACTGATCTCTTCTCTGAGGTGACAGTGACAGGGCCCATGGCCTGGAGCTGAGCCAGGGGAGGTTTATGTTGAATATTAGGAAAAGGTTCCTCATCCAGGGGGTGGTTGGGCACTGGAACAGGCTCCCCAGGGAAGTGGTCACAGCACCAAGCCTGGCAGAGTTGAAGAGGTGTTTGGACAATGCTCCCAGGCACAGGGTGTGACTCTTGAGGATGGTGCTGTGCAGGGCCAGGAGCTGAGCTTGGTGATCCTTGGGGGTCACTTCCAACTCAGCAGGTTCTGTGATTCTACATGAGAGCAATCACACAGTCTTTCAAAAGGACATCAGCCAAAGCACAGCACTACCTTGGAAAATATTTAGATAAACTGGGGATCTCCATTCTTGGATAGGTGACTCATATTAGCCTGCAAACCAGCAAGGGTGACAAAAAGTTTATCCAAAATCCATCTTTAAGACTCAAAGTGGAGGAGTGGAACATGAAGCAGTCATCTGAGCTGCTTTAGGCTGCTGTTTTAAAAATAATTTTGTGAGAAGAATTTAGGGGAAAAATGTATCTTTGGGTAAAGCGGTCAGGGTCCTGCTAACAAGCAGCAGTGTTTGATGAAAGTTGGCAGATGTTTCAGCCATAGCATAGATTAGACTAGAAAAGAATACCACATAAAAGCCAGGAATTTTATTGCATAGAAAAGTGAATATAAAGAAATGCAGGGAAAAAAAATAAATGCATGCAAGTCCCAGAACCAAACGCCTATCGATCAAAAGAATCTCTTCTGACATTTATAATTTTCTTTCAGAACACTGCAACAAAACCACAGTATTTTCCAACAGATATGCAAAGTGCAAATAGAGTGACTAAACAGTCAGAATCAAAGCTATCTTGCCACCGGCGCTTAACACACACAATGTTATCCAAGTGGTGACTGTAATACTGAGTTCTGGCCCTGACATTCTTATCCTCTGTGACCTCCAGTTTCTGCTATTGGATGAAGTATTAAAATTATCACACACACACACACATTCTTCATACAGCCACATGAAAGAATAGGTTTTCTTCACAGGGGAAAATAATTAGGATGGCTATAATAAAATAACACAGACTTAAATTCTGCTTTTCTAATATTCCCTGAGACTAGGAAGTTGTCCCTGACCAAATACAAAAGCAGAAAATTATCACTTCAATGTGCTGTAGAAAATGAGACATTTTTATCAACTGGTGATTGCACTGGTATCTTTCTGCATTCTTCAACTTTTCATCATATCAATAATCATTGTGAAGTATTCCAGCTATGTAATTTTGATGGTCAAATGAAAATATACACTGATTTTTCTCCAAGTACATTTGTTTTCAAAGCTGCTTCATTATTTTCTCATTTTTCTTTCTCCTTCTCCCTTTGAATGCTGCTCATCAGTTTCCCATCAAAACATCAATACCAGAGTGCCCAGGCACAAAGTTAGCTTGCACTAATGCTACATTCTTTAAGCTTTTGAAAGAAAGCTCACTAGGGTAGGTGTAAAACATTCCTCTCATAGCTCATCAAAGCTGCAGTTAGTCCATGAAGGCACTGTGGCAAGATAGGGTGGCAATCTTGGATGGTGGGAGCCATCTTTTGAAAATGCATAAACAGCAGAAAGGACCCTCCTGTGATTATTATCAATGGCACAAACTGTAACACAGATTAGAACAGCCACAGCAAAGCACCTTTTTCCACACAAAATGCTGGGCTGTGAGAATCATCATGACAACATCAATATAAAAGAAACAGCACTTTCCTGTAAGAACAAGGTGGGAAACAGTAGTAAATCTGTGACTTAGAAAACGAACCTGCCTCCTGCTGTGCTCAGAAGCAGCTTAACAATGCACTGCAGCTTGTTTGCAGCACTAAGTAAAAATCATGACTATAGCCAGATCTCAAAAAGAAGAAAACCACCAAAAATACATAAATGGAGACAGAGCTGAATAGTTAACAAACAAATGAACGTTTGCCAGAATGCCTTTACAGATCTGACCCTGGTTTGAACACTGAAAGTCAAGCACAGTTGCTGAAGAGAAGCATGATCAGCACAATATGGAATTTGAAAGTTGGAGAAGGGCAGGCATCTTAAGCCATACTTACCTCTAATGTCTGCATTAGCGTGGGCTTAATTGCATCTTTCATCAAAACTGCCAAAGCACCAGTTACTCCCTAAAAGACAAGAGTCCACATTTTAAGGAAGTCAATTCTAAGGTGCAACATTTCCAAGTTACACATATAGTTAAAAAACCCTTACAGTTCAAAGCAGTGTTACAGTGATGCATAAATAAAGAATTTATTTAGATATTACCTCAAGACTTCTAAAATTCTGTATTTACAGTGTGTCAAAAACAAAAATTATTTTATTCCAAATACACTCAAAAGCCAACAGTTAACTTCTTTGTCCTATTTCATGGAGAGATCAGAAACAGAATTAAGTGATCAGCATGAGGATGTTCAAGTTAACAAAAGATGAAGTGCCAGAGGCCACTGAGATCTGAGAAAGCAAGAAGGCAAAAGCTTGCTAAAACTGCCTAAAGAAATGACAGATGTATTTCTTTTATGACAGATTCAACAGCATAAATCAATAGCTAGCAACAACCAGAAAGGGCTTTTTTCAAGACTTGTACAAACATAGACATAACAGATACAGGATGAAAGTAGCCACAGAGTTTACTACGGGCAGATAACGAATACATCATAAGATTAAAAGTTAGAGATGCCTTACTGTGATGAGGAGAGCACAAAAGGAGCTGAGCAAATTGCTGCATTTTTACTCCCGCCTAAAAATTTTGTTGAAGTATAAATTTCACTCTGACTGACCTTAAAATAAATAAAAGCCATGACAGCCCTCTACACTGAATTTCAGTGCTCATTCTAGAAAAAAAAGGCTACAGAGTGTGCAGATCACTATCAGACTGTATGAAGAGTGCTATCTAGAAATCACCAGCATATGTTCAAATTTATTCTTGAATTACTTTGATTTTGAGATGATGTGTTTCGTTTTGAAAGAACTAGATCATGGTTCAAAAAAACCACAGTAGTGTTATAAAGAGTGGCTCATAGACTTGCCAGAGAACACAAAAAAAAATGAATTTAATATAGTTTCATATTCAAAAGAAACACGAAAACCAAACAAAAATCCTAGCTGCTGTAAATTGTTTAAAATGAAGATTGAAAAACATGGATATAATATCCAAGTTGCCTATAAGGAGATGAACAGTAATATTCAAATAAAGAAATGCAATAAAAATAGTGCCTTTATAATTCCCAACACAGCTTTTGTCAACTAACCCCAAATTTGAGCAATCAAAGTCTGCATGAAAATTTTGACGGCAACAGATAAGAGACATAAAAGTATGTGGTGATTAAGTACAGTATTTCATAAAATTAAATTTTCCCCTTTCTGAGCATCACATCTGAGCACAGACTTCAGAGAAAGTGACGCAGACTATTTGGCCTTAGATAAAACTGAATTGAAACCAAAATAGTAAAACTGGCTTCTACTGATGCATAGCAAGTGTTTCCTTGGAGGACTGTGAAGGAGAGAGCAGGAAAAGATTTTTCTTTGCACTCTACATCTCCCACTATTTACAAAACCCAATGGATCCACAAAGATATGAGAAACGGATAGCAAAACAGCATAGTTTTTCATCTTCTGAATTAGACTGCCATTTCTTAAGATGTTAATTTTAGAAGCTAGGATTAAAATGCAAGGAAACATAAGCACTCCAGCTCTTTCAAAATGGGTGAGGCTCCACCACCACAGAAACAGCCTGGTGCTATGTTGCTTATGTACCCTAATACAGTCATTTCTAGAGGGGAAAAAAGCCAAATGCAAAACTTTACATCCAGTCTTTCAAGTGGTCAACAGCAAGAACAACTACTTGAGCAGCCACGGATCAGCCCTACTGGAAAGAAGACTTGGGGGAAGAAGAAGTGAAAAATAAAATCAGGACACTTCTTCCCCAGCCTCTTCCCCTGCTACTTCTAGAGAATAATGGCACAAATTCTGTCTCCTTGGTTTTCTGACGTCTTCATCAATCTGATAAATACAGTGAAGTAAAAAAATACTTCCTCTGCATTGTAACTTTTTGGGAGATATTACTTATGCATTATTTGGGAAACACTAGACTAAATGCCTGCTGGATGCAACAGCTCATTCTATCCGAAGCCAAAAGCAAAGTGAAAAAAGATGTAAATACCCCATATATATACAGGCATATCTGGTGTCTGTCTGCCCCCATGGTTCTTAACCAGTTTTGGTGTCAACAGCAGTCCTTAAAAGCTAAACAAACAATAAGGTTTTCATACCTATCTGACACGACTGTGAGAATGAAGTTTTCATTTCTTTGTATCCTTAATCCTCCAAGTATCTAATATACAATTCCTGCAGCTCACTCCAAGTCCTGGATCTGATTCACAAAGCTATTTAAGGAATCAGGTTCCTATTTCCAATTCAGAAAAGGTAGATGAACTTCTTATAAAAGAATTAGGGGCTTCGACACTTACACACCAATTAAGCTTGTGAGAGCCCAAAGATCATTAGCTTTCCACTAACTCACTGTCAGAGGAAAGAAGCAGGCCTCTGAATCAATTGTATACAGATGTTCAACTTTTCAGGGTTCCTTCCTGGAACTGATCACAGGTATTCCTGAAAATAATGCTCCTTCCATCTATCCACCAGCCGTCAGGGCAGGTATGCTCCCCAGGACAGCACAGATCACAGAGTACAAAATAAATTATACACGTGACACAGGAAAGGCAAACTTAGATGAAAATCCAGAATACTTTCAAAGCAACTTCCAGCGGAGCAGTCTCTGAAGTGTATCAAGACTGGAAATGAAAGCCAGCACCAGATGACAAGGAAAATGATTGAAAGTAACTACTATGAAATGAATAAAGGCTACACAGACTGAAGGGCACAGAAAAACCCTTCTCTTTATAAGAAAAATAATAAAGTACTTGCAACTTTCCTTCAATTGAAATTATAGTCTCTAACAAAATCGTAATACTTTCTGCAATTTCAGTCCTGTAAAAAACCTAAACCTTAAATCATAATCTGAGAAGAACTGCAACTCCTTTTGTTTGAAGTGAACACTGTACACAATGTTTCTGATGAGCCAGAGAACAAAATCTCACTAGCTGACAGATCATTTACGTAAGTAAATATGAAGCTATTTCTTTTTGGTCCTGGAATTACTGAAAGCTAACAGTATGGCACAGCAAGTAAGCTGAGAAGAAGTCTTATTTAAAAAAAATAGTGACATATTTATTTAATATTTTTCATATCTGTTGAAATACTGATCTAGGGCATATATGCTGATTTAGCTTCACATAAAAATATGGTATGTGTCCATCAGAATTCTACTTCACTGTAAAAGCCAAAAAGCAATTAAGTCTTCAAAATACTGTACAATGAGCACCACATTTTGGCAAAGAGTTCAACATATTCCATTACAGAGGATAGACATTTAATCCATTACTCTTGTGGAAAGAGTCTTCTCAATTCATGAAATATTCAATTTATCTTTTTTCTATTATTCCTAGCCTGTCTCTGCATATGGTTTATATCTGCCAATGTGTATTTTAGGTTTTACTATTGTATTATGATAAATATATTGCATATAAAGTCAAAATTAAGAGCAATTGTATTTTTGTGAAGTATTTTGTGTGTACATCTGGAAACAAATCACAGAGAAAGGTTTAGTGGTTTTGGTTCACATAGATTTCAAAGAACTAAAGACTACTGTCAAATATTTAAACTTGCATAAATTCAATCTGTGTAGATATAACTATGAACCCCAGATTTTTTTTCAATGATAGGCAGAACTGACCCATTATTCAGGTTGTGTGGTATTTCTCATGATAAAGTTGCCTTTAAAGTTTCTTAGAACTATATGCAATTGCAGTTCTTTGGGCTAAAACATTCCATGTCAATGGACTATGATAGATTCAAGCTTTTAAATTTGATTTTGTTTTACAAAAATAAATCAAAATTATTGAACCTGGATTGAGAGCATTCTAAAATCTTGTACAGTGTTTTTCCTTTGTTCAGCTGTCTTGAGACCTTTCCTTACTGAACTATAAAGATTTACCTCTTCACTGACCCTGACTTGAAAGGAGGATGGAAATTCAGGAGCAGAATGGCTTCACATCAAACCTCTTGACGTGTGTGCAAATTTTCTCAATAAATAATCCTTGGATTATATCAACACAGGCAGCACAAGCTGCAGGGGAAGAGTAGAGACTGCATTTACAGTCTAGAAATAGCAGGTTTAGTTGCAGCCTGCTCAAACAGACTGACCACCTGTGGGAAGAAACCAGCAACAGAGATAAAATACTACATGATAGAACAGAAATTTATCTTCTTCGTACATATGAATTATGACTTGTTATGGTCTTTGATTATACTCCTCCTGCTGTTGTTTCCAGAGGATTCAACTTCATACAGCACGCTTTCACCAGTGCAGAATGGTTATTCATAAGCTCTCTCCCATTGCACAAAACAAGCATTATTTCATTTGATACAGAAATCATAGAAATCCCACTGCTAACTTCTTTTGACATTTTTTAGATCCCAACACCACAGCATCTGACTTCTCCAGCAAGATTAGTAAATCTTCAGAAATGAACAATTGTTCCTGTACTTCAAAAGAGAAACCTGCACACACAAGAATCAACCTCAAAAATATTCACCGATTTTGGATGTTCAACCTGGGGCAACAGAAAAAAATTTCTCCTGGGTCAAAGTTCTTGATGGAGTTTTCCTCTTTCCATAAATTTCAGTTGTTTAGCTCCCTAGTATTATATATACCTGAGGAATGTGTAACTCCCTGTGTACTGTAAGAATCTGTTTGTGTGGACAGATCACCACATGAAAGCTTTGCAAAAAACACAGAAACAGAACTCTCCGAAGAGATGCTTTCATCTTTAACCATGACATCATATTCCTCTTATTCCATGGTGCTCATACTTGTTTTTAACACACTGCACAACAAAAGAGGTAGGAGATTCTGCACTTGCCAATCATGACATGCACCCAAGTCTGTCCTGTGCATGGTATGGACAATCTCCATACCATGAAGAAAAAGAATGCAGCAGCATAGCTGCAGATGCTCCTAACACATGCCCTTCAGACTGTGATGAGTTTTTCTTTCTGGGCAGTTTTTCTTTTGTATAATACAAAACACTGCTTTAAAGACCAACTAGAAACATATGTTCAGTACAAGCAATACTATCAAATGATTGAGACACTAAGCATAGGAAGTTTGTTTTAAAAAAGGCCAAAGAAAACTGAATTAGTAACAGATATTTTGCTGAGCTCTACTTTCATTTTAGGGATACAGTGGAAAAATTCTAAAATTCTTTTGCCCCTATGGAAAAGCCATTTCTTTAATTCATCAAGCTAATTAGCATTAAGTGGTTAGCAGGTCAAATATTTTGCAGTGTTAATAAATAAAAAAGTAGGACCTTCATAAAAAAGTAGTGTCAAAATTAAAATCATGTATTTCAAATGCAGTTTTAATTTAAACACGAAATAATTTTAAAGTTTTTGCATATGCCTTATAATGTAACTTATTCCCCTCCATTTGGCCAAGACAAAGTTATACAATTGAAAAGCAAAAGCAAAACTTCAACAGCTGGAATATTAAATGCAGTCCTTCATGCCTCCTGCATAATTGGGAGTAGATTATTGACTTTGAATTTTAATGATACCGTACTGAAAAATTTTTAACCTTATCTTAACTTCATTCTTAAATCCAGGCACTCAAGATATCACGTTTTCATTTCTTTATTAAACTGGAATCCACTAAGGCTGCGAAGGTGTTCCTGACTTGCGGATTTGCTATCTTTGCTGACAAGGCAGGATACTCATTGCTTTACTCATTCATTACTCAGTAAGGCTGAGCAGATGTCCCCAAAACAGGGAGAAACAGGAGAAAACACACAGAGCTTCCAGCCACTGTCCAATGAGTCACAGCCCGGATACAAGGGATAGAATGTGACTGAAAGAAAAAACATACTGACTTTTTCAGCAGTTGAAGTAGGGAATGAGGAAATAGCAACTCATGAAGGTAAAGAAGAAAAAAAAAATAATAAAACCTGTCCCAAGTACTATCAGCGACCTTTGAATTAAGCACAGCTTGTTTCCATTCTGATCCAGTGGTACAGGCATTCATGTGGTAACTATCATTGTAACATCTGAGCAGACTCTAAAAGCACAGTAGCAAACATTACCAGCTCTCTCAAATAAGAGACTTTGACTCCCTCCAGCACCGAATTTGTTTGCCTTAAGAACTGCAGAAAATGATCCAAGTAGGTTATGGAGACCAGAGGTTTCCTGAACCAGATGTTACCAGAGTTGAAGAAGTGAGTTCTACATCTTGTTCTCGTTCTCATTCTCAAGCAGGATTTGGCCCAGAAGATGATCTTTCTTTGATATCTGACTGTGCTGTTCAAAGCAAAATCCTTGGCATGCACCTGCCTTTTTAATGCTTCAAGAGGCAAAACAAACAACTCTGAGGTTATTCACAGGTCTCCACAGCACTGAACATACCAAATCCTCTGCTGTTACTGGTTCTCCTTTCTGGTCATTAGCCACCACCATTTTCCCCAGTCTTTCTTTCATATCTTGAAGGCTGGTGGTAAGTGCCAGGATGGCCATAATCTCACTTGCAACAGCAATATCAAACTGAGCCTGTAAAGTAGAAACGAGAATCATGAACCAAATCAAAGTCAGCTGAAATACTCACAGGGGATCATCAGGAATAAACTCAGGAAAGATGAATTTCACACTGGAATTCAAACAAGTTCTAAATGGTAACTTACAGCTTTTGAGATTACTCAAGACTAGAGTAACATGTACATACAGACTGGGCAAAGAGCTGCAGGAAAGCAGAACTGTGAAAAGGGACCTGGGTGTCCTGGTCAGTGACAAGTTGAACACGAGCCAGCAGTGCCCTGGCAGCCAGGAGGGCCAACCCTGTCCTGGGGGGCATCAGGCACAGCATGGCCAGCTGGGCAAGGGAGGGGATTGTCCTGCTGTGCTCTGAGCTGGGGCAGCCTCACCTCCAGGGCTGGGGGCAGCTTTGGTGCCATGACCCAGAGGGTGGCTGGGCACAGAGTCCCAGGGAAGTGATCACAGAATCAAGCCTGACAGAGTTGAAGAAGCATTTAGACAATGTTCTCAGTCATAGAGTATGACTCTTAGGGATGGTCCTACACAGGGCCAGGATTCAGACTTTGATTCCTTTCAACTCTGGATATTGTATGATTCTGTGAACTTCAAACACCTTCATTAATTTTCTCCACTACCCTACATTTATTTGAGGACCAGTGTGGCAGACTGCTTAGCCCCTTAGCTCACATTATCCTTAGAGAAGCTCCCTGAAGGATCAGGAATTTTTTTTCTGTGGCAGAAACAGAAAATTACCAGATGTCTTTTGAGCTTTACTGGCCTGAGCAAAGGAGCACTGCACTGTGGAGGGTTTTTAAATTTTTTTTTCTGTGATCATCTCCAACAGCTTTTTATTCCGGTTTCAAAAACATTCTTGTTACATTTGATCATTCTTTTTCTACTTAAGCTCAAAATTTAGGGTTTATGCTGCTAAGTCTTGTGCTTGACCTATGAAAACCTAAAATATATCTCTGCCCCTTTTTTTTAATTAAATGAACAAATATGTAAGTCAAAAAGCAGAAAGAACTACATGTGGCATCAGTTCTACTGCTCTTGTAGAAATACATCCATACTGTGCAGCATTTCAGCACAATGTAAACAGTAGTTTTTACTTTTCTTTAAGAGTATAGATTAGTAGTATTAGTACTAATTCACTATTACCAAAGCTCAGGCCACATGCTGTCAGTACAGAAACAGAGAAGAAAAGAAAAGCCACTAATGCATTATGTGGTAGGAATGCAATGCTGGCAAGGATCGAGAACTGCAATTTCTTTAGTAATCTCTCCATCTCCAGCAATTAAAGTCTACATAAAGTTTAGTAACTGATATCCTACTGCTATCTATGTAAGAAAAAAACCCAGGACTGTTTCCATCAGACCTCTGGGAGATGTACCCCATAGTAATACCAGAGGAATCTGTTCAAATTGAGAGCTTTGTCTGTTTTTAAGAAGCATCCACATAGAACATACACCCTACCACTCTTGTGCATTTGCCTAGTACTTGAAGGGCTTCTGCCCTTTTTTAACCCACGTTCCTGCTTTTAGTTTTTGACAGTTACAGCCCAGAGCAGCCCTATTCAGGCTGACCTCTATGTACCCAGTTGTTTAGTCAAAACTTCTGAAGACACCTGAGCACTTCTCTGCTGTGGACATGGGCAGAGAGTCCTACATACCATGGAAAGGAAAAATAATTCTGTAACTGAGATTGTCAGCACAGGGATTCAAGTGAAACAGTGAAATTACAAAACAGATTTTCTGTAATCTTTGGAAGCAGTTCTGTATGCAATGAACTTTGTTAGCATTGTGATGACATGAATACCACTATCTTTTCTGAACTGGTGAATACCCTCAGTAAGTCATTGCAGCATATGTAAGACAAGAAATAAGCCGGAGAAATTTATGTCCAACCCATATGGTGAAATACTTCTAATTTATCAGAATGTTTGTCAGAAGGCCCACAAAACAAGTTTTTATTGTTGTTTCTATATAAATCCAAAAGGACAGGAAAAGCAATCCCAGGTAGATGCTTAAAGAGTGACATAAAATTTAATTGAAGAAACAGGCACAAAACACTGTAGTAGCAGGTGCTATTTTAACTCTAATAACCTTTATACACCTATGAAGTGCTGACAGAAGTCTTAGCTGCAAAGTCAGTTTTCTATTGATGAAAGGATCCACCCACATGGATTCAATTGCAGGATCAAGGGCATCAGTCATGTAATACTCTTCAGAAACCACAGCATCCCTGTTCATTAAAATGCAGACTTTTGTGCCTGCTGTGCTCTGCCATTTTACACAGGTGTCATTGATTTTAAGAGTGCTAGAACATCAGTCCAAATATTTATAAAATGCATCTGTTAGCTGTGAAGTCCTGTTTTCTCTGGATCTCTGGCTAGGCTCTGAAATGAGTTTTTCTAACTGCTAACTCTATTTCTTGAGTCACTAAGTCCATGTTAAAATGTGAATGGATATGCATCAGTCCAATATCTCAATATTGAAAGCATTAATTCTATCTGAAAAAGTACAGAAGCAACGTTTGACAGCAACATTGTCAAGTACTACTCTATAATAAAATAAGCCACATTTAACTCAGTGGTACAATCACAGTGGTAAACCACTATACAATAAGGCTGGCAGAACCCAGCTTAAAACTAATAATCATATTGAGTCACTGAAAAAAATCTAAACATACGAAAAGGTCTCAAGTGTTGAAGGAACTCATACCAAATATAATATTTTGTAGTCCTAGCCCATTATCAGAAATGACTATTAACTAATATTGAATTTCCTGTGAGCTGCAGACAGAAGAATTTCTATTTTGTGCATTCAAAACCAAAATAAGTGAGGATTTCTAGTGGAAGGTGTCCCTGCTTAGGGCAGAGGGGTTGGAACTAGGTAATCTTTAAGATCCCTTCCAACCCAAACTGCTCTAGGATTTTATGATTTCTCTTTGAAGTTCTTCTCTCCAATTTGGCTTTGCTTTACCTGCTGCAAAAAATACAGCACTATCTACTGGTCTCTTTATTTAGGCATACTTTAAAGAAAATGTTAAAGAAATGGTAAAGAAAAATTAAAGCTAGTTTTCCAAAATGTGAAAGCCTTTTCTTTACCACAAGAGCTGTTCACATCAAAATAGTCAGAACCTCATGAACTTTGTGATCCAGAATGTTAGATTACAAGATCTTCATCAAATTAGGAGCAGCTCCACATCACCACAATGAATTTACTCCTCCTGATGCTGCTGTTCCATGTTGCATTGTTTCTGAAATTCATTTACCTACATTACACCAGGAACACTTGTTCAGGTGGTGTTGGCAAAGTCTGGCTTTCAATGTATCAGTAAATTCTTTAATAAACTTCCACAATCTCTCATATAGTATTGCAGGTTACCTTTTTACACCACTGAAAAGTACACACTTACTTATTTGCTGAGCTACCCCTTCAAGCTCACATAGTAAAAGCAAGCACATGCTCAGTTTTTACAGTTCAGATTCCAAAGTTGAGATTCATGACAGGGAAATGAGAACTCTGAATAAAAAACTTATTTTTAAACAATTAAAAAAATTAAATTTAAATGTAATTTGAATTACATGTATTCTATGTAAATTGTTACAGAGATTAAAAAAATATTAAAAGTCATACAAATTAACTTTATGAGGGCATAAAGGCATCTTGTCATAGGACAATGTTAAGCCTGACACATACAATTTTTAAGTGCCTTTGACACATTGTAGAATACGCATTGGTTTCTGTTTCTGAAAATTCAGATTCAGTTACTCATTGACACGAATGGTTTCACTGCAAGACCACTATACAACAGCAACAGACATCAACATCGCAATTCAAACCATGCTGAAAGAACCGCAGAAGCTCTCTCAGCCTCTAATGCAAAGTCTGTCCAGAATGTGATTTATTAGCTGCCTTTACGTACCTGACGGACAAACCCTTTCTCCGTATTTGCCTGTCCAAGGGTTATTTTGCGCAGGAATCTGTCATTTGTGTCCACCACTGAAGTAAGGGAACAGCAAAAGCAGAACACGTTAACAAGGACTCGGGAACATGGGTTTTTCCAGACATACCTGTTGCTACACATACAAGATTCAAGTGCTCCAACAGCGTAACCAGACAGCCACACTTCTGCATATCAGCACTGGCACTGATTGGTGGCTGCCTTCTAGTTGATGACATTTGATGACGGGTTGAAACAACTCAAATACAGTTTATTTGAACAGCATCTGAAGCTAAGAGATTCTTAGTATTCTAACCTACAATTTCGTATTTTACCTACATGAGAAAAATCAGTCTTAGTAGATACAAAGCGCCAGATCTACTTCAAATCGTCTGCTTCATCACTGACTTGTTAAGAATTGATTTTATGACTGCATGATGTTGGTTAGACTTGGTCAGTTCCTCGTTTAAAGGATGATTATGCTGTCAGATTGGTTCTTCCAGACAAGCATGTTTCACTCGCATCACAGTAACTAACTCCACATTCAGCTGCACAGCATGAAGATGATCAGAGGGCTGGAGCACCTCTGGTATCAAGACAGACTGAGAGATTTGGGGCTGTTCAGCATAGAGAAGAGAAGGCTCATGGGAGACATTATAGCATCTTCCAGTACCTAAAGGGTCCAAAGAGGGACTTTTTACAAGGGCATGTTGTGATAGGACAAGGGGACGTGTCAATTCCTACAGAATGAAAAAATAGACTCTTTTTCTTACAGGCTCAATAGTCCTAGAAATGCCTAAGTTTGCACCAACCCTGAAACAAAGGGTGCAAGGTACTCTTGATAAGTTCAGCCTGTAGCTTGGCAATGAAGACTTGAATCCTGTTCACTTACAAGCAGAGTCAAGGAACCTCCAGAGAAGCTGTCAGTACTCAAGGTAAGTGAACTCCTTCCACTTTTCCTGCTGCTTTTGGAGATTAAAAAAATTTCTGTCTGTACAGAAAAAGATGACATAATCACCCAAGAACAGGAGGGACTCTGAAGCTTAGTGTTCCACATCCCCAGTTCAGGGCTGTGAGTGAGCTGGGAGAAAACCAAGATTTAAGTCACTTCCCCCCTTCTTGGGCATTTATCTTGGGGCTGTTGTAAATACCACACATACCTTCTTCCCTCTACTCCGTCTTTAGGCCCCTTATTTCTTCAGGAATTCCATTTAAGGGATGGTGCAACACAGATTTGGCCAACTCATTGTGGTTTCTATATATACACAGTCATACTCTAAAACACTACACTGTTGGCAGAAATTGCAGAACAGAGCCTGGTACATGGAAGCTGTAGCCTTGCACCAAGCTGTGGTACCATATGGCACTATGAAGCCATATGGCAAGCTGATCTCTCCAGCACAAACTTCTCCCTTCTCTTCCTCGGAAGCTCAGACTCACAACACGGCTTAAGCAGACCGAAATGTCTCTGCAGTCTATGCAGGCACTCCTGAGGGCAGGAACTTACCTTCCTCCCAGCCTGGACAGCCAGTGAACTGCTTTTTTATCTGGACCTTCCTTGTGAAATCATGTAGCCTAAACACCCCTACCATGAAATTGTAACTGCTCCTGCAACTCCTGATCACTGAGATATACTTACTCTCTCACCGTGGTCACTCACTCTCCAAGAAGATTCCAATAGCTGCACTAAGTAGTAATAAATTAAGAAATAACTGGTTTTGCCATAAAAGCAATTTTGCCTTCTCCAAATCTTCCCTCTTCCTTTACCCAAAGTAAACCTTTCACTAAGGTTTAGGTTCAAATAAGTGTTAGGTTTAATGTATCCACTTCCTTATCCTCTAGAGATGTAAACAGAATCGGACTATCGGGAAGAAAAAGAAGGGGGAAGCTTTCCCACTTTTCAGTATATTGTACGTTTTCAAGTTAGTGTAAGCTGACAATGAACTGAAAGTTTGTGATACTTCTGTGGAAACACGTCCTGACTAAAATAATTATCAGAAGATCTGATAGCCTAGCTCTTTTCCCCTACAAATTCCCTGGTACGTAACAAGCTTCACAGACATATGGACTGCAGAAACAGTCCCAAATAAAACATTCTCCAAGTTATCTAAACCATTCCTAAATCCAGTTTTTTTTTCTAAAATGTTTAAGGTATGTACATCATATAGAGCTGTGTGGAATAGAAATTTCACTAACATTGTTTGAGATTAATTAAATAACTCCCTTGAGGTTAACAGCTGTTGAGCAATGCTGCCTCCTCCCAAACCCATGCTGATAAAAAAGAGGAGTCATATTACACTAAACATTTATATTACTTCTTTATCCTAATACAGGTCTCTTCCAGACACACTGTGTGACTAATAAAAAACACCTTATGCCACATCCCCAGAATTATCTTGAGAAAACTATCCCAAGTCTGAGATGACATGCATACAAAGGGCACAGTAAAGCATGGGCAAGACTCCTCCCTTCTCAACAGGCTTGCCCTTTTTTCTAAGCATCACAATACATTCCATTTAACAGTGATAACTTTAGTGTTTGAGAGCTAAGAAAGAAAATAAAATCCAGTGGCATTTAGCTCAAAACTTTATGCAGAGTTTACTTCCCTAAAGAAGAAAAAGATAGATATAGAAATTGAGGTAAACACTGAAATTTGACCCAGTACCAGAGCTGGAAAAAGCAGAAGGGAGTTGTCTAAGGGTATCAGAGTGGATATCAGTTTTCTTGGCAACAGTACCACATCTTTCATCTCTTTTTCCAAATGAAGCAAACAACCCAAGAGACTTCAAAAATCAGAAAAACACATAATCCCTTAAGCCTTTTAAGTCTCTTGAGCTACCCAGGCCACTGGGCTTGGGAGGATGAGGGACCAAAATCAAGAAGAATAAATACAAATAATCTAGAACTACAACAGACACAGTTAAGAAAACAATGGCTAAGATTTGCAAAATGCAGAGAAAAGACACTTTCACATGTCTGGAGAGGTACTTCCTGATGTGAGAGCTACTGAGGATCTATTTAAACTGTCCAAGAAACCTATCTTTCAGAATTTTAGCAAAGTCTCTTGAGTTATTGCAGATACTTGACCAAGTTTAGAGCAACATGCTGCCTTTGTTATGAACCCACACTTCTCACTTGTAAATTGGTTATTCTTGCTGTCAGAGCAGAAACAGCTCTGATTCAGGTAAAATTAGGCAAATTAGGAGATAAGTTATGATAAAATCCAAGATGAAGTGAGGCATTCTGACTACATACCTCTTTGCCATGTTATGGTTGATGGGTCAATGTCAAGGCGTACAAATTTGCTGATCTCCTCTTCTGTTAAAGTCTCAGGATCAGTCTTGTTTATTCCCAGCCTCTACACACAAGCAAGTTCAAGAAGTGCAATGAAATGGCTCATTTGTTTCAAATGGTGTAGCTGCTCTGGCTTATCAACTCCACAAATGTAAGTAAGGTGTTTCAATCTTAGTAATGCTGTTTTGAGAAGAATGCAACCTGATCCCATAATGATTTCTTTACAATTGATGTCTTGTTAGATATAGGGAATCATTACACTGAGAACAATTCACAGCAAAATGATTCAATTATATTGGACATTATGATTGACGTATTTGAATGTTATAAAGCCAAACTTTTATTTACTCAGTTACTCTTCACATGAAGAGAAAAATCCATTTCAAATATAGAGATAGTTGGTGTGTCATGAATAAAGCAAACACTCCCCCTCTTTACATAACCTGTTATCTGTAGCAGTCTAAACAAGAACAAACTGAAAATATCCCCAAATTCCCACGGAAGAATCTCTGAGACTGACTCAAGCAGGCATCATCCTCATTTTAGTTTACTGAGCTTCAACTGAGCAGCACAAAAGCTTAACATGTTATGAGAATTCCTTTTTCCCTGCCAAAACAGAAGCTGGCACTACCCCTATCCTTCTTCCCACCCCCGAATTCCAAGTGTGCACTTGGCAGCTGTCCGTTGCCATCCCATGACTGAAACAGCATCAGTCAGGACTCACAAGTTAACAACAAACATGGGACTGGCCACAGAACAACTGGAGCTGTCCTTAAGGGTCATATTCGAGGGGTTCATATTCTCTTTCTCCTACACTGCTGGACTGTGTTCCTCTCTAGGTTTTCATCAGAATGGCACTCTCAAATCCAGACGTGTTATTCACATATGAATTGCACAGGAAGCTCTTCTGGAAGCACTCAGGGAGCAAGGTGGGATGCAAAAATATACTGAGCATACACGTGTACCCCTTGAAGGAACAACACTGTCAAACTGACATCAATAAAACCTCAGAAGTATATGCTATATTAAACTTTCAAAATCAGAAAATATTGCAAAACCAAAGAATGTGAGCTGTCAAATGTGACTGTACCATAATTGGAAAAGTATTTAAAAAACTCTAACATTTCATCAGAAAAGACACAGCATTTAAAAACATTACTGGTTTATTTCAGGAGAAAAGAATAGCAAAAATGTTAGTTATAAAAATAATATCAGACCCAGATCCTATTACTCCAAGGAGATGCTTTCAGAAAAAAGTCTAGACTGGATATATTCCTGAGGGTTTATACGAACTCAGTCCCATACATCAAATAATTTTAAACAAGTTGTGTAAGAGAATACATTTCATGAAGAGACACCATAATTGAGGAGAGACTGAATTAACAACTTACTCTCAGACGGGCAAGCTGAATAGCAGAAAATCCTCTCACACCATTCACTACTGGAACCAGCCTATTATACAAAGACTAGAAAAGACACACAAGTTGAAAGAAAAAGTTATAAAAAGGTAATGCTTTTTAAATTTATTCCACCTAATTTCAGTAAGAATTTCCTAACCACATAGGTTGTGGTTTATTGCCAGAAATTATTGGTTTTCTCCATTTCACCAATATATATACATTAATTTTGAAACTGGGAACTTTTTAAAACTTTAACCAAATCCAAAGTATTACAATTATAATTTCCAAATTGGCCTAAATGTACATTTTTACATTGTGCACAAATGTACCAAGCACAGTGAATATGACAACCCTGCTCAGTTTTAATACTGCAGACAGAAAGAAGAGGCTCCTTCTTTGATCTTCTCCCTTCCCCTCAAAGCCCCAAGTTAAGATTTGTTTCAGGTCACAATACATTTAGCAGAGGGACACGGATCTAGTTTGTTTTCTCCCTAACTCCTTCTTCTTAAGGTACATCATACCCAACTACACATCAGAAATACAATTTGTAGCTTTAAAGTGAGTCTTCAAATTACTGAAAAGAATAGGATTATAGGTAGGGAAAAGAGGCCGTTTTACACTATTTAACACAGACAGAAATAGTTGTCAATATTCTGGGCATGAGATCCTTTTCTTAAAGACTACCTTATGAAAGCTATTTGCCAGAAAAATACATTGTAAATGGAAAATTTCCCAGCAGAATGTAAAATGGCTTCAGCAACAGTTACTGTTCACATGGTGAAATTATAAAATGATAAACAACATGTTGTTCTCTGAAATGCGGTTTATTGAAAAACTGAAAATAAAAAATGTCATCTGGATAGGAGCAAATCATTCTCACCTTATCAGATTGAGTATTCTCATGCAAGATCCTAGCATCAATAGCAGCAGCCAGCAAATTATTTGCAGCAGTTATAGCATGAATATCTCCAGTCAAATGAAGATTGAACTAGAAGGGGGAAACAACAAGATCTTTTTGTAAGAAAATATTTAATTCAATTCACTAAGACAAATTAGCAGCACAAATCATTGCTATCACCTTGAGATTCCAGCTCTGATTAGTCAGCTGTCAGGGTAGGCTAAAGATTTCCAGGTGAAAATACACTGGGCCATATGAAGGACTTGTTTACATCTGAGTACATGGTAAACTACTCTAAGTGTAGCCATACAAAGCCAAGAACATCTTCATTCTTTGCTAAATGATTCAAGAATGAGAAGCCGAGAGCTACAGTTCTACATCCTTAATACTGAATCGGTTTAGAGTTACTAACTACTAACTGACCTGGACCAGAGGTGTGGATTAGTGCTGAATCTGCCCCAGAGCACAGCATGCATCCTGCCTTGGGGCCACATGCCAGTTTTCTGTTAGCTGCAGGAAAACAGCCCCATACCTCACAGGCATGAACTTTGCTGATACGAGGTTTGACAAACAAAGTTTTGTGAACACTCTGAAATGAGCGCCTTAAATTAAGACTTTTGTTACACAGGTACTGTGTTTTTTATGTGTCTGACAGAAGGAGTTTTAATGGCACTTCAGGGCTGACATCAGAACTCTGCTGGGGCCAGCTGTGCATGGTCAGGATGGTTCCTCGCCAGTTCTGGTCATAGAGAGGTTCTGCTGACCTCTAAATTAAGACTCTCTTGGGGTGAAACTGCCACACATTTCCAAATAAGCACTGTGAACATCAGAGAATCATTAAGGTCGGAAAAAACCTCCAAGATCATCAAGTCCAATCTTCAAGTGAATGCCACCATGCCCATGAAGCTGTATCACAGACTGCAAGTTGAGGCTGTCTCACCTCCTCCATGGGGATCACTTGAGCGTATCCACCTCCGGCTGCTCCACCTGCACAGGGAAGCACATGGTCACACCGGTTTTGGAAAAAACAACCGTCTCGAAACACACAAAGTGAAACATACAGCAATGATGACACATTTCCAGCATTTTGATTTCTATTAGAAGATCAGTGATGCACCCAAATAAATGTGATTTCCTTAATCTTGCTGGTTTTGTTTTTTTTTCTTTTTCTCAGCAGGTAGTAAAAACGGAATTCTTGCTCTGAAATGAAAGCCTACATGTGATGGGTGATGCAGGCTCTGGCTATGTAAGGGCTACCCTCTGCTCCTCCTGCCCAGATGTAGGACACAGTCATGCACATGCAGCTGCTGGGTGGAAAGACAAAGCAGTCACAAGCAAGCACTGCTTCTGAATGAAACCCTCATGCCCTTGCCTGAGCGCTCCTTCCCCTCTACCTCTCATGGTACAGGCAAAGAAATTTGCTGTTGCCTATGCACAAGTTGAGTGGAGGGATTAAAGCACTCACACGCACCAGTCTTAGCTGAGAAGCACCAAGCACCAGGAGCCTTCCAGCTGAAACCAAACTTGTTAACTTAAACTTCAGCAAAGCAAAGCAGAGCAGATGGGGAGTGCTTGCCCAGTTAGGCACCAATTTCAGCTGAGAAATGGCAAAAAAAAGATTGCATTACTTCTTATCAGCATTGAAATGGGCTTGAAATCTGGCTGGGTCTTACCTGGCCCTCAGGCTCTTACAGGGTTTCTAGGCAAAAAGGCAGCAGCCCAAGATTAGAGGGGACAGCTCAGGAGAACAGAGAGAAGAGGTTCAGACCTAGCCAAACGTGTGCTGCTGACACAGCTGAACCACAACTCCTACATTCCTTGCATTGCTTGGAAATATCCAATGTGGACCCTTTCTCAAGGAATAATTAGACAGTAATATTTAGAAATGTATGTAAAGAGTCTCCAAGTAGAGGGGTGGCTGGAAAGGTGTGTAGTCACAGAAAATTCCTCATGGCTAATTACGTCCCTCTGCCTTTCATTATGTTTAGGTTTTATCTGCATTATCAATACATGTTAAGTGCAGGAACATAGGTATGAACCTTGCACAGGAAGTTGTGTGCAAGAAACCTTAATCTATTAGTTACATACGTATTAAAAAAGCTAATATGCTACTACTGGGACAATCCACTGAGTGAAGCAATCAAGAAATTGAAAAAGAAGAAATAAATTAAAAAAAGGGAAAAAGGCAGTATTTCCTTTTAATCTGAAAGAGGTCATAGGTTCTGCAAATATGATGTACCTTTCACTCCAAAAGTAGGTCCTTGAGAAGGTTGTCTCAGACAAGCAAAGGAATTAATGTTAAGGTGTGCAGTAAGCGCCTGAACGAGACCAACTGTGACTGTGCTTTTCCCTTCTCCGAGGGGTGTAGGGGTTATTCTAGCAAAACAAGAAAAAAGATTAATCAAATTCTTTGCTGATGTCAGCCTGGCTAAGGATATCAGAACTTAGAGCTTTTGATTTCAATGAAGAATATTTGTACAGCAAATTTCAATAAGATTACTTTATCTTCACAAGAATACTGCCACAATGTTAGCCCCCAGCTCAAGCTGGAATGCTAATATACATGTGTCTTCTATTTAAGCAATTTACTATGATAGCAGAAAAAGAGAAGATTATTTTGGCAAAAGTTCTAAAAAGAATATATTGAATTTAGACATTTTTATTACAGCACAAAAGTCTCACCAGTTTCATTAACAAACCATCCATCACGATACTCTAAGCATGTATTAATATTTTTCTGCAGTAATGCATGAGATATGTTATTCCCACTGCTTAAACTTCGAATGAAATAATAGAATATTTTAAGTTAAATAACCAACACTTTTGTTCGTAGAACTTGACTATGCCTCTCCAGCTCCCACGTCACCATAAATGAAAGATCATTTCAACAATTTCGTCACCTCAACAATGAAAGACCAACTGCTTTTTAAATAAAACATGGCACAAAATTCACTATATTCAATTGAACATGATTTATTGCACATTTTTGTTTCAGAGATTTAAGGCAATAGGGGACAATGACAATCACAGTCCACACAAAAATTCAAAAGCCTCATGCTATGGCTCCCAAATTTAGACCGTGACTGAAACAGGACAGAATTTTAAAAATACCTCCAAACTCAAATCAGAGTCTCTAACCTCCACTCTATTCTTGTCCCTTTAATAAAAGGACAATGACAGCTGATTTTGCAAGCAGAAAACTTCATCAGCTTTCAGTGAATGAGGGACACCTCAGTTTAAATGACTGTCTCCCTACTTTCAACACCAGCACATTTGTCTGTGATCCACGTTAAAACTGTGGGGTGCTAGGGTTTTTCTTCTCTTTCTGTTGTTTTTTTTCTTGAGGTGTGAACACATCTCATGGCTCCAAAATGCACTTCAATGATTCTTTTGAGGCCCAGCATTTCTTCTTCTGCTTGGCAAAAGAAGAAAGCCCCAGTCCTTTTTCCACTCACACCACTCTCACACAAATCTTCCTTTTTGGCAAAGTGTAACCATTCATATCTTTGGTGCCTTTTCTACCTGCAGAGAAGTACTTTAGTGAAGCTGATGTTAAGAACTAAAGTTCATTCCTAAGGAAATACAAGCATGCACATGGATCCTAGTCAAAGGGGAACCCTTATCCTATGACTTCTTCAAAACTTGAGTTGAAACATCTAGCTTTAATTAGAAACACTTCCTTCCCCAACTAGTAATTTTTCCAAGATATTGCTATCCTCAGATCACAATTCAAATGGCACAAAAACATCAGTGTAATTGTAAGAGTCAGCTTAGTTCAGTCAGTTCACAGACTGGCAAAAGCACTTCTTCGTCCCTCAAACGAAAATAGATGAAAAACTTAACTTTTCACATATCTATCTTTTACAGCATCATCAGATCCTTGGCTTTTACTTTAAAAAAGATGCCCTGGATAGATAAGTCTGGAAAAATTTGGGCTGTTTGGAAGCAAGACAAATTAACATCTCTACACTGTTCTAGGAAAAAAAAAATTACAATTCAGAAAAGTACTCTTTTAACTAAAGTTTCAGTGAAATCAATGGGGTTAAGCACATCTCTAAGAGATTCCCTGAATTCTTCACTTTGAATTACTCTTATGTGACCACGGGCCGCTTACTTTGGGCACTTGGTTTTAGCAATTTTCTCCCACATTTTATAATATTGTGTTCACCAACCATGAGATTCTAAAACATCATCAATAGCTTACTATCCAGACTATTTCATTATCCTAGAATGACACTTCTTTGACTGAAAAAGGAATTCATAGAATTCTAGCAAAATATCTATGTAGAGTCAAAAAAACAGAAGTGGGAGATTTAGAGCATATCCTTTATCTACTCTCAAAAGCAGTTTTGGTCCCTGTCGCTTTCTTATCCATACTAGGCCTTCTTATTTCCAAAAGGATACTTTTAATCTCTACATTGTCAGGACAGGGAGCCCTCAGGGTTTTACTGTTGCCACAAGGATAGCTTCCTTTTTTTCCCACCTCCTTTTTGTCCCAGGAACCTTACTTTTTTACCAATGTGTTTCCTTCAGAGCACCACAGCCAGGTTAACTCACTTTTACTACCAGTTTCACCTTCTGACTACTGTTCCAACACTGGTTGCTTCAAATCCATTCAAATAATTCTTAGCATGGTTTCTCCTTACCCCTTGTTCTCCTGCTCTCATTCACTTTTGCCTACTGTCCTAATCTCATTTCCTTGATCCTCTTACTCCTGTGCATTAAAACCAGATTTAAAGCATATATGAGTAATCCTGAGGCATTACTGTGTTCAAAGACTTAGCAAGGTAACAACCCTTGAAGCGATCAACTATTTTAAAATAGTAACAACAAAACAGAAAGAAAAGACAATAATGAAACACACAAAATAAAAGTATTCTACTATGAAACAGACACCTACAATCGTTTACTGGAAGTTACCAGTAAAGAACTTTCCACAGACCCAAAGAACCCAGTGCATACAATGGCTGCACTACCACCAGAAAAAAATTTGCATTTGCAGGGCATCCTGTTGGTGGCTACCTCTATTCTTGAGCATCAGACATATGAAGTTCACACTCAGGAGAATTCAGAGACACCATCCCTAGTTATTTACTTGGTTCAGCTCAAAACGTGGCAGGTGGCTGGTCTGGCATGCACCCCAACACAGGGACTCTGCAACTCTTACAAAACCAGCAAAACCAAAGATGCAGCCTCCTATCCAGCAAAGGAGAGGAAATTGCAATTGGCAAATGCATCACCAGAATGCACATTGGGAGCATAAAGAATAATATCTACTTGTCACAGAAGAAAACAACACACAATCAAGTGTCACGTCACTGAAACGCCCTGGTAACTTGACTGGCCTGTTCTAAAATGACTACGTAACATGAACCAGAAAGCACTGGGAGTTTTCTATGAGACAGACCTTTTTCCAGAGAGCAAAAAGAGAAACACACCACTGCTCATTGATTAAACTGGCAGGAGACCTCAAGAGCTAAACAGTTATTTATTAGTTTCAACAGTTACCAAAATTTCAGCTTTAAACATCAGTTAAAAGAAAAAGAAAAAAAAGCGCCTGAAATTAAAAGAAAATCATATTCCAATAATTTTCCTTCAAAAGCTTATTTTAAGTATCTTCCCTTTTGTACCTGCTCTACTTTGATTGGGTTTTATAAATAAAATAATGCACTTAAGCTGTTTTGTGGACATGGAGCTGTTTTTGCTGGCTACACTACTGAGCCTACACTCTTGCAGCTTAGGTCACTTGCCCACATGGGTATAAAATTACAACTGCCAATGGCTCCCTTCAGCTCAATTGTGCAAGGCTGTGTTTTAACCTTATGCAAACTGAGGAAAAACCTCCTTTAAAACGCAATAAATTTTAATGAACTTCAAGCGACTTTAACAGCCATTTGCATTATTCTTCAAATTTCTTTAGTATGTTTTCAATCAAAACACAGAAACTCCACAATAATTTTCTACCTTAAACTTTGCCATCTACCAAGCAGTCATCAGCTCCTTGGCAAAGCAAGTTTTCCGTAAGATTGGAAAGCCCTCTCTCTTTATGTATATCAAAACAAAGATAAGAATATGCAGACTTTTTGTTTGTTTGTTATACATCACATTAGCTTACAGCAGAGCTGTTTCTGTGGGAAAGCTACATGAGGTCTCCCAAAGAGAAAATAAACAAACATGGAGACATAGACTGCACCAGCTGTAACCTCCTCGCAGCTACGCCAGCCACTGTGACTCCAGCAGGAACTTGGCTGGATATGTGACAATTCTCTTTCAAATTTTCTACGTTCAACTTAGAGGTATCAGCAGATTCCAAGACTTTAATGAGTTTGTAATTCCTGTGATCCACATGGAAACCTGCGAAGTCAGGCTATGGAGGCCATGGGCAACTGAGTTCCCACCCACGCGCATCTCCCATCCTGATGACAACTGTCAGAAATGTATTTCTGAGCACAGAAGTGTTGCACCTGCTGTCACCTCATCGAGATGAGGTTATGACAATGTTGCAGTGGCATCCTTGGGTTGGGGCTGGAGCTTCCAAATGCTAAAGCACAGAGATCACAAAGACAGGAACAGACAGGAATCCTCCACCACAAACTCTCATAATCCACTACAGACTCATACAAGACAATCCCAATCAGGAGCTGTGTAATGACATGACCAATATATGACAACTGTCTCAACTATGACTTTACTTTGGACTTTCAGACAATTCAGGGTATCAACACAGGGATATCTCCCCCTCTTATCCTTCCCTGTATCTGTCCTCTAATTTTTGTTTTCCTCTTCTCTGAGCTTTTAAGCACCTTGCAGCCCAAGAGACATCATAAAAAGAAATACAATTCATTTTTGTTTTCCTCCATCTTTACCTGACTAAAAAGGTAGTTCATCACAGAACAATCTATTAATGTTAGGAGAAAAGTACTGCTTTTACATTTTCCAGCATTCAAAATCCAACACAATTCTTGTTAAAAGCAGCATTGTATTTCATAATTTTCCCACTTTTTATTCTTCCTCATCTTGCATTTTTCAAGTGAACAAGTTTGCAGAATTATCTGCTAAAAGCCACAGCACTGGAGCATTCAGAAACAAGATGCTGAAACACACACACATATAAACACAGATTCTAACAAGCTGCAGCTGTAATTTCATGTTGTGTCTGTGAATATGCCTGAATATGCCTGAATGCATGATTAGGTTACCCTGGACCCTAAACTTAGCTCCCAGGTCAAGCACAAGCTGCATTCACTTGCATGCTCTCAGCTGGTGGTGAGTGGAGGCAGTTTGAGTGAACACATCCTGCCACGTATTATTTAGCAGACTGAAATCCTGTTTATGGGCAGTTGATGCCCAAGAACCACATGATAATTTGTGGCTCTGCCCCCTGTGTCTTAACACGGGCCCTATAGCAAGCCAAACACAGACAAAGAAAAAAGCAAGAGAAAAAAAAAAAAAAAGAGAAAAGAATGGTCTCCATACAGAAATAAATGGAATTTATGAAGAAATAAAGGCTTTGTCCTATTTTCGGGTGTCATGATCTTTTAATCAAACTCCAATATTTCAGCATACAAAGTTTATATTGGATGAGACACTTAGCCATATTTGCTTGCATTTAGAAAGAACAAAGAAGACTTTGCAGTTAGCAACTTATTAAGAGCCATAAATACAACTATCCTCAGAGATAAAAAGGTACATTTCAGTTCCATTTTGCTGTTCAGAGCAAGAAGTTTGGTCTTTAGCGTATCAGGAATAAACTAGACATGCATTTGCAGCAAATATTTATAAATTCCTAGACACTGGGAAACATTTAAATCTGAATGTGCAATTAAAGGCACAAATGTTGCTGGCTGCATCATGGATGGAGGTTGGAGCTTTTGCAGTTCCTTGAATACACACACACACTTTACACTCTTTTCACACATGAGAAGTTCCCATCATCCATTACAAACATTTCCACCAGAACCGCAAGTATAAGCAAATACCTTAAATGTTTCCTCTGAAGCACGGAAAATTTATTCTGAAGACCTATATTGCATCATTCTAAAAGAATTTTAAAATATCTTTGGTTACTGTGAACAAATAATAGTCCAAATGGCAGGTTCTGCTTGACCTTGCCTTGGCAAGGGAGAGAATGAAGGCAAACGAGGATACTATTTCACTCCCCAATTTCCACACTTCAGTGATACTTGATTTTCATTGCATTGAACACTTCCCCACCAGACAGAGTTCCCTGCTTTTCTTAAAATCATTGTCATCTGCTACAGCCATTTCAGCAAAGGAGAGCAGCTGAGAGCATATAAACACATATTATATGTATATTTTATATGTACTATATTTCAAAGTCAAGCTTTGAACTCTCTCAGAAGAGAATGTTCCCACTATTGTATTGACCTTGCCCAGGCACTTCTCATGCAGCAGATGTGGCTTTGCACTAAGCCCACAAGATGCAATGACTTCAGAGATGTTACAAACAGCAACACATTGCATCATCAGGTTGGGTAGGTACCAAACCCAGCCCTTTGTGTCTGAAACACCATTCTGTATTGGTACATTTTATGCAAATTTAAAAGAGGATACAACTTTCTACTTTTTGCCAGCTTTTCATCTTGCTGGTCAAAACTTCTGCATTTCTTCCACGTGTAGATGCAGTTCTTTCTGTGAAAACTGCTTGAGAGACCTTCTTTGAAGGAGAATGGGACACCAAGCAGCGTGAAAAACGTAAGCAGTGGTGCATGCAATCTGACACAATTAAAATCCACCCAACTGGGGCTTTGCAACTTGCTATCTTTGCACCTCCAGTTATCTTCAAGCAACCTCTTCTGTGAGAGGTTTGTTGCTGGGGAGGTCTGGATTGGTCTGCAGCATGATGACCAACTGATGCTGGTGACATCACGAGCATAAAAATACATGCCAGCAACTTTCTTCAAACTCAGTCAAATGCTGAACCTGTTTTTGTTCCTCCAGTGCCACAAAAAACCCCAAACCAAAATAAAGCTCTGCCAAAGGAAACAAAACTCAACCAGCTATTATTTCCTTCTCTTAACTGCTCCAGCATCTTCCAGGAATATCTTCAACACTGGACTTCTATCACATAGGTTTGATATCTTGCCTGCCTCAGTTTTGTGACATCGAGTCTCTGAGTCTACAATAGCTTCATCACAGACAGTGCCAGAAATCCAGGTTGTTCCCACAGGAAGGCAGTAAAGCAAACAGTTTGAGAAACACTAGCCAAGGAGAGAAATCAATAGATTGAGGCAGTTATCAACAGCCTTCTCCTTCTGGATCAGCCAAAACTGCATTTTAAACCTGCGTGGTTTTACTTAAAAGGAAGCAACCAATAGGGTAACTCTGAATATAAAGGACACACTTAAATTTAAATATTAATTAAAACCTTCACATGCTTGTTCACAAGTAGAAGTTTCCATGTCGTAAACCAGGTGAATGAAAAAGTTGTGTCAGAGAATGCAAAAAACCCCTGAAGCTCTTCAGAAGAAGTGCATAATTCCTGGTGAGCATTGCATTCGTTGTAATCGTGGGAAAAGCAAGCAGGATAAGCCTGCCTGGAGACATGTCTACATTTCAGAGAAAAAAAACATGTCTTTTTAAACTTTGTAATCTGCTCTTCAATAAAGAAAGTATTTATTGTTAATATCACCAGATTAGCATGTAGCTTCTGTTAGTGTTTGTTTATAAACAGCCACGATACAAGCAGCCTTATATATCCAAGTTAAACATTTAAAATTCTGATAAAACAGTACGAAAAACTCCACTCACCAACATTTCACAGAATCATAGAACAAATTACCTTTTATAAAATATAAAAAAATATTCAGTAATAAGAATACGGAAGAAAAGCTGTGTTACTTCAAAAAAGTTCAAAACCTGCTCACTTTCAGAAGAGAGCAACATACAGATGAAAACATTCAAGATTCTTATTTGTGCAGACTATAAAAAAGATGTAAGTTGCATGTTTATATTAATAAGAGTGGAAACAGCAGACATTAATGACATTACATAGCATTCTTACCCAGCAACTAGAACATATTTTCCATCTGGTTGATCCTTTAACCTTTCCAGCAGGGACAAACGTACTTTGGCTTTGGTTTGGCCATAGATCTCAATTTCATCTGTAAGCAATCCTATCTCCTTGGCAAGTACATCAACAGCTTTTGGACTCTGTGCTCGGGAAATCTCAATATCACTGGAAAAGAAAACAAATAAGGGCCAGGAGATTTCTCTCAGCTTAGGTGGTCGACGACAGAGCACAAAACAACAGCAAATAATCCAAGAATGGAGTCATTGTAATGAGTTTTTCAATTCTCTCTCACATTTTATTAACCAAACCTAAATAATAACTAACACCTAATACAACATTGAAAATCACGTGCAGTGTTTGTTAATTGTTACAATTTCACAGAGAGCTCTTGTTTAATCAGATTCCAAATATTACGTAATGCTTTCATATCAAGCTAGAAACGTGTCTGCTGGATGCTCAAGCACGTCCCACCGGAATGGATGTTTCTGGGTTTGTTTTTCCCTTTTGTTCTCCTCCCTCACAGCATATTTCAGCACATACAAATTACTAAAAAGTGCATGCATTCCTTGGCCGACAGTCACACCAACACATTCGCTGAACCCGAAGTCTGTGCATGCAGCGCTTTTCACCCGAGGGCAGCGCCAACGTCGCTACATCCCCACGAGGGCACCAAAGGAAACAAGGCATTTGAAGACAAACTCATGCACTTCTAAAACACAGCTAAACTAAGAATGGCCACAGAACAGGAGTCAAAAGCACAGGGCTCAGCCAAGACATCCAGGGAGCTTAGGAACTACCTCCAGCAAGGGTGAGCAGCAGCTGAGGCAAGCACACAGATTCCATGAGGGGATGTGGCTGTAGGGGACATTCTGTTATACCTGCAATTCGTGACCTGGACAACCTGAGGTTGTTGGATTTAATACTCCGTATCATGGATTTTTCATTTGTGAGCTTGACCTATTTGCACATTATGTCCACATAAGCATGTAGCAGCTGTAAGCTCCTGCAGCACAGAAGCCCAGGGGCTGGCACACAGGATGTGAAGAGTTGTCTCCTTGGGCTTGGAATTGTTCACATTTCCACAAAAACAACTTAAAAAATTACTTTCAGCCTAATCAGGCTAAACTTTTTCCCATAGTTTCAGTTGATCACAGTATTTTTAAGATAGAATCTGGCAATGGCATGAAAGCTCACGTCCTGAACTTTCAAACATCCTGCAAGACCTTAAATATCCACCAGTGAACAGAAGACTACTACCAGATCTCAACTCTGTGTGCAGACTTTGGCCATTCTGCATCCACCAGCAAATGATCAGTCTGTGCCAACTTAATTGATTGCAATTCTTTGAGAAAATCCTAAATTGGCTCCATTATTCACTTACAGTTATTAAGTATCCCCCTTTTGCACCCTGCAGCAGCTAAGTGAAACCCAGAAACCAAACACCCAAACGACGACATAATCCAGTACTACATGACAAGGAGTTACTCAATCACAGCACTAACCTGGAACCTGCTTTCTTTCAAAGACATACAAAGTGCATCCTCTTTTATAGAAGAATATACCTTTGGCTTCTTATGTGTGACTTCAAACACAACTAGCCATAAAAATTTAACGAGAACACAAGATGGAGTGGCTTACAAACATCACACGGCAAAGACCAGCTGAAGTTTTTACTCAGAACTTACTGTATATAAACAACTCAAGTCCCAGAAAATTCTTGCTAAGTTGGTGGTAGTGTGTTCCCTTAAAGATCTAAGAAAGGAAAATTTTCAGGGTGACTATTCTCCTATTAAAATAATCGATGCATTTAGGAAGAGGAGAAAGATGTAGACTAATATGACAAAGTTAATTTGCATTAATTTTTAAATTAATGTTAATTTTTTCCTCCTACTACATATATTTTCCTAAAACACAGGAAATTAAAGATTTGGTTATACCTGGACTTTAGAAGTCTGTATTTGTAGCCGACTCTTTTAGTCTGATAATATATTCTCTGTATTGGAAATACCAGAATTATTCAATATGTTATCCTATTCAGTATTGCTGGAGATGTGCAAAAGTGGTTCTTCTGCATGACTGCAAACTGTTAAGCAGGAAGTCCATCACTGACAATGCTAAGTGATAATTTACAAAATGCACAAAAATTTAAAAAAAGAAGGAAGGCTCTACATCTACTCACCTGACTTTTTTTTTTTTTTTTTTACTGTGTACTGTAAGAATTTTTTCCATTCCATTTCCAATATATTTGGAAATACTTCAACCCAGATCTCACAGAAATCAAAAAGCAGATGTTCTTAGTTTTAGTGCTTAAGCAGCTTTACCTCACTTTCAATGAAAACTCCATCTGTTTCCACACAACATGGTGTATTACTGTAAGTTTACATTTTATTACAGGATACTTCCCATCTGAAGTTTCTTTACATTTAAAAGAAAAAAGACAAGGCTATAGAGTTAGCAGATAAATGCAAGTCCTATTACTAATTATATAATATATATTATACTAGACATTATATTATAGTGTGTGTATATATA
>WAAE01003481.1:5404-20404 GCA_013400495.1 Nicator chloris | reverse complement strand
CCATGTCCCCACATCCACATCCCGCATGTGTCCATGACCACCACATCCCGTGGGACACTGAGGAGATGCCAGCCATCCCAAGGTGCAGGACATGGAGGCAGGAGGGCACAGGCAGTCTGCACGGCCAGGATCGGAGCCGGGATACCCACAGGGCTGGGCTTTCTCCTCTCATCCACATCCCTCCATTACAAGGGAATTAAGCACAGAAGCAAAGGACCAAAAGATTTAAGAATATGTGGAAAGAGTCAAAAGCTGAAGAGGAAAAAAAATCCCAGGCTGATTATTTTATTTTCTCCTGACAGTTTGAGCCACAATGGCCAATAAATCCCAATTACAGATTTTAAAAATGCTTCCTGCAGACACTTAGACCATCAAGGCAATTCTGGGCTCTCATAACTCCTGGTTTATGATGGTCATACATGTCAGTTTTCCACAGAGCCCAGCATTTCAATAAAATGACCATAAACCTAGATTAGAGATTAAAGGACTGACTCAGAAGTTGTCAGAGGAAGAAACAAGTTTCCCTGCAATTGCTTTGCCATTTTTACCGACCAACAGTTTGGCTTTTTGATGGGTTTATGCCAGCAGTAAATTTTGGGCTGCTGACAGCTCGGTGTGTGAGGCGACTGAAGGCAGCAGCGGGGAGGTGTGGGGAGGACAGCCCTGGACTCAGGCGACAACTCCAAGATGAGAAGTGACAGGGCTCCTCCTGGGCTACCCAGCGCCAGCATGGGGACACGGATGCCAACTCCGACCGACCTTCCTGGCCCCCCCTTCCAGCTCCTCGACCTGTCACACTTCTCTCCAGGGAGCAGCTCTGCCCTCGTTTCTCCTCCTCACACCTTGGCAGGGTCAGGAGCTGCCAGACATGGGAAGGTGACCCACCCAAGGGCTCTCCACAGCCAGGCAGGACCAGGGACCTTGGGGACGACCACAGGAGAGCATCCCCAGGCCCCCCACCAGCAGCTGCCTGTCTCCCCAGCCTGTCACAGCAGCAGCAACAGCTCAAGGGAGACGCCTTTGGAAGGATAAACGGCAGGCATTTGTTGTGCTCCCGTTTCCTGGATGAATGCACGGCTTCCTTTTACTAAGTGCTCTCTTAGGAGAAGGAAAAGGGAAAAATAAAACAGCAGCAGAAAGGAAGGACGATGACTCACGGCGAGGCCACATCTCCACCGACACACGAGAGCTGCAAGACAGTGCCAAGGACAAAGGGTGGGATCAAAAGTACGGGAGCAGATCAAACGCGCCCTCCCCAGGGAGGGGGAAGGTTTCAGGGAGCTGCCCGGAGGGAGGAAGGTGGGATGGCATTGGGCCCTCCCAAATGACCATGGGCTGCAAGCAGCCATCTCCCTTCCCTGAGCTTCAGCCACTGTTTTCACCATCTGAACAGCAGCTACGGTTACTGGAGTTCATTAAGACATGCACACAGGGCTCCACACCAGGACACGGGCAGCAGTGGGGACAGAGAGGACCAGAAGGAACCGTGGCTGCACCCAACAGGAGGTGAAAAAATGCCCTTTTCCTGAGGAAATGAAAGAGCTAAGCCCGGAGCTCAGCGCGCCGAAGGGGGCCGGTACCCTTTCTGCCGGTGTCTCTCAAAGTCTATCAAAAAGTCCCATTTACATCAAAATGCCCTTCCAGACATGCTTCGATTTTACTTTTCCCCTTTCATCTCTATCCCCCTCCCGCCCCACCTCGCAGCCCCATTGTCCTCTCAGCACCAGGAGAGGGCCGAGCGCGCTGCCAGCGGGAAGGGAACAGGAGAGAAAGAAAAGAGCTGGAAACTAAGAGAGAAGCCGGAATCACTCCTGGTCCCGCTCCAGCGGGAGCTGTGACCCCATCTCCTCCCGCCTGCTGCTTGACGGCTGCCCTGGGGGACAGTGCTGGCCGTGTCCCCTCCGCAGGGACGAGGACTCGCTGCCCCAGCCTCCACTGTCGCCCGAGGCTCTGCTCAGGCTCCAGTGGCCACAGATGGTTTCAGTGAGCTTCAACAAAAGCCTCGGGCAAGGGCTGCAGGAGCCACCATCCTGCTCCGCTGTCCCCGGCCAAGCACTTTGCACACCCTGTTCCCAGCACGGAGGCCACTGCTGACACTGGGAGACCCCGACAAAGCACTCTGGGCTTGGTCACGACTGCACATCCCAACTGGCAATGAAGTGGATCGAGCGGATGAGTCTTTAAAATGCCAGGGGAGCTGGAACACTTCCACAGCTGCCAGTGCCCCCTGAGTGACTCTGCTCTGCCCCAGTCCTGTCCCACCTGTCCTCCTCCAGCAATTTGGATTTACTGAGCTGTTTCCTTCCCCAACCCTGGCCCCAGCAGTGCCACATCCTTCTCTCACTTTTCCAAGCCCCTTAAAAGCCGAAGTGCTTTCCCCAGGCTGCTGGATGGACATGGAAGCCCTAGACCAAAATCCGCTCCAGGTTCCAAGTGCAAATGATGTTTGACTCCACTTTAACCCAGTAAAGCCCAGCTCCAGCAGTGCACAATCCCAATGCCGTTCACCACGCTCTGTCCACTTGGCCTGACACGGAGCTTTTCCCGTCCTCCCTTCCTATTGTCAGTGTCTATTTTTAACCCCCAGCATTATTTCTCCCTGCGTGACTTCAGACACTCTCTGGGGACGAGGTGGAATTGCTGAGCTGGTTCCAGGCAAAGTGACTCAACTCTCACCTTCAGAAGCCACACAGGAATCAGAGGAGAAGTAAATTTTCCTCCATTCACATTTTCCTTTCTCTTTCCCTCCAAGCTCTGTCTGGGGCTAAAAGCAGGGAAAGCTGCAGGGAGGTAATGCCTGCGTCCATCAGCCAGAACATGCGGCAAAGCCATTTTCCTCCTTATTCTTCCCTGGTACCTGTATAATCAGCTGGATTTACCTCTGTGGCAATCTCACCTCAGCAAAAATCCTGCATCAGCTGCTGGTGTATATGAAGGTTAGAATGGTAACCTTAACACAGGTGTTATGAGTGGAGCTCTGAGCTGCCAGGCACAGGGAATCTCACAGAGAGAGGCACCATTCCGGCAGAAGGGAGGGAGCAGCATTCCCCTCATGGGGCCCTGGGCCGAGCACGGGTGCCGACGCTTCATTGCTCCCTTTGAGCTGGCCTTGCCGGCGCCGCAGAGCAGCAATTAAGGAGAAGGTCAGCAGCGAAGCCCTTCAAGAATCTGTGCCTTCAGGGGAGTATCCAAACATCCCCACCATTTGCTACCTTCTAATTCCTAAAGCTCACAAGCCCAACGCCAATCCAACGCCAACCCAACGCCGAGAACTCAGAGATGCCTCATGGAATGAGGGACGCATGTGCTGCGTCAGCCAGATGTTGACATTATTTGGCATTAAGAGCCAATAAATAATCATTAATGCTGATGCAGTAACTAGGCTCTCTGCAAGAAAGCCAAAAACGCCATGTTTATGGCACAAGTGGAGGCAGGATCCGGGAGAGCCGCCTGCCGCGCACAATGCAGCCAGTGCTGCCAATTCCAGAGCGTATCCCAGTCCCGCAGCACTCAGCATTCCTCCTGAAGCCCCAGCTTAGGGGCTGGCAGAACTAGGAGAGTCCCTGTGAGCCGACCTGCTTCCACAGCCACACAGGATCACACCGGCCACCAAAAGCTGGGGTGACATCAGGAGTCGTTGCATTCTGAGCTGTCTGACACTGCTCCAGCCAACACTGTTTTTTGGGATGACTCCCTGGTTTCACTCACTGGAGCTGGCAGGACACTGGAACACACACAGCCCCCGAGACAAGGGGAGACAGCACCTGGAAGCAATTATCCCAGCTCTTGTATCTGTCACCCACTCCTTTTGTAAGGAATCATTCCCATTATCAGCAACCTCTCAGTCATAAACCAGGAGAGAGATTTTCTCCCCCTCATCCCAACGAGGCCGTGGAGACTCTTCTGATGGAGGGCAGGGTGGGAAAGGTTCCTCCTGCCAGGTCACAGCAGAACTGGGCACAGCAGGGACAGGCACCTGTAGGCACCTTAAGGAAGAAGCCCACTCAGAGAAGGAATACAACAATTTGTCTCCTTCACTTATGCCTTGGTATGACGCTGCAGCACTTCCAACACTGTACTTCCAAGTTTGATGCCCCAAAAACCTCCAACTGTTTTACAGGCACAGATTAACTTCTGGAAGCTCTGTGGGATGGTCCCCATGCCTCCAACGCACCCCATGCAATTCCATCCTCAAACCATGTGCTCCATCCTAAACCAACACGCCTCCAGCCTCAAACCATGTGTTTCCATCCTCAACCCACGCGCCTCCATCCTCAAAGAGGAAAAACAAGGAGGAACAGGCCTTGTCTAGGAGAGCAGGAGCCAGGAGGATCCCACAATCCTTCCCCACCACCCTGAACACTCCCTCCCCAGGCTACGTAGTCCCTGCATTCTCCTTGGCATTGTCCTCATCCCACACCAGGCTCAGGGACAACATGCAGCTTGCATCCCAAAAGGAAAACCCAGCCAAGAAAGGCTGACTGATGGGCACCAGGACTTTTCCAGCTGGCTGGCACATCCAGCAAACCCCCAGCACCTAAAACAGAGGCACCCCCACCCACCTTCCCAAGCCCACGAACCCCACACGCAGGCAGCAGAGGGAGGTGGCTCACGAAGACTTTTGTGCCTCTCTTCGATGTTATGAAATCAGGCAGTGAGCATGAAACTGCCTGCTGTGGGTGGGAGCACCCAGGGCTATATGGAGAGCCTGGAGGATTCCTCCATGGTCTGGGAAAGCACGTGGGCTCCCCCACTCTGCACACACCCTCGTAGGGTAGGTTTTTCTTCTGGAGAGACTGGGTGAGCACAAATACCCAGCACAGCCCCACATGAAGGGAGTAATTAGGGAACAGCACCCAGCACTCACCAAGTCAGGGCAGAGATCAAAAGCAAAATAGAGCATTAAACCTCACCAGGATCGGGAGCTACTCCTGGGAATGGACTCCTGTGGGATGCCGCCCCCCATCCCTGCATCCCAGAACTGCTCACTGCAGGTACAGAATGCCAAGCCAAGGCAACACAAGCAGGCTTTCCTCCATCCCCTACTCCCAGCAAGTCTTCCTGTAGCTCAAGGAAGTGAAAAAAATAAGGAAAATAGGAAAAAGCTCTTCTACTGCCATTAAATGAGCAGCAGGCATGAAGCTGTGGAAGACGGAGTGGTGGGAGAGGGCTGGGGGTCCAGGACGCACAAGGGACCCTCCTCTCCTTTCCCCTCCCTCCACTGCTTTGCCAGGATATTGCTGCCTCAATTATTTCAGTAACTAGCTGAGCTGAGGTACTGCTACTGGGGGGCAGGGGAAGGGGGGCAGAAGGAAAGGGGGTTACAGGAAAAGGGGGGCATAAACTAGCTGGGATGCACAGCCAGATCTTGGTCTCGCAAAATTTCCATGGAAGAATAATACAAATCTTAAACCCAAACACAGCTGAAGGGGAAATTCCAGCTGACTCCAGCCCTACACACCTCCAAGCGCCTTCCTGAAACCCCAATCCAGCCAGGCCTCCTTGGCCCAGTGAGAGGGAAGAGGGCTGTGCATCCCCAATGGCATTAGGACAGCCCTTCCCACCTCCTGGGGAAGCATCTCCTCCTTCTCCTCATATGCTGTGAAGGAAGCTGGGAACAATGGGATGCACCAGTGCCAGCTCCAGCAGGGATGGACACTCACAGACCACCCACCTGGCTGCCCAGAGACAAGGGACAGGCTGGGAGGGACAGCCTGGTGCAGGGGGCAGAGGCAGCTGCCAAGATCCCCTCCCTTGCTTGGTATGAAGGGCAGCTCCCTGTCCTGGTGACATGAGGGGACACGAGAGGGACATAGGGAATTCAGCAACTGCAGGCTGTGGTCACTGAGGGAGGGGCTGTGCAGAGCTCCCCCATCTTCCCCCATCCAAGCTCTTCCCACAGGAGAGGGGCTGCTGACTGAGCCATGGGCCAGACCTTCTCTTACAAAAATAACATTTCATCTTTTCCTTTTTTTTTTTTTAATTTCTTCTTTTGAAATAATTGACTAATTGGCCAAGCCCCAGGTCCGTGCTGGGAGTGGATCCCAGGTCTGCTCTTGCATAAAGCATTTATTAAAGACATCACAGGAGGACAGGAGAGGAGAGGAGGGGGGCCAGGCAGAGCCCAGCAGGCCAGGGCGGTGCCCAGAGCACACTGGAAATTTCCCATCGCACCCAGAGGGAGGAAGCCCAAGAATTAATCCCGATCATCCCCCGCAGCACAGCTTTGCCCCGAGCAGGGCCTGACTCAGCCGGGATGGGCATCACCTGGGGCAGGCATCGCTCAGGATAGGCAGCACCCAGGGAGGGCATCCCAGTCTCAGCACCCTCAGAGCAGGGCTGTGAGTATGTAAAAGGGAGGGGGTCCCCCTCCTCCCTTTAATCCCCAGCCCCAAAGCAGAGCCCTTTCAGGGGAAAGTGTAACGCAATACCTGGAAAATTTCTCCCACCCGTTCTCTGCTGTTGGCTGCCAAATTTAAAACATATTTGCTGCCTGGCCTTGAAGAAACGTAACCTGCTGCCTAATTCCAACACGTTCATTCTTTGGGGGGCAACGAAAAAATTCACAGAGCCGCTGGTGGCTCCTCTCCTTACACCCTGCAGCCCCTCGGGGCTGGGAGCTGCCAAAGAGCTGCCTGGGAGCCTCTGCCAGCACACACCGGAACGCCAGGAAAGAACAGGAGAGACGGAGCCCTTGCACAGCAAGAGGTTTTTGAGTCAATGTCCATAAGCCCTGAGAATCAGCTGGGGGTGCCACCAGCCAAAAGCCCTTGGAATATGCAATATCTAGGGCAGTGCAAAACTCCGGAGCATGGAGAATAGGCAGAGACTGCAGAGAGAGGATCTCCACTTGGAAGCAGAGCCACCCCATCTCCCCTCACAAGTGGAGAACCGAGGGAGCATGTGGATGCACACACAGCCCCATCCCTCATCTCACCACCCCAGCTCCTCACCAGGAGGAATTTTCTGGCAGGCTGGGGTTTCAAGGGGAGGCTGGAGCAGTGGGAGGGGCTGGGGGAGGGCGCAATGTGTTTAGCAGACTGAGCGATCCAACAGGGCCCATTAAAGGAAACAATTTGTAATACAATAATTATTATGTCGTTTCTCTGGCCTCTTTCCTAAGCCTCCCTTTAAACAGTTTGAGGCTTGAGGGGCCTCTAGAAAGCAGAAATCTGTGGGGCTGAGGGTGTCTACATATGCCAGGATGAGGAAGATGGGATGGACACATGGAGCAGACACTCGCTTGAAGCTCTCCATGCAACAGGAGCTCATCCTGGTTTGCTCACAATCCTTGAAGCAACACACGGAACAAAGAGGAACTGTTGCTTCCCAGCTGCAGGGGATCATCAGCAGATAAGGGTTCTCCTCTGGGAACCCCACTGGATGTGGATCCATGCTTGCTCCAATCTGGAGCAAGGCTGGGCCCCACGGCCACTCCAGCTCGGCTTTTCTGCTCTGAAGTTCTCAGCCACACATCTGAAGAAAGCGGCAGTAGCGAACAACAGAGCGAGAGCAAGCAACACAAATCCCCGGGATAATGAGCCCAGAGGAGGGAGACGGTGGGCTATGTCTGAGGAGGGAGCCGTGCTTTTATTGGAGAGGTCTAAAAGGGCTATAAATCCTCAGATTCAAAGGCAAACTCAAGCTCTTTCAAGTCGGAGGAAGGCCTGGGATGTGTCAGCTGGGAGGACTAACCACGCCGCGTCCCCTGCTGAAGTGGCCTCTTCAGCAAAGCCGCGGAGCAGCCCGGGATATTACACCCAGATCCTTTCCATATGCTCCCGGCCAGCCACAGGCAGGGCATGCCTGCATCCCTGCCAGCACCAGGAGCCACCCGACCCCCCACACAGGAACACTGGCCACGCTGCCTTAACGGGGGCAGTGCCTTTGTGCCCATTCCCCTTCCAAACGCCACTGAGGATTTGCCCCCCAAAATCCTGGTGGGAGCAGGGGGCTGCATCCCTCCCTCTCGCGTTCGACTGTGATACTACACCAAGCCCAGACAAAGAACGTGGAGCCCAGCACCAGCACATCCCTGCATCCCTCCACATCCCGAGGCTGCCAGACCTGCCTGCCAACCTGCACACTAGGCCATGCTCCCACGTTTCAGAAATCCATTAAAACAGAAAAATCGGTGGCAAAGAGGAGCCAGCGCTGAGCCTTAGCCCTGCACAAGCAACTGCAGACGCCTCCCAGCCTAATGAGTAGGAAAACATGGACACACTCTGGGATCAATGGCAATGGTGTAAGTGGGTACTTCCCAAAGTACCTACGCGGAAGAGGTGGGATGGCAAAAGCCAGGCAAGGTAGGTGGTAAACAGGGCTGGGCTCATCCTGTCAGGACGCCAGGGGCAAGGAAAGGGATTGCTGGAACATGGGATGTTCCTGTCCCATCACCGACAGTGACACAGCCCTGGGTGTCACCAAAACCAGCCAGGACCCCCAGTTAGGGAGGGCACCCACTCCAGGGCTTTGAATCTCCCAAACTCCGGCCTGAAGGTGCTGAGACAGAAGGAGCTAGGACAGCTTGTGTGGTGTCTCCCTAGTATCCCACCCCAGCACCTCCACGTTGGCACCAGCAGGGGCGAATCCACATCAAAACAGGTGACTCAAAGCTTCTCACCACAGCCTAGCCCCAGCAGACATGGTACACGTGGATCTTTCTGCAGGCACAGCACCACAGAGGGATAGAGCCTTTGAAAAACCCTGAGGGGAGCTCACAGGCTGACACCAACCAAACCCCCAGCTCTGCCCTTACACAGGCCCCCTGGAAAAGCCTGGTCCCATGGCCTCAGAAAGGGCAAGCAGTCCACCTGGGAAGGGCCGGCTGCGGGTA
The DNA here is from genome assembly GCA_013400495.1 of Nicator chloris. Taxonomy (NCBI): domain Eukaryota; kingdom Metazoa; phylum Chordata; class Aves; order Passeriformes; family Pycnonotidae; genus Nicator; species Nicator chloris. Next base: position 11,568 of record WAAE01003481.1, on the reverse strand, counting down.
GGAAAAGGTTATTCCTGAGCAGCCGAGCCAGGGTTATAAATAGCTGGCATTTTTGAAGTGCAGCTGCTCAGCTCAGCTCGGCCGAGGCGGCACTGCCACGCCGGCACCTGAGCCGGCTCGGATCCCGCCCGGGGGCTCTGGCAGGGAGAGCTCACAGAGAAGCCACTGCTCACTGGAACACCATGAGGAACCCCCCAAACCTGTCCCTCATCCTTCAGGGAGAAGGGGCTGGAGGCCCCTGAGCTGTGCTCCAGGGATCACCCGCAGCCTCTGCTCCAGCAGAACCTGCTCCACAAAAGGGCAAGGGCCAGGAAAACCCCACTGTGCACAAATCCAGCCTCACCGAGCAGGACATTTAGCCCCGGCTTCTCTGACTCCTCTGAGACCAAGCCTGGGCAGGCTGGGGGAGCCAGGAGTGCCAGGATTCCAAGGCTCAGCCATAAGCAGAGCATTGGGACTCCAACCAGAGATGGGATCCTGAGACTCCATGAGTCAAGCACCACTTCTCCAACCAGAGACAGGATCCCAAGGCTCTGGCATGGGATCAGCCATGAGCTGAGCTCTGATGCTCCAAAAGGAGATGGAATCCAGAGGTTCAGCACTGCCCTGAGCAAATCAGCAGGGCTCCAACCACAGATGGGATCCTGAAGCTCCGGCACAGCCATGAGCTGGTGATCAAGCAAGAGACAACCCACGAGGGGAAAGAAAACCCCTCCAGAAGGATCCCGGGAGTGCACCAACACTCTCCACGAGCAGGAGGACCACCACCACCATCCCTCCTGCTCTCTGGAGCAGGATTCTCTGCCACACCACCCGACCCAGAGCAAGGGATGGGAAGGGGAAAAGCATCAGGAAACAGCAGCATGGAGCTGGGCTCTCCCTCAGCCCTGCACAACAAAAGCCCCGCAGCCGGCCGTGCATTCCTGCCCAGATGTGACGCTGTGATAGTGTCGAGGGAGTCCTGCTCCTGCTCCCCAATCCCAGCAATCATTAATTAGAGACAGAACGGAATCAGCTTTGTTTCTCCCCACCCTATTCCAGCTGCCAGACTCCAAGTAGCATGTGCTACTGATCGCTCCAAGATGTTTTCCCACCGGCGTCCAGTGCTCCTTGGGCAGATAGTCTTCCCAGCAGCATGGGCACTGTTGTGCCAAGGACAGGGTGTCCTGCCACAGGGGCAGCGAGCACAAAGCTATACGAAAGCCGGGGGGAAGCTGGGACACACAAATCCTACATGGAAACAAGAGATCATCCCCATTGCTAAGCCCCTGGTTTATAGGGGACAATCCAAACAGCTCCTGACGGACGTCATGCAAAGGGCTGCTTGTGCACTCTGGCTCTTTGCAAACTCCATGATCTCTAAAAACATGGACAGGACTTGGGGGGACCCCTGAGCCCCCAGTGAAGTTGTTTGGAGGAACCCCTAAACACCTCATGAAGGTGCACAGAAGGACATCCAGCCCACCTAGCCACACCACCAAGGGCACAGGCACATCCCGCCCTGCCACATCCAGCCCGTTTGGGATAAGGACTCAAGGGAACAGCTTATACCCCAAAGCGACCCAGGAGCTCAGGTGCAGTGAAGGGAAGCAGCCACCGCCAGCCCCCTGCCAGCCCTTCCCAATCAGAAATGGCATGGAAGGCCCATCCAGCCCCACTGCCAGGCAGATCCAGGGAGCTGCAGCAGCTGTTTTGCTCCGGAGAAAGCTCCGGTTCCTTTTACAATCAATCAGCCACCCCATCACGGCTCTTTTTTTCTTTTAAAGGAAGCAGTTAAATCCATTTTATGGAATCCAGCGGTATTTACCCGGCTACTGCAAGAGCCGCAGCCCTGCCTTCCCTTTTTTTTTTAATTTAAGTTAATGAAGTCATTCCCAAACGACCTGCAAGAAGCCCTGGGTGCTCCTTTCCCCCGGCACAGGGAGAGGGAGAATGCCTCCAGTGAAACATGGGGTGAGTATGGGGGGTTCTGTCTTGTGGGGTACAGGAGGGCTCCCAAAGGCCTGGCACCAAGCAAAGGGTCCCCCCATTCCAAAGGGAAACTCCAACTGGAAAGCAGGCTGTCCAGGCTTGCTTTGCACAAGCTAGCCTTCGGAGATTAAGCAAAGCCCTGGAAAGGCCAAGGTGCACACGGGAGCCATGGGATTCTTGACGAGAACACAGAATCATAAATCCTGGAACGGTATAGGTTGGGAGGGGACCTTAAAGCCCATCCAGCCCCATCCCCTGCCACGGACAGGGATACCTTTCACTATCCCAGGTTGCTCTAAGCCACATCCAACCTGACCTTGGACATATTCAGGAATGGAGCAGCCACAGCTTCTCTGGGCAACCTGGGCCAGGGCCTCCCCACCCCAACAGCCAAGAATTTCTTCCCAATATCCAACTTAAACTTCCTGTCTTCTTAGTTTAAAGCAATTCTCCACCTCTCAGCCTCAGGAAGGGGGAGTCTCTACAAGCCAGAAATGACTTTCAATTAAAAATAAGCAGCGAGTTTTCCCTATTTCCCAAATCCTGACACCGCGAAGCGCCTCCTGCGCCCATGGCTCCCGTAATTCCATTCCATCTGCTCCGACAAGTGCAAGCCCCCACTCCAGAGCTCCAGGTCAGCCTTTCCCCTCGGAAACAGCCTTCCCGCAAGCACTTTGTCCCTCATAAAACAGCATTAAAAGAGGCAAAGATCTGCCAGGCTTCAACCCCAGCGCTTAGGGAATTCCATGGGACACCATCATGTTATTAAAGGCAGAATAAAAATAGCACAAAGGATTAGACTTTTGTCTGGGGTTTTTTTTCCTCTTCCCCTCACCTTTTTTTTTTCCTTAAACAAATGCATTTATTTGGTTTTTAACAAGTTCAGAGCTGAGCAAAACTTTCTGGAAGGGGAAGAGGGAAAAGCAGAGGTGAAAGGAGCCATTTTCCGGAGCCGCGTGGATGATGTGTCCCATTTCCCCCACCTCCTTATTAAAATACTTTCTGAGGAAGCGAATTCCAGCCTGAAATGAATTTTCCAAACCATATTTTATTAGGAATGCTTCCCTTTAACAGTCAGTACAGAAGCCCACCAGGGTCAATATTTCTCCCAAATTACAGCCCAGGGAGTTGAGAAAGGATTTCGCCAGAATTCCTCCAGCAATTCTCGGCTGTCCAAGGAGAGCATGCTTCCACCGCCCCCCGGCTGCGCAGCAAAGGGGACGAATAAATCCCAGAAGCACTTTCCCCAAAGCCCCCCTAGGACACGATGGAATAAATTAAAGCCATATTACCTCTCCAAGCCCCCTTCCAAAGGGCTCTGCAGGTATCCCAGGGAAAGCTCACTAAGAGGGTGAGCTCATCCCAAGCACAGGTTTGAGACAATTATCATTTTTTCCAACAAAACCATTCCTAGGCCTATTTTTTTCTCTTTCAAGACCCAGCATCCTCACAGTGGGAAGTGGGTGATGATTTCACCGCTAGCTTTGGGACACACACCCAAGAACTGAGCTGGACTTCCCAACCCAGCACACAGCTAAAGCCTGTCTTAACTTGATTAGGAAATCATTCCATCTATCGGATGTGTTATCAGAATTCCTCTGATAACACCAGGAGCCCCAGACACGCTGGTGGAGCTGGAGCCCACAGAGGGCAGAAAAATATTTTCCTTATTTACAGCAATCGCACTGAGGCTGGCCGGGCCCGGAGCACCACGCTTGCTCTTTGGATCTGTTGGAAAATTCCACTTAGTTGTGTTATTTTTAAAGGCTTTAGCTCTCTTTACTCTAAAAACAAGAATTACAGCTCGGCAGAGTGGCATGGGGGCTCGCACAGCCCTGGCACTGCCCCAGGAAGGGGCTTGGAAGCTCACGTACAGTGGCAAAGGGTTTTTCTGGATCTATCTGGAACATAATCGCAATCCAACCAAGAGGATGAATTTTCCACCAGCTGGAGCTGGACTTTGCCCAGCACACCAATCCCCAGACTAGTTTCCTTAACTGGGTTTGCTGGGAGCAGCCCTGAGTAGGCTCTGCCCGATGCCACGCAGCCGGCAAAGCTTGGAGCTGGGAAAGAAAGCAACGGATCCCGGACACGAGGATCCGGGGTCGCTCCACAGGGGCACAGACTGGAGTGATCTCAGTGGGACCACAGCCGGACCCCAAAAGTCCCCACTGAGGCAAAACACTTCCATGGGTTTTGCCCATGCATGTCCCAGCAGAGTCATTCCTGGGTGGAAACGCCGACGTTTCTGGCGCTTCCCACTCTCTCCTGTTCCTCTGGGGATACAGGGCTGGGGAAGCACTCAAAGGAGCAGCCCCACGCAGGATGGCATATTCCCAGAAAGCTGTGCCCAGGGCGGACAACCTCTGAGCTCCAAATCCATGGACAACTGAAAGCAGACAACCCCCAAACTCCAAATTCCTGGAGAACAGACAACCACTGAACTCCAAACTAGGGGGGAGAACTGGGGGTGGAAAAGCACCGAGCTCCAAACTGGGGGAGAACTGGGGGTGGAAAAGCACCGAGCTCCAAACTGGGGGAGAACTGGGGGTGGAAAAGCACCGAGCTCCAAACTGGGGGAGAACTGGGGGTGGAAAAGCACCGAGCTCCAAACTGGGGGAGAACTGGGGGTGGAAAAGCACCGAGCTCCAAACTGGGGGAGAACTGAGAGCAGAAAACACTAAGATCTGAATTTGGGAAGAACAGAGAGTGGGCAACCAATGAGCTCCAAACTGGGAGAAAACTGGAAGCAGACAAACTCCAAGCTCTGAACTGGGGGAAACCAAGGGTGGACAACCTCAATCCCTGAATTCAGGGGGAACTGAGAGTGGGCAACTACCAAGATCCAAACTGGAGGGAAACTGAATCCAGATAACCTCTGAGCTCTGAACAGGGGTGAACCAAAGGCAGAAACTGCTGAGCTCCAAAAACTGGGAGCAGAAAACCACCAAGCTCCCAGTTTGGGAAAACCAAGGAACCCATCAAGCTCTCCCTGGACACTCCACCAGGGAAGGACATCTCCAGGGCCACCACTTCAGGGCTCAGTGGGAAGCCCTGGAGTGCCACCCCTGTGCCAGCCAGTTGCCATGGCCTCCTCCCAACTTCCCAGTCCTCACCAGCTTAAGGAAAACCCAGGATAAGGAAGGGATGAGGGGTGACATGGCATCTTCCACCACCAAGCCTGAGCCGCCTCCACCTCCAGCTGCCTTTTCCCAAATAAAAACTCTGTTTTCTGGAACCAATTTGCCTGCCCCTCGCCAAGCTCACGAATCCAGTGGAGCAATTCCCAAGGGAAAAGGCTCTCTCTGCTCTCAGCCAACTGACACAACTCTCAAAGAAAGAAAGGAAAGGAAAAACACACGGAGGAGAACGAAGTGACGGAGCTGCCGTCCCAGCGCTTCCAGAGCTGGGGACACGCAAAGTGTGCCTGCATAAGTTCCTTTTCCCCACCAAGAAAATAACCATTTGATTGGAACATGTGTCCAGGCAGGAAGGTTGTCCAAATTGCTTCAGTTATTTCCAACCCTCAAAAACTCTTTGGATAATTTTTGGATTATTTTTTTGCCTTGAGAAGTATGGTGGGGGGGGAAAAAAAAAAAACACAAAAAAAAAAAACAGGCTAAAAGCAGGAAATTTTTGACGGGACAGAGGGGTAAGATAAATAAACATTCCATGATGTACAAGATAAAGCTGAGCAAGGGCCACCGACCCATTCTGACCACCAGCCCTGGCGCAGGGGCGACCAAACAGCCCCCACTCCTCCTCCTCCTCCTGACCCTTCATATTGTTCCTGCACGGCAGCCGCGTCCACATCCACAGACTTATATAAAAATACATAAATTTATAGAATGTAGGTGTCTGTGCAAGCAGAGCTGCCCCACCGCCCGCTTTGTTCGGATCCAGCCCGAGGTGGGGGCAGAACGATCCCCTCGCCTTCCTCCGCGGCTGATTTCGGATGAGAAAACCCAGGAATAATAAAAATAATAATAATTTTAAAAAAGGTAGTAAATCCAAACGCTGGAGGGAAGCGGCGATCCGGGGGAAAAAAAAAAAAGAGGGAGAGGCATGAAAAATTAAAAAAAAAATTAAATATCAAGAAACAAAACGTGGTTTTCAGAAATAAAAACGGATTTCAAGAGAGGAAAAGCTGCGAGAAGTAAAAGCATAATTAAAAACGGGAGGAAAAAAGGAAA
>WAAE01003480.1:0-179443 GCA_013400495.1 Nicator chloris | reverse complement strand
AGAAAATAAGTGCAATACTGCATTGACAGGACACTCAGCAGAATCTACTGAAATTGTCAGGAAGAAAACAGTCAGTAATTTCACCTTGAAAAGGGTTCACAGTTGTAATTCAAGTGATTTATAATACACCGAATGCCTCTACATTCTCTAGGTAGTGGCGTGACCAATATATTGTTAAGCATCACATTCTTCCTCCCACAAACACTTATTAGTTTAATCTGTTCTGCCAATAAATTGATTTTTTTTCTGAAACTAAACACTAGAAGATGATTGACTGATTCCAGTCACCTTTTTGCTATAGTATAATGCCATCACACTTAGTAACCCCCTGGTATGAAGTCACACAAATTAAGGAAAATAACGGTTAAGGGAAAGAATAATTTGAAGCAGTATCAACAGGTCTAAGAGATTTAAAACCTGAAACGTCGCACTTAAACTGAATTATATCTTTTTCATTCACAAAGACAGTAAGACACTGCCTGTAACACCCAAAAGAAACAATGTGGCATTTCAAGAAACACACTTACTGTTGGTTTCTGAAGCTTGGATCTATCATCCTGCAAGAAAAATAAGCAAGAAACATTTAGACAATATCTGAAAGCATGAAAAACAAAACCAAACTCACTTAATTCCGTTTGCAATTAATTCTGTTAATGTGTAAGTATTTTTCCCTAGGTAAAAACAGACTTTCAGGAGAGCACATGGCAGTGATTGATTTTGAGATCAAACAAAGATCACTTCCTTAAATAATACTTCCCAGTATGCAACGAAGAAGTGAAACCTGAGCCTCCAACAAAATTCATTATTCTTTGTGCCCATGTTTTTATCTTTTCTTCGTCTCTGGAGAGTACATAACCTTAGTTTATACATTGACTGCAATCATATTAATTCTGTTTAGCATGCTTGTACTATCAGGTAAAGTCAACTAACTGGCTGTGGTGCAATGTCCACTGGACCAAAAGTCACAAATTCTAGGGATCTTTCATAAACTCAGAGTTCTGCTTGGCACAGTCACATGCATTACAAAAAAGCCCAACAGTATATAATCCTGTCAGTATTTGTATGTACAAATAAAGTTCTGTATTTGTACATTAAACTACAAACTGTTTGTTTCCTATCAAGTGAAAACAGGCACTTGCCAAATAAGGAAGAACTGGACTGATACCCAGGTTACAAACATTAGTGGCATCAGAAACAGATGGCAAGCCTGCAAAGCCACAAATGCGCATCAGAGCTGAATCACTTCTTGTAAGGACAAGCTACACTAGTAATATTTATAAACAGATGACCTGAGACAAACAAGATCAGGAATCTTACCGTGAAATAGGCTAGTCAAGACTGATTTTTACCCCAAATGCAAGACAAAACATACATGAAACAAGAGGAAAAGAGATGTGGCAGGAATGGGCAGTAAAGTAGAGCAGCTGGGCAACTAGCAGCCTAAACCTTGAAACAGTGGTTTTCAACTATTAAGATGCAGGAGAGTTTAACTATGGCCTAGCTGAAAGAAGCAAAGGCAGCAGCTCTGTAGCTAGAAAGAAATACTTCAAAACTTTACACAGCAGAAAGGTGCTCATTAAAAGTACGGGAAATAGGATGGACAGTATAATAGGGAGGACGTGACAGATGATCCAGTGGGAACTGATCACAAACAACCCTGACAATCACAAGTAGGGAATCATGATACAGCTAAAAATAGCAGGAGCCAGAGAGGGGAAGACAGAGCAACGAACTAGAAGTACAATGCTTATAATAACCATTTTCTAAACATATATATGAAGAGCCAGGATTGCACCTTTCGATGCAGATGGAAGCCTGGGAGATATGTATTTACAATGGTGAAAGTATGAAGGTCGTTGTTAAGCAGTCACTCTGCATACTGGCACAAGAAAAGGTCTAGACATTCTGCCATACCACCTTCAGGGGTTACAGAGTTTCACTACAAACCTGACAGTGTATACCAGAAATGACACAACTCCATATTCAGTTTATTCAAGAAATAAGCTGTACGGCAATTTAAATTACCAAAGGATGTGACCATCCTTATGCTACACTAATCAAATCCCTTCACATTGGGGGAGCTATCTCAAACCTGGTCCATCCACAAACAGCTGCAGGACTGGCATCCAACCAAACTAGCAGTTCGTCTTGATTTTGAAGCAATTACTAGACAAGTAACTGGATGCAAAAGCAGTATAGTAAACACAAAAGTAAGGACACTCTCATATACTCACGGGATGAAGTTCCCCAACAATAAAGGATTCTGACATTGTCCTTGCATCTGTGGAATGGCCAACATCTTCAAAGTTCTCAGTAGCATCTCCTCCAGCTTGCTCCCTAAGGACCTCTTCACCTCCCGGGTGCTGCAATTTTTAATGAGTTTGAATTTGTTACTGAAATACATTTCACATTCTAGAAATGGAAATTCTGCATTTTTACATTTCTAAAATTTAAAAAAAGCAAAATCCACTGCTAGACTTTCTAGAGCAAACATAAGCCTTTCTGAATAACTAGAGAGCTTTATGTACTCTCTGCAGCCAAAACCAAGGAAGCTAAGTCTCTAATTCATTGGCAAAGAAGCAATAAGAGGCATTACCCCTTGCAACTGAAGTATTTAGAAAGTTGTGTGGGAATCAGTCTGTATTTTAACAGCATAACTATGATCTGAAGTTACATTCTGTGTTTTCACTTCTTTAGGAAATGTGTACTTTTATCCAAGCAATGCTTTATACAGAAGGATAAAAGCCAAAAAGGTAGAAGCTGCAGCAAGAACATTCCAGGGAGATAAAAAACACGTTCACAAGAAGCGCAATCAAGCATTGGCAAACTAAGCTGGCAAGATCCTAAGGAACTTGACTGTCTAGTTAATCCTGGTTTGAGCTGGGAGCTGAGCCAGATAACTTTAAGGGTCCTTTCCAAAACAAATTATGGTACAAATATCAAGGAAGACAGCTCCTTCAGAAGTGCTTAAGCACAACTGAAAGCTCACTCAAGACCCTAGAATAGCAATTTGGTTTTCATAGACTATGGAGTCCCAAAACCATATTGTTGATAAAACCTCTGAGATACAGAGAAGTCATCTCCCAATACCTTCTAATACCTCAATCCATCACCATTCTCTTAACATAGACCCCTGTTCTCCATTAACTTTTATTCTTTCCCAGGATGCACTTTGGGGATTTTATGAAGTACATTTTTATCTATCAAATAACTCTGCCTGAATACACTGCAAGATCTATCACATCTTCTTCAGTGCATTTCCTCAGCTCCAAGGTACTTATTCATGTAACAGGTAACATGCCACAAAAATTCACCACTCAACTTTCAAGCAAGAAAGTACTACATAAACATTAGGAATGATCAGGTAAACAAGCTAAAAGCATTTACTAGTACTGCCTTGGATTAAGGTAACCATGGAACAGATATTAGCACTTTACCAGTAGCAGAGGAGATAAAAAGCTCTGGAACCTCAATTCAAATTTTTAATGCTTCTGAGTACAAGATCCAAAATTATGGAAAATAGGTAAAATTTCTACAATTTAGGGTCATCTTGTGGGGAGCACAGCTCACCAAAAAGCCCACAGGTTAAAGAAACAGCACGTCTACTTGCCTAGGCAATTCAGGTTAGCACTTACTTCATATCCTCCTATTAATCTCGTATCAAAACTTCTCTTTGACAAAATCAGTATTTGTTCATATAGATGAACCAAAGTACCAGGACTCCACAACTTGAATCTTCACATTAAAGGCAGACATTTATTTTAACAGATTAAGGAGAAAAAATAAAGCAAACCACAAACAAAAAACTCCAACACAACACTTTTTAAAGAGCCAAGATACCACAGCTATTACGGTAAAGGATCCCTACCATGACTAAGCAAAACCAAGATTAAGCAACTGATAGAGAGATTAGACGCAGCAGCTGAGCCAAAAAAAGGTTGGAAGAGTACAAGCAGAGTAAAGATTATGCAAGCAACTTGCAAATATGGCATGCTCACCAAAATCCTGTCCTTGAATCCGTTCTGGTATGTATTCAGGAAAAGGACTGGATAAAAGCTGAGGGAGCACTCAAGTTCAATGCCTTGAAATGGCACTTAAGAAGCTGAACTTGGGTCTAATCAGCACTCCCAGACACTGCCCCAACCAAATCTTCATAGAATTTCTTAAGCAACGTGTATTTGGGTTTTTTAAAACCATGCTAAAGAATTGCGTTCTCCAAAATAGAAATAAACATGTACCAACTTCAGCAGAAAAGGTGGCACAACTCCTTGGAGAACATGTTTAACAAACAAGGTATCAACAAGTAGCAATAGGCCCCAAAGTTAAACCACCCATAAAGCACCAGCAGGACAAGCAGTATGTAAACTCCTCATGCATTGCTCTGAAACCAAACTGCACTCATACAAGCACATAAAATACCAGATACTCCAGCAAGTCAAGATCACATGGTTTACACAAGCTCACAACGTAAAATTCACTATCCAGCCAAACAAGTGGATATCTACCAATCTAACTGCATCTACATTAAAATTAGTTCACGGAGTACTTTAACAAACTACCTGCAGGTTGCCAGGTACAGAGTGATCATGTACTAGCTTGCGTTCCCAAATCCCTCCCTTGTGCCACTACAAAGCAACCATGTAGCAGTATGGGCAGCTCCACAGAGGCACTCCAGCTTTTCTCTGTAGAACTAGTTTTTTGTCTAATTAGCAACTGATCTCTCTGTCTACAAAACCACAATATTAGTGTCAAGACAGTGACTGCAACCAATCCTCTCTACCAACCATCTGACTATCACAGATTAGCTGAAGAGGACAAATTCACCCTGACCTCTGCTACTACAGCTGGAAAACTGGTAATTTTTTATTTTTTTTTTAATGACATGAGCAAGGCTAAGCACAGACAATCACGCACAGAATTCCAAACTTAAGCCATCTACCAGATAATGTTAATAACAACCTACTAGACATTGATGGAAGTACTTTGAAACTAAACACTGCTTTTAGATGCCACCTCTGCTTAATGATATGAACTTACAAACCCTCTGTAAATAACCAGCACATAATACAGGCCATTAATGAAAAGATTCTACCTCCCCTAATGAAAGGCAGCAACTGTAATGTCTCACACAAAGGGCAAGAAATGACTTTTCCATCAAAAGATGAGCATCTTTCATGGTTGGATGAGCTTCCCAAAGCTTGTTTATACAAGGCCTTTGTTCATGACTCTGTCTGGTAAACAAAGCCAGAACTGGTGCTTTAATGAAGATCCTCTGGATAGGCCCTGGAACTGGAAAGCTCACAAGACTATACAGATAGTGACTCCAAAACCAAAATCCTGTTTTTAAAAGAAATTGAAGAGTTCTTGCAGGTAAAACTGTGGTTCACGGGAAATGAAAAAGCTTTTGATGATAAATTAAGACAGCCTAGCTCATTCCTAGGACATTCCCAATATAATAAATAATCTAAGTTACATGCATAACAAATGGCTATACAGAGCCAGCACTAGTACAGAACACAGACTAATTCCTATTAGCAGCACATCAGAAAGTTTTAGATAAGGCAAATATGCAGTTAATCTTGCTGCTCTCAGCTGGGTTAAAAGTCCAGCTTACTTCATCCTGAATGCCACCTTTTCTCCCCTTTGCTACGGTCATGCAGATTTCTCAGTGTCATAGTTCAAGACTATTAAAGCATAACTACCTTGATTTGCAACTCCTGTACCCTCTCCCTTCCTATACCAAGGGAACAAAATCTAGGGTCCAATTTAACTTTCAGGGATACCACCAAAGGTCTCCCTTAGTGGCAGTCTCATAAAATCACATTTCACTTTCTGCACTACAGGAATGAAAAGCAGAAAGGGGGCAGTGACAGAACCAGGAACACCCAGAGAACGTCAGCTCTATTATGCACGACAGACAGACAAATGCTCACTTGTTTCAAGGGCATTTTCATGTACCCTGAAAAGAGTCCTCCAAATTATTTCTATCATCTACTTAAGTTTCAGGACAGAAATTGTCTGCTCATGTAAAATGTCAGGAGCCTAGGAAAGAAGATCTCTCTCTGAAAGTGTATTTTTGAAAACTAGCATTACACTTTTAGATGAAGTGCAAACAAAATATCCAGTAGCTTGGTGCCTGCGCTGATTCAGCTGGGATAGAGTTGCATTTTCTTCTTGGAGGCTGGTACTCTGCTGTGCTCTGGATTCAGTATGAGTATAAGCAGTGATAACACATTGATGCTGCAGTTGTTGCTATGTAGCACTTAACCTAATTCAAGGACTTCTCAATGTCCCATGCTCTGCCAGGAAGAAGGTGCACAAGAAGCCAGGAAGGAGCACAGCCAGGACAGCTGATCAGAACTGGCCAAAGGTGTATTCCATACCACTGTAAGGAGGAGTTGGCTGGAAGCTGCAGCTTGCTGCTTGGCAATGGGCTGGGCATGGGTTAGCATCTCTTTTTGACTCCCTTTTTATTGTAATCATTATATTTTATTTCAGTTATTAAACTGTTCTTATCTCAATCCACATGTTTTATCTTTTTTTCCCTAATTCCCTTCCCCATCCCACCAAGGGGCTGTGGGGAGCAGTGAGCACGGGGCTGCAGGGCACTGAGGTTAAACCACAACAGTGCCCATTTCCTCACAAAACAGTTACAGCTTGAAGAGTTTCACATAAAAGTGCTAAGAAGTGCTATTTCTTAAAACACTTCCAAATTCTCCTGCAAGCTTCATCAGAGCTTAAGGAAGCATTAACACTGGGTTTAATCCTCAGACTGCAAGGCTCTGCAGTAACAGTTCCCATGGTTCACTGGCAGACTCCAAATGTGCCAATACAGGCATCTTTCAGTGCAAGCTGATCATGACTTTAAACATGGAAGGCATTATGCTACTCCTTCACAACACCATCACACTGCATGAATGTAACTTATTGCCACATAGGGGAGAGAACATTTTTCATCCTGATGCAGTAGAACAATATTTGCTTTTTGCACTTTATTTGATCAGCATTACAAAACACATTTAGTGGGAGCTGTCCATTCTAAAAGAAGTTTAGGAAGAGTGCTATGGAAGCACAAGTGCATACTTTATGGAAAAAAATATATTTACCAATAATGTTTTTGCTGAATTCTTAGACCACCAACAACTGAATTAACCTAAACAAAGTCTGTATTAGATTAATACTAAATGCATGCTATAGTTGGTTTCCAGAACAAGAAACTCCTCTCTGGGAGAGATGTTCCTGTACATGTCAGCTTTTTTGCCTAGCTTGAGGAATCCAATCAAGTTCCCACAAGAGCTTCATCACAACAGCAAGTAAATCAAGACATAGATCATTCATTTCTATAGGCCCAGCTATCCTGTTTAGGTCATTAAATTGATGTCAAAACCTGACTAGAGTGATAACTATATTAAAATTATGGGGAAATACTATAGAGCATTGCCACCGTACTTTGTCCGTTCATTGACATTTAATGTTCTTCATACATGTAATTATCTACAATACAGATATATCCATGACATCCTGCCGTGAGTACACATGCATTTCTAGTAGCTATTTTCCTTTAAATGATACAGGACTTTATCCTGGTCTCAGCTGAAATACAGTTCATTTTCTTCTTAGTAGCTGGTACAGCACAGTGCTCTGGATTTAGCATGAGAATAAAGTTGTTAATGAACTGATTCTTTGGTTGCAGCCAAGTAGTGCTCACCTAAGTCAAGGACTTTTCAGCGTCCCACACTCTGCCAGTGAGGGAGCACAGCCAGGACAGCTGACCCAAACTGGGCAAAGGGATATTCCATACCATAGAACATCACACTCCATCCATAAACTGCGAGGAGTTGTCCGTGAGCCACCAATCACTGCTCAGGAACAGGTTGGGCATCAGTCAGTGAATGGAGAACACATGCATGGTGCACCATTTGTTTCTGTTGCGTTTTGTTCTTCTCTCTCTCCTTATCATTACAATTATTGTTACATTTACTTTAAATCAATTATTAAACTGTTCTTGTATTGACTCACAAAATTGACCTTTTTCTGATTCTCCTCCCCATGCACTGGGCAGGAGGGCAAGTGAGCCACTGCATGCTAAATGGGTACACCCTGGGGTTAAACCATAAGACCTGAAGTTAAGGAAAAGGTTTCCTGAATTTTCTGCAACACAGGTCTGACAGCCTTTAATGACAAGCAACAAAAGTTTCTGGTTTCAAGAACACTCTTTCTTGCCAAGCCCTTTTAAATAATGGATTCCACAAGCTGATGTCCCTTGATTTCTTCTCCCAGACTTGGAAAATCAAAGAAAATTCAGAGATGAATATTCAAGCTATGAATTTTCCCCAGTATCCGCCACTTAAAAACCAAAGCAAAACAAACAAAAACATCAACCTGATTCAAAAAAGCAGTTGCTGGAATCTTCATTAACCCCAAGGATAAGATATCAAAGCACACAACTGTTTCCTCCTTCAGCACTTTTTCTACACTTCATATGATCTTTTTTAAGCTTTGTCCTTTAGGAAACCAAGCTACTATGGGTCACATCACACAATGCCTCCACTCCCAACACCTACAGGTCACCACCCACAGCCCATTTCCTATCTAACTGCAATCAAGTGTTCACACAGGCTGATTGCTCCCCAAAACCAAACAAGTTCCACTAAACATTTACAAGCTCCATGAAGACACAACAGCTGGACAGAGGGAGTAATGGACATGTCTCTAGACAGAGAATCCAAGGTGTCCTCAAGATTGAAGCAGAGAAAAGTTTTGAACTTGATTGTAAGAAAGTATTTCCATAGGTTAATGCAGTAGCTGAAAAGATGGCTTATTGGTCTAAGAAACAGGACTGGTGAGCTTAGCTGCTGCTCCCATTTCTTCACTCCCCAGTAAACTGATACTTATGTGCAACTTGGGAAGAGCATGAGTGAGGTGACGCTTTAGCAGTGCACCCTTTTTAACACTACTGGGTGTTAAAATTTCAGTGGCCCACATTTAAGTCTTAACATATGTTAAGTTTTCTTCTTCTGAAAGGAACTGCAAGAAATGAACCTGAGTTTAAGCAATAATGCTATTGAAACAGCTAACATAATCCCCACTTTGAGTAGGGTTTACTGTATTCTGGAATGAACCAGCAAGAGCCTAGCTTCAATTTCTCCTCAGCTGTGTCTGACAGTGTCAAAAGAACTAGCATACCACTTGATAAGTTAATTAAGTACCAAAAGCATTAGAAAAATTAAAAGGTTAAAAAAGTGCCCTATGAAGTACCTTGATCAGAGTTCCATAACAAAAACCACCAACACAATGAATACTAAAATGCCAAAGAACTTTCCCTAGGACTATAGCTTCACTTAAAATATTTCAGGTAGCTATTTCCAACAGTCTCATTTATTATCTCAGAATGTCTTTGAAATTCCAGCTCAAAACTAGTCATGTTCTATTGAAAGCTGTTTATTATGAGGTTAAAGTCTGACTTATATGTACCAGACATCTACATTGTCCAAAATCCAACTATGTAAATACTTACAAATGGATGTATTTTGATATGCTGCCAAATTATCAATGTTGTCTTGAAGGATGAAAATGAGGTTTTCTTGGAGAAATTTACACAAGGTGATGCCTCTTAATACTTACTAATTTCACCATATGTACTGAAGAAAGAGGCTGTACAACTACTTAAACTCAAAAGCTCATTAGAACCTGGGGGTTTTTTTTGTCAAGTGTTTTTTTTTCTTGGGTGGAGCTAGGTTTAGGGTTTTTCTAAGGTGTGAGTCTTTTTGTTTCTGCCTCCTCAATCTGGAAAATACACACAAACAATACAATTAAGTATCAATCAAAACTGATCAGGTTTCCAAAAGCTAATTCAGTTTTGCAGACTACATGAAAAGCTGTATTCTCCTCCAGAGCTTCTATAATTAAATTGGTCTTGACTGTATAACCACACAGCGATGTCCATAACTAATGGATGAAGATGACCAGGGGCAGAGCTAGATGAAAAATAATGAAAGAAGAGTCAGTAGATCAGTTTCACAATCTGCCTTGCTGAAAAGCCAAACCATTTGCATTGACACACAGCTTAAGAATGAAATACTACCTGTGTCAACACTGCCTTTGAAAAATTGCTTGTCAACCCTCCTTTGCAAAATGTTCAGTTTCTCCTTTGAATTGCAAGTTGTTTACAAGCACAAAAATCAAGACGGGGCTACAGAACTACTGATGCTTAAAATCTGTCACATTTCTACCCATCTAAACTGTATTATTAAAGAAATTAATGTAAGTCAACTATACACTTTTTAATTGGTTACTTTTAGGAAGAGTTTCTTCACAGAAAGGGTGATTAGACATTGAAATGGGCTGCCAAGAGAGGTGGCAGGCACTGTCCCCAACAGTTTTAAGGAAAGACTGGATGTGGCACTTACTGCCATGGTCTAATTGACACAGTGGTGTTTGGTCAAAGACTGGACGAGATCAAAGGTCTTTTCCAACTTAATTGATCCTATGATTCTACCTTTGCTAAGTGGGAATACAGAGCAAGGGAGAAAACTCAAAATATCTAAATCCCATTGCCATTCAATTACTGAAAAAAAATGGTAGTTTTATTTCTGCATTTCCACTAAAGGATGTTTTAGTCCAATAACTAAAATGCTTCTTTATTAACCATGACTATCAATGATTACACCAACTGCTCAGGGTCTGCCAGAGATCAAAAACATAAACCAGCAACTGGGGAAGAAAAAAGCCCAACAAAACACAGCCAAAGGAACTGAACTTGACTCTAGTGCTGTACTCTAGAGTTTGAACTGGTGTAGCTTTGCAGTATCACACTGCATTCCTCACCAAGCGGATCAGGGGAGCAGTGAGAGCCGCCCTAGTTTTCTGAATCTGGCTGCCTATATGTAATGCCATGCCCTGCAAAAAACAGACCACCCAGGATATACTTATTTGGCAGATACGAACACAAGCCACTGTGACCAAGAGGCTTTACCAAGGAGTGGATATAAGGAAGTTGTTTTTTTTTTTACAGTGACAGGAGTGAGGCACTGGACAGGTTGCCCAGAGAAGCTGGGAATGCCCCATACCTGGATGTGTTCAAGGACAGGAGCTGGGAGTAACCTGGTCTAGTGGAAGGTTGGCAGAGGGCTAGAAGGACATGAGCTTTAATGCCTCTTCCAATCTAACCAATTTGTCATTCTGTGACTATTAGAGTAACCCCAAGATCTGTGATATTCTGCATGTTGTGGTACTTGCTTCCACCTTGTGAAGTTTCTTTCTTGTTCCATAATACCACACACACTACAATAGTGTGAAGAGAGGAATTGCTGACTTTTTAGTTCACAAGATAATATGGCTCTGGGTCCCAGCTGAGTCTTCACTTTTAATTCTGTTTACAGCTGGCACACCAAAGCACGAAGCAGACGGATTCAGCCACACTCTTGGTACCCAAGATTCACACAGCCAGCCCGCCTATCTCAGCCCTCAATACTGACTCCCGTTTTTTCTCCTTGTCCTTATTTACTGGAAATTCAAATTAGAATTCAAATCCGAAAGTTTCACGCGGGGGTGGGCACACAGCGGATGACACGGTAGCGCAGCCGGCGTGTACGCGTCTCACGGATTTTTCCTGCCCGAGAGGCGCCCGGAGCCCGGGCCCACCCCGCGGCTCTTCCTCCAGGGCGCTATCGCGGCCCCAAGGGCGGCTCCCACCGCGGGCCGGAGCAGGCGGATGGGAGCCTGCCAGGGGCACAGCGCGGGGAGCCGACGAGCCGCCGACGAGCCTATCNCCCCCGCCCCTCCCGCCCCCGCCGGCCTCTCATTGGCAGAGGGCAAAGCCACTCAAAGCAGAAGGGCTGCCTGGGGGCAGCCGTGGCGGCCGGGGGCGGGACTTTACCGTCGTGCCCCCTCCCCGCCGCCCCACGTGACCAGCGCTAGCGGGCGGGGCGGGGCGGGGCTGGGCGGGGGCGGTGCCGAGACAGCCCCCGCTGGCCGCTGTGGGGCCGCCGATCGGTGCCGGGTTCTGGAGTCGCAGCTTCTGTATTGTNGTAGCTTTGCAGTATCACACTGCATTCCTCACCAAGCGGATCAGGGGAGCAGTGAGAGCCGCCCTAGTTTTCTGAATCTGGCTGCCTATATGTAATGCCATGCCCTGCAAAAAACAGACCACCCAGGATATACTTATTTGGCAGATACGAACACAAGCCACTGTGACCAAGAGGCTTTACCAAGGAGTGGATATAAGGAAGTTGTTTTTTTTTTTACAGTGACAGGAGTGAGGCACTGGACAGGTTGCCCAGAGAAGCTGGGAATGCCCCATACCTGGATGTGTTCAAGGACAGGAGCTGGGAGTAACCTGGTCTAGTGGAAGGTTGGCAGAGGGCTAGAAGGACATGAGCTTTAATGCCTCTTCCAATCTAACCAATTTGTCATTCTGTGACTATTAGAGTAACCCCAAGATCTGTGATATTCTGCATGTTGTGGTACTTGCTTCCACCTTGTGAAGTTTCTTTCTTGTTCCATAATACCACACACACTACAATAGTGTGAAGAGAGGAATTGCTGACTTTTTAGTTCACAAGATAATATGGCTCTGGGTCCCAGCTGAGTCTTCACTTTTAATTCTGTTTACAGCTGGCACACCAAAGCACGAAGCAGACGGATTCAGCCACACTCTTGGTACCCAAGATTCACACAGCCAGCCCGCCTATCTCAGCCCTCAATACTGACTCCCGTTTTTTCTCCTTGTCCTTATTTACTGGAAATTCAAATTAGAATTCAAATCCGAAAGTTTCACGCGGGGGTGGGCACACAGCGGATGACACGGTAGCGCAGCCGGCGTGTACGCGTCTCACGGATTTTTCCTGCCCGAGAGGCGCCCGGAGCCCGGGCCCACCCCGCGGCTCTTCCTCCAGGGCGCTATCGCGGCCCCAAGGGCGGCTCCCACCGCGGGCCGGAGCAGGCGGATGGGAGCCTGCCAGGGGCACAGCGCGGGGAGCCGACGAGCCGCCGACGAGCCTATCCTGAGGGGCTCCGGTGCCCTCAGCGTCCCAGCAACGCGGGCACCCACCTCATCCAGGAACTTGGTGACATCGTAGATGCGGTTATGGATGATGATCCAGGTGCTCTGGCTGTTGTTGTGCTTCTGCACCTCCTCCAGGCGGTAGTAGCGACCCCGCCACGACTCTTTCCCGGTCTCGCTGGAGCCCACCATGTCCCCTCCTGCCCTGGTCTGGTCTGTCCCACACGACACTCGCCGCACGCTGATAACCCGCACACCGCCTGGGCCTCGCCGCAGGCCNGGGCGGGGCGGGGCTGGGCGGGGGCGGTGCCGAGACAGCCCCCGCTGGCCGCTGTGGGGCCGCCGATCGGTGCCGGGTTCTGGAGTCGCAGCTTCTGTATTGTCTACTTCCTGGGGTGGTCACCCCAGCGTTCGCCACCTTTGGTGGCGGCAGGCTGCGGGGGTGCCGGTGTGCACTGCGACGAGCTAATCGCCGACTTGCAGTGTTGAACCACATGGGAATGGTTTGGGTTGGAGGTGACCTTTTAGGTCATCTAGTTCCAATTCCTCTGCTACGGGGACCACTAGGCAAGGTTGTTCAAAGTCCGATCCAGCCTGGCCTTGAACACTTCCAGCACAAGAAAAACAAGGAACTGCTGGAGAGGATACAGCACAGGGCCACAAAGATGTTTAGGAGTCTGCAGCGCTTCTTATGGGAAGTGACTCAGGGAACTGTCAGACCCTTTTCAGTGAGACAGGACGAGGAGCAATGGCCATAAACTGAAAAAAAAAAAAAAAAGGTTTCACCCTACATGAAGACCTTTACATTGAGAGTGGCAGAGATGGGCCGGTCGGGGCTGCGCAGGAAAGTCGTGTAGTCTCCCTCTCTGGAGACATTCAAAACCGATTTATACGTGTTCCTGTGAAGCCTGCTCCAGGTGACGCTGCCTTGGCAGGGGCGTTGGGACTAGATGATCTCCAGAGGTCCCTTCCAACCCTAGCAATCTGTGATTCTGTGATTCAGGCTCTCTGGACAGCCTGTTCCAGTGCCTCAGCACCCTCGCAGTAAAGATTTTTTTTTCCTAACATCTAAACTCCTCGTGCCCCTGTGGTGAAGGCGGCTGGCGCCCCGGCTCGGCGAAGAGCTGCCTGTGCCCGGCTAAAGCGCCTCTGCCATGGGCACAGGTACCGCCGAGCGCGGGCTGAGTTACACCAGGACGCAAGGTGGCTGTGCCGGGGCTCTGGCCGGCCCTGTGATCGCCCGAGCACCCTGCCCTCTGCTGCCGGTGTCCCAGCAGGCAGGGGCTGCCCGGGAAGTCACACATCCTCGCTGATCCCGGTAGCGCCGGGGCCTGAAGGCGGCTGAAGGCGGGAGGCGCGCGGCCGCTGCTTTTCCCGCGCAGCCCGTGAGGCGATCCCGGCGGGAGCGGCCCTGTCACGGGTGCTTCCTCACAGCTCCTCAAAACCTTCCGGCTGTCGCAGGAGTCCCTCGCCCCGCCTTGGGAGTGCTCTCCCGCGGGACTTGGAGCGAGGCTTCCCTGTGGCACTGCCCTGCTTTGCTGCCAGGTGGGCTGAGGGCACAGAGAGGAGCGCCTTCCCCTTCTCTGGGTGAAGCTCTGTCACCAATCCAGCATCCTGTTTCCCTTCAGTTTTGGCTGAGGTAAAATATGTTTCCTTTGCTCTGGTCTCAGATGTGTTCGATGGCTTTATCTGTATTTCAGGCCAGTATGGGTCCCCACATCCCCATGTCGCATCCCTACACAGCTTGGGTGCCTCAGCAGCAGTAGCCCTATGGACACACTCAGGCGCGCTTATAGGCTGGATTTGCGGATTTTTTTGTAGTATAATGTTTACCCAGCGTGACCTGTCACCCCTCCTAAAAGCTGATGCTTAACTTCTGCACCCTGAGCCTGAGAGCAGGACAGCTTCGTTCTTCACTGAATGCCACCACCATGTTCAGATCCTGCCTCAACTTTTCAGTCAGCCTGACAGTAAGGGTAGCTATTCTTCCTCACATTGGTGTTGTTCCTAGTTTTAATAAGGAAGTTCTTCTTTCTGACTTCCAGGTTGTTGCTGAAAATCGCAAATACTGCTGCCAAGCTCTGGGATTTAGTTGCCTGTTGTGACAAAAAAAAAACAGCAATAGCCAATCCTTGACTGATGTTCTCTTCAGCTTAGCAGGAGCTCAGCAATGGTTTCAAGTTCACAAGCTGTGATTATTGGCATGTAAAGGTGCAATTTCTCCCACACATGTAAAGTCTTCTTGTACAGTGGGCGGTTGTGTTTATTTCCAATGATTTACAACCAGTAGCTCTTTCTTAACTGGCAGTTCTGTGTTAACTGCTACTTTTCGCTTTATTATCTCCCCTAAAGGGAGAAGCCTTTTGCAAGCACTCTGTCCCATTAGCTTTTAAGATGTCTGGGAAGATTTAACTTAATACAGCAAGTTGTTCCCACAGGGGAGTCATCCTCAAACAGCAAGCAGGGCACTATAGTGTTCCAGCATGTGTTTTACATCATCTCTGCCACAAAAAGCCCCAATAAACATTATGAAAGCTGAGGAGTCAGGCTTTCTTTTCCATGGTTGCATAAGGACAGGATTTTTTTCTCATTTGCTTGAAATTGAGCTTTCCCTTGAGCTGTAGCTTTTGGAATTCTCCGTTCAAGTGATAGTCTTGGCTGGCATTTAAAAAAAACCCCACTTTTCATGACTGCCAAAAAAAAATTGAAATGTGTTTTCCTTTAAGGGTAAGAAGTAAGAAAACATTTTTTTCTTTTAAATGACAGTTGTTAAACACTCACCTTGTGATTTTTCTTGGATATGATGGAGGTTAATCTGTTTGAAGTGTTACACTGTATAGAAAAAGCAAAATCAGAACAGCAAAGTTATCTTTGACTTTGTTCCTCAAAATATGCTACCAGTTCATAATTGTTTTATGACAGTTTACAAAATTGCTTTTCAGGTGAATACCTGGTGAGTTCATAAAATTTGGGATCAAAATATTTATTGCTGTCCTCACTATGCTGGTGAGACCATTTCTCAAAATTGTGCTAGGGTTTGGAGAAGGGAGAAATATTAAACCAGCCTTTTCTGGTGTGCAGTGTTCATTCCTGGCTTTCTGACTACCTGTCTTTCTTTTAAATACTTTGATTGAAAAAGATGCTACAGTTAAAGGGTTTATTTTTCTTCAAATAATGAAATGTTTGATTTGGTTTTTTTTGTCATGAAAGTTCTAACTTGTTACACTGAGCCTGGCCTGTGCTGCAGGGCAAAGGAGCACACAACAGGCACCCAACAACATGGGTAATAAGAATTCATGTTATTCCCATTCACATGTAATTTGTTAGTACTGCATCAAAGAAGCATATTCTTAGTCTGGAATTCTGGTTCTTTGGGTTCTTTTTGGTGATTTTTAGGAAGTTCCAATAATGACAGAGTTCCATTGCATGTGCTCAGTTAATATGGCAAGGATCATACTTACTTATACTCTGTATTCTTTTGTCCTTGCCTTTACTCTGAATATTTTGGCTCCTGCAAATAATTATTTTTTCAAGTATAATGCATTACATATAGAAAAAGGATATTTTAGCTGGGCAAATTATGTTGTATTTTAACTGTAGTTAATCAAAATATAATTGATTATTTATTTGCCTAATAACCTAAAGTTATTATTTACCTAACTACCTAAAGTTCTGTGAACAAATACCTCCCTTACAAAAATGAATTATTATTTTTTTTTTATTATTTTAAGACCCAGGTGCTGCTTTGGGGCAATAAACAATATACCATGAATTGCATCAGACACCAGTCTCTGTTCTTTGTCAGTCTGCCTGAGCTGCAAAAACTCTGTGCTGCTACAGTAACACTGAATTCTCAGATACCAGAAGCTGAGGCAAGGAGTACACAGATAAAGACTTGCAGGTAAAGAGTTATGAGGGCTATTAGTTCCAGAAGCTGCTAGTGGTTGTTATTCAAATATTTTATTATCAGTACTAGAATTAACTGTAATAAAATCAGCAAAATTCTTATCAGTGGCAAATGGTACAAAAATGTTTAAAATGTTGTTTGTGGTTTTTTTTCCTTGGGCAGGCCACTTGCTGGATATTGGGGAATAAAAAATAAATTTCTATAATGTTTTAAATTTCATAGGCTAAAACTAACAAATCCACATACTTCAAATTTGTAAATGGTTAAAATTAATCTGTGTTTACCTGCAAAGCTGGGATGCTTCATGTAGGTTGAGACTAAGTGAAAAGATTATTTGGAAAGTAGATGTAGGCTCCTTAGCATTCATCAAGCATTATGTTTTTCCTTTTAAAAGGAAAGGGGAGAAATGGGAAATTCTGCAAATAGAAACACTTTTGGAGAACTCCATTTGTGTGCCAAAGGCCTGTAATCTTTGTCTTAGACCATTGTGGGTCATCTAAAGCAACTGACTTGTACTAATCCAATTTATTATACTGAACCAATGGAAACTGATTAGAAGTGGAATGTATTGTGTTTGCAAAAGGTAAGGAAAATAAATTTAAGCTGAGAAAATAAAAATTTTTAATTTCTTTCTCACCTTTTTCATAGACAGCTATTATTCCTGTATCAAGAGATCCTTTCTGCACCTGTTATGGGGACACTGAATCAAATTTCAATTGTGATGGCGGTCAGTATCACTGTGTAAATAAGTATCTGTAGTTACAGACTGCTGCAGATGAGCAGAGTGCACCTCTCTCAAAAGAGAGAGAAGCAGC
The DNA here is from genome assembly GCA_013400495.1 of Nicator chloris. Classification (NCBI taxonomy): domain Eukaryota; kingdom Metazoa; phylum Chordata; class Aves; order Passeriformes; family Pycnonotidae; genus Nicator; species Nicator chloris. Next base: position 161,718 of record WAAE01003480.1, on the reverse strand, counting down.
ACTATGTTTTATTGAGGTAAAATAATAATTTGACAGAGTTTGATGGGTCTGATGGAATTTAGCAAAGTTTTAACAGTGTTCTGACAAGGCTCAGGAAGTTTGATGCCAAGGTTTACCTTAAAAATTACACGTGGAAGAAACATGAAAAGGAAAACTGAGTTAGAATGACTCAGAGAGAGACCAGGGGTGCAAAGAGTAAAGAAGGCCCTCCTGTGGAGACATGAGGTTCAGAGTGGATCCCTTTTTGGAATTCCTTTGTAGAACCTATGTGTGGCTGTATCCAATCTTTGTCTCAGACTTGGTCAACAGTTCATGCCTAATGGAATTATCCCTACAACGTTTATAGTATCTGAGTAGCTGCATAGCTTAGTAATTCTTCATAGCATGAATTCAGCATGCTTTCAGTCACTTACTGCAGATCACAGGTAAGGGGTCTCTTGACCTTTTGAAAGGAAGGTTCTTTTAATTTCCAGTATGGAATCTGTAAACTTGAGAGGAGTCCCTGCTCAAACAGAGTCACCTGCTATGCAGGCCAGCTGTCATGCAGTCTAGCATTTAGGGAGTGCTCAGATTGGGCCCATCCTGACTTTAATGTCAGTAAAAAAGTAGTAAAGCAGTTGGCTCCTAAAAGCAGTAAAGTAGTTGGCTCCTAATCAGTAGTATGGACAAGACAGATGTCTTTGATTTAGTGCTGATAGCTCTTTCTGAACTTTGGTTATCTTGTACTTTCCATTTACGGGTTTCAAAACACCTTTTGAAATATTTTTCAAGACACCTTCACTCCCTTGTAGATGAGCCAGGGACTTTCCAGCTTGCAAGTTCATCCCAAGGATGTGAGGCCTGTTGCTTGTTGGTCAGTCTGAACTGAAGTATGGCTGAGGTCAATTGTATTCATCACACACACAGGTTATGTTTCTCTAAGAAGTGTTTTGTTTGAGGGTCAAGGATAAATAAAAATATTTAATTTAAAGCAGACTTTTATTTTTGTGCAATAGTCGTGTAGGACAATTTGAGTCCTTTATTTTTTTGATGAAATGGGCTTTTCAGATGGTGAACCAATCTGTGGAATGAAATGGACTCAATTGGTGAGGTGCCACCCAATTCATAAGGAGAGAAGCAAGTGCAGAGTTCTGCAGCTTTGTTTTGGGCAGTCTTTCACTTGCTTGGCTTGCTTGTGAATGTATCTTTAGCTAGAGATTACAGTATGACAAATGCCTGAGCTAGTTTTAGTTTTCTCCCTTAAAACACAGGATAAAGTGTTTGCTTAACTATTCCCTTGCATGCTTTACAAAGTCACTTGTTGTACCAGAATTTAATTTACACTTAATGCCAAACACTTGATTTATTTTTTTATTGTTACCTTTAGATACCATTTTACGACTCAGGAATATGCCAAGCCTATGTAGAGAGACACGGAGCTACTGTAAGTGCTGAAATATGACACAGTTCTTTAGACTGTTACACTTGTCTGCAAGTGCTGTTGCCAGAGATGAGTGTTTTTCATAGCCCCTGCAGTCTGCACTACAGAAGCCAAATTTCAGGGTTAATAAATCTGCCCCATAGACAAAATGTGTCCTGTGAATTGGGACATGGTAAATCTACTTTGTCAGACTCAATAGTTTTAAGGAGTTTGTGAGCAATACCTCTAGATCTCTGCTGCAGTGGCATCCTGCTCCTGCTCAGAGGCATTGGGGACTGACCTCGAGACAACCTTTGGGCCACAGACCTGCAGCTTTCCTGCTGATGTCATCCCCTTCATCCAGAGGGAATGTTCAGGCAGCTGAACTGTGTCCCCATTCACCTTTGGGTTTACCCAGCTTGTACAGGACAGCCTCAGGGAAACAAAACAAAAACTTAGAGAAGAAATGGAACCGCTTAACAGCTGATCTATTTTTAAACCATTATGCATATGATTTACTATCTTCTAGTATGCAACTTCTATGGGGTTAATGAATGTAGGTGTGGATGCACTAAAATTGCTGAGTCAGATGACTGATTGTAACCAAAGCCAGTAGCTCTCATAATTCATTTGCACAGCCAACTGGGTGTATTTTAATTTGTTCCAAGAAGTGCAAATGCAGATGCAGATTAGTAAGACATATACTGTTCAAATATGCTTATCTTACAAAACTGCTTTATGTTGATACATGTAGGTGATCTGTCATTGTTAGGTTTTCCAACACCAAGCAGTTCCTTGCAGGGTTCATTAGAAACATCCCTCTGGAGGTGTATTATTTAACTCTTTTTAATCTACTGTAGTTAGTTTCTTGACTAATGCTGATGCTCAAGAGAAAGCTCTGCAGGACAGGCAGGCAACTAGAGCTGTTGGGTGAGCAAAGCTATGTTTATCTACTGTGATTGCCAGAAAATGTCTCTGGTCTTGACTCTGAGAGCAGAGGTAATATCAGCTTTGGATGTTATGCCTGTTGGCTGGAGGGAGTTGCTTATCTAGTAAAGCACTCCAGAGGCTTCAATTAATCTTTTCCCCAAGTCTATTATCAGCCCTGTGAAAGCGTTCTAGGAACTGTCATGCACCTCAGTTTAATGGCACGTGAAATCCAAATGCCTGCATCAAATATTGTGCTACCTTCCTCTTGTAGCTGTGTAGATGAAAGCTAAACGTGTGTGGCACCTTCTAGGATTTGGCTCCAAGATAAAGTAGCAGTATATTTGCTTAAATTTTCACTGAGGCCTTTAAAAAAATCTGTTAAAATATTAAAAATGTTTGTTTCTTTTTTGCCACTGTTATTATTAGCTGGAAGCACCGCAAACAGTTACTCCAGCCCTTCTGCAAACCTGTCTTTCCTACACACTTACTGCCAGACTTGCACCCAGATGGAACAAGGCTGGTCATCTCTTGGTGCAAGGTATTTGACTTGGGTCAGGGATCAAGCGTTTAGTTTTCAGTTCTTTATTGTAGCATTTATTTTCCATCATTTAAATTCCATAATTATTTCACTCATTAAAACAAATTGTTTCATTCCTTTGTCCTGTTACTTTTTTTCTTTATTTGCACTTTTTTTTTGTTTTGTTATCCAAGTTCAATGACTAAAGCTAATATTCTGAATGGACATGCCGTTCACCTTTTCATCTTCCTTATCTTTGTAATAGATCAAATAATTACGTCAACTGAATGCAATGTACCAGATGAAAACAAATTTTGTTGGACAGAGAATGTCTTTAAAAATTTGGCCTGTTTTTCAGGTTCATGCTTTCAGCAGTGACATTTCTGCACATCATTTGTGATGCAGGCTCTTCAAAACAGAAGTGGTTTTCTATCAGACCCTGTCCTTCTACCAAGGATTCTTTTTTGGATCATAGTTGCTTTGCCTGACATCTCTGCTAACTCTGTGTAGTATAAATGTGAATTACCAAAGTATAAAAAACTGTAGTGTGTTCATAATAATTAGAGCAATTGTGTACATCATTTCAAATATGTGCTGAGAAAAGTGTGCATGTTGTTATCTTATATCCAGCCACAATAACAGTATCCTGTTCTCAGTATCTTCAAAATCTATGGGTCTTAGAATGAAATCAGCTGATTCAGGAGTAGCAGCTGCAAGTAGAGGGTTAGGAGGAAAAAATGATGTATAGATAGCTGCCCACTTGTAGGTATCTCTCTTTCTTATAGAAGATGTTAATGAATCAGTGAAAAGTTAATTGATAGAGGGGATTTTCTCTCCTTAGAAAGAACACACCTATCAGCATTTGTGATACACACAAACAAAACTGTGTGATTTCTCTTTTTTTTTCACATAAAGACTTTAGACATACGGTTTAGAAAATAACGTCTGTCTATTCTATTTATTAAGGGAAAGACTTTTTGTCTCAATCAGGAAGGCAAAATGCTGTTGGTAAGTACAATATTCTGTGTAATGGTAAAGCTAAGCAGTTGCATACTGCCACAATCTTGGTATTACCAGCACAGGGTCTTTGGTTTTCATTTTGAAATAACTTCTGTCAAAATACACTTGGTGGCAGGTGATGTTCTGTCTGTAATAGTTGTCAGCGCAACTGAACCTGTGAAAAATTACTCACAAAGTATTTTTATATTTTTATATATTAATCTACAGCCTTAGATTGAAATTTGCCATTTTAAAGTTATAATTATTGCAGTTAAATGCACTTGCCTTAAATTATGAGCCTTGTACGCGATAATAGTAGATAGGAAAATGAGCTATAGTGACTGTCCTGTAAGTACTGTTTGCTGTTCACAAAAGTGAAGTCACAAAGCATACTGGTTGGCTATTGCAAAAATTACCAAGTAGTATTTTTATTGCAGTATAAAAGTTAAAGATTTATTTGGGGATATTGGAGTCTAAATTTGTAGTAGAGATACATGTTGAGGAACTCTTGAGTTGAGTGAAAGTTATGGAAGTGTGTCCATAAATGCTTGCTTTGCTCATTTAGTCTTTCCTGTTGACAGCTCCTGGATGGGAAATACTGGGCTGAGTGACTCAGTGCAGCAAATGGTTATATGAACTACATTTGCTTTGAAAATGAGTGTGTGTTTGTCAAAGATATGAGTATCAAGCACACAGTTGCACAGCCAGGCTTGAGTTTCTGAGTCACTGTATGACAGTAATTCATTATTATTTTTATTTTTCACAGTTAAAATGCACCTAATTTTAATTTCCGTGCTGAGAAAGTCTGGCCTTTTGATTTTCAAACACAGCATTTTGACTAACAATTACCTTAAATAAATATTTGGGTTAGCTTTCTGCCTAAGAGATGAGCTGTAATTCAAAACAGGGCATTGTGCTTTTTTTTTTTTCAATTTAGTTATAGACCTCAATGTGTCAGAGAGACAGCTTTGCATCAGTGTGGAGCCTTGCTCAATTCGGCTGCCACCTCCCGAGGTATAAGCCTGTTATATTTTCTATGACTGTGTTTGTTTTATTAATCTTAATCTTCTTTTCTGTTAGGTGACTTCCAGTTAGCATGATGGGGATAGAAGTGGTTATTTCTGATTGCCTTGAGACATTAACGATATTCATTGACTATCTGCACTGGTTATAAAAGCATAACATCCATATTGTATCTATATTGATGCGTTCTAGCAAGCATAGTAAAACTGAGATTCAAGGCTAAGAGAGCTTTCAAAAATGGTAACAGAATAGAGCAGTGAAGTGTCTTTGTGGCTCTAGGTTTCCTTCTAGCAGTGTTTTCTAGAAAGCTTTCAGTCACACTGTAGTACATAGTTTTGAGCATCAACAGAGCAACTTATAGGTGAGTTGTTGGCACCATGTTCAAAGTCCCTTTATATGGTTATTATGGATTCTGCTTAATTTCTATGCAGCTTCCAAAATATTGGAGCAGCCAGGACTATGCTGCTTGTAAGCTTAATTTATACATTGTTTAAGAAATAATGGTTGAGGTTGAAAACTTGTTATCTTTTTTGACAGCCATGTCACCTGTGGTGAATACGTCCATACATGCAGGGCTTATTTGTCAGGCTTGCTGGTTTCTTCTAAAAGACATATTTCTGATCCAAGTTCTTCTTCGTTGAAATAGAAGAGTAGGATTTCTTCTGAGAGCTACTTGGGAGAGCATAAACATTAAAGCTATCTATAAGAAACCAGTTCCCAAATGGTACAGACCAATGATGGAAAAGATCATGATGTGGCTTTATTACCACTTTCATGCTTTGAATACTTTTCTAAAACAGAATTACCAGATTTTCTTCTCAGTGAATAAATGCAAACCCTCATAGATTGTAGAAAGATAAAGTGTTTCTCAAATCTCAGTCTTTGATTGTCCCCTACAGTCAAATTCTGACATTGTGAAAAAGTGTGGTGTTTTTTGACTTCTCAGAGGATGAAACTGCATGTCCCATTAATTCTGTTCCTTGGATATTTGCACATGCTTAGGCAAAGTGACACACACAGTTACTAGAATGCCGAACATGGGTGTCTGATTTAAACTTTTTAAAAATGTGCATGGAAGTGAGACGGCTCTCAGTTTGAGAAATTCCTTCTATACTCTTGTTAAACCATTTCAAATAAAACTGAGGTCTCACTGATTTCAATAAACTTTAACCTTGTACTTGCACGGCTTGTGGAAGTGTAGGCTGTAGCATAAGACAGTGTGCAATTTGATGACGGGAATATCTTCTGAAATAATCAGTCTGTGAGAGCTAATGAAAGAATAATAATATGTCAAGTTTCAATGTATCATGATACACAATTATTTTTGAAAATTTTAAGTTTGTACTGCTGTAGAATTATTTGCAAATAAACTTTATTTTCTGTTTCAAGCTGGGAGATTTTGATATTTCAGCAAACACCGTAAAGCTGTTTGACAGCAATGAAAGTACAGTTATTCAGCAACATTCCATATTAAGTAACTGGTGCTATGTTTTGCCAAGGTAGGAATCTGTTCACATTTCAGCATAAATAAACATTTCTCAGAATATTTGCCCTACAAGTTGTGAATTTGATACTAGTGATAAGAACACTTCTGTTTTACAGTCTGTTTTAAATTCAGGAAGTTGTTGTTGTTGTTGTTTTTCTCTCATTGCTAAGGAAAATAAGAAAAATTCATAAACCAGTCATAAATTACACATTTAAATACTATTTCAATTTTACTAATCTTTGTGCTACTTATATGGTAGGCAAGAACATCAGTTTTTCTCAAATACAATTTTAGCAGAAAATCATTTTAAAGAAAAAATATTTCCACCTTTGCCATGAAATACCTCCATTTTTACCTAAGATTTTTCATCATTAAATAAAAGAGAAGTAATGATGATATTTGCTTTTGTTCTATGTTCACTTCTAGCGAGTGTTGAAGAGAAATGGCACTTGTAGTTGTCACATTCTTTACCATACTTCAGGAAATATTGCTATTGTTACGTCATAAACTTACGAGCTAGAGGTATTAGTCCTCAAAACATAAAATAATCTCTAAATACTTTGCATGCCAAAAATAAGATTTTTTTTCCCAAAAGACCAGTATATTTTCAACTGGATTTTATGACACCCTTTCTAAGCATCTCTTCTTTACCTGTGCACAGCATGAAAATGGGTCAGATCATAAACATCAGCCACATAATTCCTCCAGAATCTCCTTTCCGTTCATATAAGGATTTTCAGATGCACTGGAAGAGTCTGGTAAGAAACACATACACTGCTTTCATTTTTCCCTCCCTTTTCTGTGCCTATTGATTTTGTCCTTGTAATACCTGTTTGTATTTGGTTTATCTAAGTATGGATATATTCTTCCTGAGGATCTTGAAGAGACAAAAATATACTTGAGTATTTACTTCAAACCAATAGGGGAAAGGTTCTTCACGTATCCTTTCAGAATATATTTGTTATGTTTCCTCTCCTACACTTCTAGCAAAGCTCTGCTTTTCATTTTTGAGTGTGCCACATTTCCTTCTTCCATAATTTCATAGTAGTCAGTAGAGAAGTGTTTTACTAGACAAGTTGAAACAAAATGTTTAGTCAAGTCTCTGTCCCAGTATTGAATAATAGCAGGTCAAATAGAACAATTTGCTTCACGGCTTCCATAAATGTGATAATGCCACTTTAAATGTGATGTAAAAGAAAGTGGTGTAAAAGAAAGTTAAATTGTGTAAAAACGTGGCCAACAAAGATTGCTTTTAGAGAGAATTTTCCTGCCAGGAAAGACTAGACTAAGGGTTACTTTTATTGAGTAATCTTTGCTGTTATAGGTTAGTGTGGTATAATTGAGCTGAAGTCCTGTAGCTTCATAACCTTCAGGCCCATAAGGAATTAAGTGCTTTTGTTCACCTTTTTAAAAAACGTTTAGACAAACTCATGTTTGCTTCTCAACAAAGATGATTAAAAATTATAGAAATGTAAAGACACTTGTTATGTATCCCTGAACACATACTCAGGTACCCTTTAAGTTGCATCCGAAGTCAGCCAGTGCAGTATTTCCCCAGAACAGATGCAGCAAGTGTAGTGAACTCTTTTCTTTCTGACATGAAGAGCAATTTTTCACAGCTGTGTGGATTTCCAGTAAAGATGACAAGTAAACCACTTTATGCTACAAAGGAACTCTCCAGGGCTTCAGTGCAAGTAAGGCTTTTTTATAAGCATATTAATGGCACATACTTTTTCATTGTATGAAGTGGTCTTTATCATATTCAGAGCCTAGTAAGAGCATATAACTATACTTTTCACAACAAACTGTCAGTCCTGTAACTTTTAATTAATGTGTAAGCTACAGTATTTCTGATTGTGAAGTTACTATGAAAATTATAAATACATAAAAAATGACTTGATGTTAATTAGTTGCTATCAGTATTTGGAAGTCTATTTTTTTTCACAGTTAGATATCCAGAACTTTCTCAAATGTCTTCCATAGTAATAATAAAAACAGTAATAACAACAATAATAATAACAATGACATTATTACCATTGTTACTATTACAAGGGCATGTAATGACAGGACAAGCAGGAATGGCTTTAAACTGACATAGGGTAGATTTGGATTAGATATTAGGAAGAATTTTTTGCTGTGAGCATGGTGAGGCACTGGAACAGGTTGCTCAAAGATGTGGATTCCCCATCCCTGGAAGAATTTGAGGCCAGGCTGGATAGGGCTCTGAGCAACCTGGTCTGGTGAAAATTGTCCATGCCCATGGCAGGGATGATCTGTCAGGTCCTTTCCAAACCATTCATGATTCTATTGTTATTATTACTAGCAGTAGTAGTAGTATTACAATTTATTTACAAACAAAAAGAGGACTGTGTGAACAAAAGCATTTTAAAACACTCAAGCTGTAAGATTTACTCCATATCTGGTGATGGAAAGGAGGCAAGTAATCAAAACTCTTATAATTTGAGGTCGTAACAAAGGCTAAGGCTCTACCAAATTTCTTTGGTAGTAGTATGTGAAAGAAGAAATGAAGTAATTAAGTCTGAACAAAGAATAGTGACAGGAGTTGCAGAGGTTCTAAAATACTACAATCCTCTTTCAGAAAGCAGTTCCTGTTTGTCTCTCCAGTGATGAAAGCTAGAATGGGTCCTCGGTGTCATCTGCAGTTTCTATAGACATCCAAACTGTCTTTTGCTTGGAATACAGATGATCTTAGATCTCATCTTAAGAGATGAGGAGCCCTGTCAGTCAAACCCTCTGCAGAAACCCCTCGAAAGGGGTAGACATTATCAGTTGGAAAGCACTAAACCAAGTGCTTTCAGTACCAAGACTGTAATTTAAGTCTTTCCTTCTAAGAAATACAATATTCTAGCATAGTTTCTAAGCAAAGAACTCGAGGAGGATAAAAATACCCCTTAATTTATAGTGACAACTAAATATTGTTTTAAAATGTAATCATTCTAATCCAAAACACAAAATAGTGTGCTTATATATTGTGATGTGTATTAGGTTGATATCATACAGCGATGCATTAGGTGGCACTATCAGATCGTTAAATCCAGTTTATTCAATTTAGCAGCTCTTGATGTGTTGCAGGAAATAAAACCTAAGCATGCGAAATTGGACGGTGAGATGGTTTGTGTAGTATCTCTAACGCAGGCTCCCCCAAGAAAACCGACCTTGCCTGGAATTCCTTCACCGTGCAGTACGGAAAACAGCCACTGGATGGAGTGTTTGATCAAAGAGCCAGGAACATGCAGTTTTCCGAGTAGCAGTAAGAGTACGGGAGGGGTTAGCATTGAAGCACCAGAGAAATCAATGAGCAATAAGCAAATACCAGGCGTACCAGAGCTACCAACTGCAAAATCTTTAGGAACACCTGTAAACTCAGCCTTTGAATCCACACCCCCAAAAGTCAGCAAAATTATACCAATTTTCAAAGGAAAGTTGATGCAAATGAGTGGAAAGATCACAAATCAAACAGATAGGAAGAAAAGGGAGAATGCTGAAAGGCATGTACCAATAAAAAGTGTGGGCGTTTCATCTTCTATGCTGTCTGTGCACAAATCCAGCATAACTGAGGTTTTCAAACACATTCAAAATACGCCAGTCAAAACTCCTACTGACAGCAGCGGGCTTCAGGTAAAGAGCATGAAGGCACACACAAAACATGGTACACCCGTATTCCGGTGGAAAACCCAGTCTAGTGGACAAGTTGCTAACTCTGATTTTTCTGAAAACTCAGCTTCGGGTGGGAATCCAAGTGAAGTCAATCACAAAAAGGCAAATTCTCCATTCTTTCTTAAGAATGTTGGGCCAGTGCTTCAGAAATCAAATACCAGTCCATGTCTGAATACACATGAAGGTCCTGCTTCCAGTGCAAGAAGGGGGAAAAAGTTTGCAAGTCAAAATACTACTCAATTTCTTGAGAAACAACACCAGTCAAAGGAAGTGCGTTTGCAGATTTGTAAATTAGACAATGAAATGACAAATTCCAGTTTGTCACTGCAACAAACAAAAAGATCAAATAAAGGAGCTGGGTTAAATATTCATGAATCTGTCTTCAAAGATACAGTGTGCATGGCCAAAAGGGGAGAAAACAAAGCAGCATACCACTCTAAGGACTGTACTGCTGAGACAACCAGTCATCATTCCAAACCTAACTTTGAACAGGTAAGTAAAGAGCAGGGCTCATTCTCACTGCTTCTCACAAATTCAAAAACAACGTTAAGCAATAAAGAGCATGACTTTCATCATGTTCTACAATCATTCTCAATACAGTTTTCTAAAATTCTACCATATAACAATGTTTCCAGCCACTGCTGCTTTTTTTCTGAAAGGCAAGATGATTTACTGTGTTTTGTGAAATAAACACTTCTTTAATTTGTGACTTTTATGGTGGAGTAATTAGTTTGCCTTTGTTTTAGACAGTTTATCCAGGTCTGTGTGAGGTTAACATGGTGACTTTTTTTTTGGTGTTCTATCTCTCTCCATATAAAACCATATTAATGGAATAATTCCTTCCTCCTGGAAGGAATCTCAAACCTCATTGATTGTGTAGTGCTGACAGCAGTTCTGTGTAAGGTATTGTGCTGTTAGGCAAACATGGAAGTTTTGCAAATACGAGTTTAATTACAATTTTGCAAAAAGCACAAGTTGCATCAGGAAAAAAATCCCACTGGACACGAGAAAAAAAATCTTCCATGTGAGAACACCTAGTCACCTACTAGAACAGGTAGCAGAGGGAGGGTTTTTTGATTTGTTAGCCTTCCATATTCTCAGAACTTGACTGAATGGGGCCCAAAGCAAGGTGATCTATCTTTGAAATTAGTTCTATTTTGAGTAAAAGTTATGATTACATGACAGCTAGAAGTACTCTACCACCTGATTTTTCTGTGATTCTCCCTGCATCTCAGTTAAATAAATAGTTGAGCTGATTTCAGTGCAATTTTCATGAGGATGATATTCCATATATTGGGTACTTGGATGAAATGTCTTGGGCTTATCACATTTTTCATCTATACAATATAATTTGGTGGGTTATCTCAGCTTTGTGTGATGAGGGCACCTTCTGAAAAGGCAGGTAATTTTAAAGTTAGAGATCTTGTTCAAAATGTTGTGGGGTGTTTTTCTAACAAAGATATAAACTTCTATACTTTAAGACAATTACAGGGAACAAGTATCTGACATGTGAAACACTGACCTCAAAAGCAACCTTGCCAGTCACAGAGAGCAACATGGAAGCATCTGTAGAGAAAGGTTGTGCCAGAAGAAGACAGGTACCCCGTCTCCACACACACATACGGTTCTTAATCCAGTCCAGAAGGACCTGAATTAAGAGATAAAAAATATGTTTTAAAAAGTTTGTATGTTCCAATTAAAATGGGCAGGCTAAGAAATCTTACTGACCTCTCTGGATAAAATTAACCTTAACCAGGATAAAATTAACAGTAACCATTGTGTATGATACTGTCACTTGAAGAGTTCATTTTAAATGTTTGTCTCCAGCAAAAGATGCTACTGAAATTTTTAATGATGTTACTGTTTCTGAAGCAGATTTTCTGATTCTGAACAGTAAAGTTCTATCCTGCCCAGTATAACTCTGGGCATTCTCAGTGGCTGTGTGAGTTTTTCATGTCACGGACTTGAACTTAGCAACATTCTGTAGAAATGACTTCTTGTTTTGTTATGCTTTTAAAGCCAAATACAAGACAATTCTGGATGTTTTAACTGTAATTAAAAGAACACAGTCTGTGCTCTCCGTGCAGCTCAGAAAAGGCCAGTGCAGCAACCCCAGGGGCCTGCTGCAGGAACACACTCATACCCCAGAGCTCGAGCTGCAGCAGGGAAGAGAGGAGTTTGTGTGGGAGGCGCCAGCCCAGCTGCTCTGAGCTGGCCCCATCCAACTGCAGCTGGGAAAAGCCCTTCCACAGGGCCACAAACGAGTTACTGGTTACAGGCCCAGCCCTGCAGTGCTACAGCAGTGGAGTCACTCCCACAAAGAGAAGAAAAACAGCAACTAGAAATAGCTGTTCATAAGAATTACAACCCCAGAGGCCTGGGTATTGAGGGGAGACTTCCACCACAATATGAATTAATGTAGTCCTTTGGCAGCCTCTGGGAATGACTCAGACACACCAGGGCTTGTGAGCATGCAGAACTTGTAGCTGGTCTGGCAGCACTGCTGGAATGGGGAAGGGGCACTGCCCTGTCCTAGTCAGGAGTCACAAGTGCCCCATGCATTCCTCAGTCTCCAGGCAGGCTGTGAGTAGCACAGGTACCTGCCTGAGCCCTGCAAGCTACTTTTGGGAAGTGTCAGGACACAGCAAGTTCTCACTGCAACACTGCCACTGCTGGACTCAAGAGAGGTGGATGCACAGCTCTCGGGAAGTTTCATTGGTGTGTGGAGTAGGAAAGAGACTTGTCTGTTAGTTGGGGTAGGGGTGAACTCTCTGATGTTTATTAGACTGATTCCTCCAGTTCCTGGATTAAAATATAATGGTGCTGACTGGGGACACTGCTAAACACATCTCTGAAGAGTAAGCCTTGGTCGTTGCTGATCATCAGAAATGATAGTTGGTTTTGAAAGTCATGGTTACCAGCATGTAAAGGGTATTTTCAAAGTAGCTGTGGCCCTAATTATTTAGCCACTGTACTTATAAAAATACTTTAAAATATTTATATTGAAAAACAGAAACTTTTATTACTTACTTCTTAATCAACTAAGAATTTCACTCAGAAACAACTTGTTGAACTTTTAGCTTAGTATTGCTGCTTCGTTTGCTTTATTGGTTTTTGCCCTTTTCTGTTTGTCTTGTTTTTGTAAGCAGAAAGAAGAAGGTTATTCAAAGTTAAAGAGAGCCAAAAGAAGTAAAACTTCTACTTAAGGTGTTCTGGAGTATTGACAGAGAACTCTAGGTACGTTTATTACAAATTTAAAATATTTTATTTTATTAAAATAATATCACACGTCTGTAATTGTTCCTACACTTTTGGATCACGATGATGATATCAGCTGTCTACAAAGGAATCACTTAACTAAAGAAAAGGCTTCTAGAGCAAACTGATGAGGTAATTGATGCAAAGGACACTAGCAAATGAAGCACTATGCTTTTTTTGTGAAACAAGCAATGTTAAAAAAAGGCATTTTGTATTTACTAGAACTTATAGTTTGATATAAATTTGTACTTTGTTTGGCTCATTTTTCTGTCACACTAAAATAAGCCTGGTTTTTGGACTTCAAAGTTTCACTTGAATCTGAGCTGAAGTTAAAACCAAAAACCATTGAAGTGGAGCATGTATATTATTTGATATCATTACAAGAAATGTGGCTAAATGCTCATGTTGCTGAGGTCTAATGACAGGACAAAATTGTCTATCATAAAAAATGAATAAATTTTGTTTTGTGACAAGGTATCTTAACCCACATTGTGGGTGGTTGTCAGTAATAGTCTTTCAGGATAAAACAAGCTGGTCCTTTGAACATTCCTTTGAATATCAAGAATACAGCACTAGGATATAATATAAGAAGCTCACCAGGTTTAAAGACTGAATGCCTGTCACAAGATATCAGTAGTAAAATGTGCAGAAAAGAGTAGCCTATACAGTTAACTGTTTCAGAAATAAATAGAAGTATATTTATTCAGATGAAAATATTGATGCAAGCAAGATGGTTACACAGAACAGCACAAAAATGTATATTATATAAAGCAAATAGAAGGACAGAGCAATAAATATGCAAAATACAAACTGTACATCTTTTAACCTGGCTTTTAGCTTCGATGAAAGTGATAACAAGTAGCCAAATGTGCATTTTGTCTCAAAGATGCACTTTATGTCCTTCCTTTCCTTATCGGGATATATTTCCTCCAGTGAACAAATGTATCACTTGTCTGTTTTTCCTGAAAAAGTCTCTGGTACGGATGGGAGCTTTCCATCTCTGGCCTTCACACTTTGGTGTTCAGCATATTGTGTCCCTGGGTTTAGCATTTCATCTCTCCTGCTTCAAGCCAGGCAATTCAGGCGTGGTCCTTCTTGAGAAGTGATCTGCTCTAGTGATCAGCACAGATACCCACAGGTCCAAAGTCTGTGACTTTCACTGAGGACTGATGAGCAGAAGTGGTGTCTCTGTGAGTGGTCAGAACTTTCCTTTTTTTTACTCTTGATTTTTTTCCTCATTGATGAGTTAAATGCCACAGCATCAAGTTGATCATGGTAGACAACACTTAAACCCCAGAGAGAAAACAGTGTCTTCCATACAGTGTTTAAAATATGATTTCCAAGAGTCCCACTGGTAAAGGTTCTTCATTGATGTTGATGATTTAAAAAGAAAACTGGAACTAAAACAACTTCTGCTGTTGGATTCTTGCCTACAGTTTTGATTCTGAAAAGCTGGCCTCTAAATTCCTTTATTTTGCATTACTACACATGCACTCAGAGTGCATGTTTTCATTTGAACACTTGGGAATTACTTGTGAGTTTTCAAATTTACTGTGTAGCAAGATTTATGTGAGAGAAATCCTTACACTGGAATTCAGTCATGTAGTCAGCAGGAAGGACTTTGTTCTATAATTCATGGCAAAACCCCCATTTTTTACAATTGTCTTGCAAAAAGGGTTAGTTTTTATGACTTTTGTGCCAAGTTGAACTGCCTCTTGACTTGTCCAGGAAATCACAGCATAATCCTAATTTTTTTTTCTTTGGTTTTTTTTGAGTCTGTTAATAAAGCAATGTGAGAGAAGTATTTAACATTTTAAGAAGCTGAACATTTGATTCTAATACTAAGAGTCTCCATGCTTAGTTCTTTATTAATGGAAGTCACCCTATCATTTTCAAGGTCTAAAACTACTGTGAAAGGGAAAATTGTTTTCTAAGACAAATCAGAAGAGCAGCACTTCCAAAGGACAGCATATACTACTACAGAAAGATGTTTTAAAAGAAGCATTTGCAGCATTGCAAATGTTAGTGGAAGGACAGACATATTAAAAATGGCAGCACTGAAGCTTCCAAGCTTTTTCCACTGATCTGCAAAACTCTTCCTGTTGTTCTGCTCCCGTGTTGTAGTGAGATACTGACCTTTGGTTTCACTTGCCAAATTTCTTTTAGCAAATGAGAAGATACAAATTCATCACAGAAAATAACAATAGTTGGATTTCACCTGCAAGTATTTTCTGCTATTACTGTAAGGATATTATGTGAATATAAGAGTAAGGTAGGAGGTCCACACAATTGGAATTATATAAAAAAATTCTCAGCAGTTTTAGCCTGAGATCTATTAGACTGTTTCTTCTAAAAGGTGCATCCCTCAAGCCAACGTTTAGGAATTCATCTTATAATTTGAAGGCTATTCTACAGAAACTTCAACAAAACTGTCTTTCAAATGCTTTTTTCATGTGAAAAGTAGGCTAAAATAATATCTTTCTTATGTAGTGAAAATACTTGGTTTCATTAAAAAAAAATTCTGAAAATGTTCAATCTTTCAATGAAAAAGCAATTCCTTTTATGATGGGGGAAAATATCCTAATCAAATCTGTAGCAGAAATAACCTTTGGACTGTGTGTGTCAGTAGGTTGGTGGTACCTAAGTACTTAAGACATACCCCAGAAAAGAGTTGCTATTGTAGTATTTTTTCTGTTATCCTATCCTTTTCCATTGCTATGGGATTGTTTCAGGTTAGGACTTAATTTGTTGCATGGTTAACCATTTATAAATGCTAAAGAATGGTATTTATGATTCCATCTCTTACTTTCTTGTAGAGTTAAGAATGTGATTTGGCTGCGTGACCTCAGCCAAAGGTTAAGAAGGTGTGAATAGACTTCTGCAACAGAAGTTCCTTCTTCCAACACCACAAGTGACTGTGATATTTTGAGGGCTTTAAATTTAAAAGGCCCAGTTTTAAGAGGATAAATCTGTGCATAATACCACATATTTATGATGGACAGAATTCTTTCTTGTTCTGTATAAAAATGCAGGCATTTAATTTGAATGCCCTGAACCCAAACTTTGTAATCAGAATGCAAATACAGATGTGGGAATGCAGCAATATTTTTTCCTTCACATTAGCCATAGAGTGCTCAGTTGTCTTTTGTTTCCTTCTGTGATGTAAACTTTTTGTATGTTTTCCTCCATTTTGGTTCCCAAGAGGGCAGTTACACACTTGAGAATCTCTGAACTTTGTGTATTTTGCTGTTTGTCATTGGTAGCTGTTTCTGGATGAAAATTTGAGGGTTAAATACAGCCAAGTGAATCCATGTATCATCAACTTCTTCAGACAGTTCAGGTTAATAAGCCTCTAATGCATTTGAAAATCTAACTAAATTGTTTAGGTTTTGAATCACATGATGTATGTCCTACTACTTGCTTACACAGTTAATCATTCTTCCAAATTATTTTGTTGTTTCTAGTCGGGTTTTTAAAGATAAACTATTTAATTCTTTGTTATAGTGCCTGAGCCAGTTTGAATTCATCAGTAAAAAATTCCCAGTAAAAAAATAAGTTTTCCTTGTCAAGTCAAATGATTGGAAAATAAACAATTTTATTCCTACGGAAATAATTGAAGGGCTGGATTTGACTCAAGCTTCATTAATCCTTGTTGTAATTTTTGATGACTTTTCAGATAGGAAACTATTCTGTAAAAGATTTTTTATAGCTTCATTGACAACCCCATTCTTCAGGAGTTCATAGAGAACCTGTAGTTGCCCTGGGAGTAATTTTGTTGCCATTAAGTGTGACTTCCGTGACCTCCTTCAACATGCAGATACAAATATATACACATATATAAGATTGTTGCCTCATCATCAATGCTTTGAAGTGAGCATAAAAGAGCTTTGAAGTGAATATTATTGTTTTACCTGGAATAAAAGAATCAAACGTCACACTCCGAAACTCAAACGTTACAGAACTGTGGTTTAACACTTGTTTTGGACATACATTTGCAAATCTTTTTTTTTTTTTTCTAAAGGGATTGATACAATGGGACTTTATGCCCTTCATGAAACTTTTTTTTTTTTAGGTTTTTATTGCAATAGCTGTATTTCTCTTCATTTTTCCAAGCTGGATTTTTTACTACTACTATAACAACTTTTGTTTTGTTTTGTTTTATGTTTTCTTGAATGGTGACTGTTAACATAGATATAATTTCATGGTGCCAGTGTTTAAAAGGAAGTGAGCTCTTCAACAACATGTCATTTTCTCATACATAATACAAAAAAAAAAAAAAAAAGCCAAGACGAATAATAAAAGAAGTTAGTGTAATATGCTCAGCAAGAAATTAAATTATATTTACATTTTATCTGGGAGCTAGTATACAAGGCTACTTTTCAAATGCTGTGGTTTAGTTACCTTTCATAGGTTTAACCGTATATAACTGATCTTTCTCCTGTCCTCCATGGAAAAACCTGTAGAGTAGTTGCATTTCTACCATGCTATATAACTTAGTTCTTTGCCTGATGTGTTTCCTATTGTTGCTTTTAAAATGCTGCTGGTTGCCAACATTTGTCTTGTATTATCACAGAAGTAATTTTGCACTATTTTTGCATTTTTAAATGTTGGTGTCATTTTGTGTTATCTGTTATAAAACTCAAAATACAGAAAAATTTATTTATCTCAGCTCCAAAGTGTTCCATTTAACTAAACTATTGAGTTTCTCATCTGTGCTAAATTGCCAGCTACTTGCTGGTCTAAACTGTGGGGGAGAGCCCTGTTACTGCACCCCACCCAACCACTCCTTGTAAATGCATGGGAAGGTGTTGATAGTGAGCGGAACTGCGCTGGGTGCAGGAGTGGTGGTGGTGGAAATGCCACTAGTGGGAAGGAAGGATTGGTGCTGTGACTGCCCTGGGAGGATTTGGTGATGCTGAAGGGACCTTTGCTGCTGCCTTGCTCTTCACTGTTTAAGTGGAGGGGTTGTAGAGTCCACCTCAGTTTCTCCTTTTAATCAGTTCTCACTAACTGGGCAGAACACCCTGACTTCTGGCAGGTGCCAGAACCTGTCAAAGCCCAGGAACCCTCAACATCCAGGATCACATGCAGCTTCCACATGTGATATCTGCAGGCTTGCTTTCTCAAGATTGAAGAAACAGACTACTCCACAGGTCCCAAAATATATAAATGTACATAGGAGCAAGTGAAAATGTAAGGTTAAAACAATTCCCAGGTCTGAGAAGCTGGTGAAGAGGTCAACTGGCAAAAATTATCACTTGCCCGCTGATACCTAATGGGTTTTATAGTGTTTTGTAGCTTTGCCATCAGTTCTCAAATCATCTGATTCTGTATCTAAGTTGACTTAGATTTACATTTGCCAAAGCTTTCTTTGGCCTCTGTATTAGAGGATTCAGCAAATATTTGTTGAGTTGAAGTACTCATGATGAGTTAATAATATTTAGTAAATATGCATTTCCAGAGAGTGATCTTTCCTCACATGCATTCCTAAGCTGACACTGTTCTTATCCTCCCTCGTCTTCACAGATGTAAGCCAGAGGGAATGTTTATGTACTTTAAATTGGCGTATGCTCAAGCCCTCTGTCAAATCTCAATTTAAAACTTTACAGATGACTGTAGGTGTTTATAACTGCAGGGAAGATTGCTGTTTCGTTCCTTTGGTGCCAGCTTCATACCAGCTTGTGGTTCAAACCCGATGGTTTAAAAAAAGTCAGATTAAGATCTCTGGAAGTATTATGTCACTGTATCACAAAGTGACTTAGCAAATACAGCACTTAAAGAACTTTGGGCTGCATGTTTTGTTGTACCAACATGCTCATCCTTCCTTCATGGAGAACCAGATACTGAAGAATTGTGGCATCTCCTGAACTAGTTCAGGAAAACATCTTATCCCAGCCCTGAAAACCATATAGTGTTCTTCTGTCTCTTTGCAAATCTGAGGGGTTCTGTTGACCCATGCACAGCACAGAGCAGCAGCTCAACCTCTCAGTTAAAATTTTGCAGCTAGGATGAGCAAGTCTGTTTTCCCTGGGATCTGTGCAGAACTTGATGCAAACTATGAACATCTTGATCCCCCCAGGGTAGTGTTAGAATCTGGAACAAGGCAGTCCAACTTTGCTGGAAAATATGCGAGAATTGTTTTCAAAGAGCTTGCAGATCCACCAGGAACACACATAGCTTCTTGCAAGTATTTTTTATTGTTCAAAAGAGTGACAACAAATTTCTTATTTAACCCAATATGTAAAAGGGATTTCAGCTTGTTCCAGTGGGAGAAGTTCAAAAGTATTGAAGGCTAATATGTCTGATCTTCTTACAGGAAGCTCTTTGCCTGGGATTAAATAATAACTTTCAGAGATACACTTCTGTTTCATTGTGTTAACAGCTAAATATGTGTGTATATTTATATAGAAACATGTGTGGGTCTCATTTTAGCCTCCTAGGCAGCTCTCAGTTTTCCCAGGGTATGTTTTGAGAAAAACTTATCTCTTCAACAGGCCTCAATGTTGCCTGAGAAAACTAGTGGCAGCCTAGGAGGCTAAAAGACCCACAAACATGCACACACATATCTGTATGTATTAGAGCACATGTGTGAATATACACATCCATACATATGGCGGTGCTTCATTAGAGGTGTTTAAAAAATATGCTGTGTGCGTAATGTGAAAAACCTTAGTCTAGTACAGACAGTTCAGATTGGGCAGCAGTGTTGGGAAGTTCCCTGTTGCCAAGTCCCAGGGGTTGGTGCAAGAGGGATAATTTTCCTCTTGTTTCCCTGATTCCCCTGTCCACAATGCAAAATTCGATTTGCAATGACAGCAGCGGCTGCCAAAGCTTAGCTGGTTTTAACTGTGCTGAGATTAATTAAATATTATTAAACCATCTAAATAAATCAACAGTAAGAGAAGTGTGCTGATAGCTGCAGATTGCAGTATGGTTGTGGCATGAAACCTTGGGTGATGCCAACTTGGTAGTGAAGGTAAAACTTTGACTCTTCTCTGTGTGGCAGGACCTACCTGTTCCAACACTGGTCTGTGCACTGCATTTGCCTGGGAGTTGGAAGTGGTCACCTGGGTGATCCAAAGCTGAACTTTAACATAAATAAATGCAAAACATGTTGTTACGTGCTTCTCAGCTTCCACAGTCCAAAAAAATGCATTTCCCTTAATTATGCATAGTATCACAGCACAGATTTAGGCAAGAAGGAGCATTTGTCTTGCAAAGCAGTTAGCCACCTGTCTCAGTGCAGCCAGTGAGTACCAGGGAATGGTGACCAGCAGGTTGAGGTAGGGGATTTCCCCCCTCTGCTCTGCTCTCATGAGACCCCACCTGCAGTGCTGCATCCAGCTCTGGGCCTACCAACACAAGAAGCAAGTGGACCTTTTGAAACAGGTCCAGAGTAGGGCTCCAAAGATGATCAGAGCACTGGAGCATCTCTGCTATGGGGACAGGCGGAGGGAGCTGCAGTTGGAGAGAAGTTGCAGTTGCTCAGCCTGGAGGAGAGAAGCCTCACAGCAGCCTTCCAGCCAAAGGGTACAAGAGAGCAGGAGAAGGACTGTTTACAAGGGCACAGAGTGATAGGACACAGTAATGGCATGAAACTGAAAGAGACAGATTTAGATCACATGTTAGGAGGAAATTCTTCACTATGAGTGTGGTGAGGCACTGGAAAAGGCTGCCCAGAGAAGCTGTGGGTACTCCATCCTTGGAAGTGTTCAAGGCCAAGTTGGATGGGGCCCTGAGCAACCTGGTCTAGTGGAAGAGTTCCTGCCCATGGGAGAGGGGGTTGAAACGAGATGATCTTTATGGTCCCTTCCAACCCAAAACATTCTATGATTCAGTGAAATCAGCTAAAACTGCTCAGTGCCAAAGTGTTTTCCAGAATAAAAATAAGAAGGGTTATTCTCCTGGGAGGTGCAAGCAAGAAACCCCTATATCTACACATCCAAAAAAGAAAGGTACCTTTAATTTTTTATGTCGCCTTTTTATTACATTGTGCATCAGAAATATTTTTATTGCAACTGAAACTTCACGTCTCTGGGATATTTCAAAGCACATGAGGTAAATGAAACTAAATTAAACCTCTGCTGAAGAGGGAAAAAAGGGGTGGTAAATTACAATTCAAAATTATAACATGTAGCTCTTAGCTCCACATCTTCAAAATAAAAAAAGAAATCAGAACATTAACTTCATTTCTTTTCCATTTATACAGTGGAAAATAATATGGGAAGAATTAAAATGGAACTCTGGTAAAGCAGATAACATTCTGAAGGTTACTGTGCACCTTTTAATGTATGTGGCCAGCAGTGTAAAGTACTGAAGTATGTGTAAATTCAAACCTTTGTTAACCAGGAATATTCTATAGCTCTCCTTGTATTGAAAGAGAGACTTAAGTAAGAATCACTTCTGTAAGTTTGTGTTTTCTGGGAGTTCAGAAGCTTTGAAGGCTGACAAAATCTTGTCATTGTATATCAGATTTTGCAGCTCCTGTAAGAATGCCCTCAGTAAAATGCCGCTCAAAGTGAGCGCATTGTCCTAGGTTATTATTTTTCAGTCTCATACTGCTAGTTGAATACTTTGCCTCAGCAGGTTTTTTTAATTTAGAAAGAATAACAATAAAATCCAAAATCTGCCCATCAGTGAAAGTAAATGCATTCCAGTAATGGAAAACACATAGCTCCCAATACCTGGGCACCCAGCCAGCCCAGCTTGGTATTAATCATACATATTCATTAATTTTCATTTAGAGATGAGTCAATTGATGTTAGCAGTATAAAGTGCACACAGTGTGAGCCACCATTCAGCTGTAAAGGGAAAAACAACCCCAGTTTGGGGACTTCATGTGCACTGGGAGTACTGGATAAGCACACATCCCTTGTCCACTGGCATGCCTGCCTCTGCTGAAGTCTGAGGCTGCAGCTGGGTGCTGAACTGCTCTCCCCTGTGCCCTGTGCTCCCCTGGCATAGCCAGAGCTGCCGTCCTTTGTACCAGAATGCCGATTTTACCATTTTCCCAGGCCTTTTCTGGGCTGGAGGGAGCCAATTGGGTGGGAGTGGGCAAGAAGTTGAGTTAAATCACAGAGACACTCCTTTGGAAAGCTGATTTACATGTTTGACCACAGAGATTAATTTATTTTAAATGACTTAAATTAAAAGGCTAGAAACTACTTATCTGCTGCATTGTTAGTTAGTGATAATAAGCCTGAGGGAATTTGTTGTAACAATTATGCTGGGAGTTTCAGTACTCTGAATGCCTTACCGTTTGCAGCTTTATGGAGAAAAGTTCTCATCTACTGGGATCTTTTCAAATAATAATGGAATTTTTAACATTGCTAGAGAAAAAGATTTCTTTTGAAATATTTTTTGAACTTCAGTTTTAAAAAAAATATTTTTATGCTATTATATGGAATTTTAAACCCAAGATGGAGATCTAAAGCAGTCATATTGACAACTGGAAAGGAGATCTCATAGAAAGTCTCTGTAGATTAAATAGAAAAAGATACAGAGAAGGAAAGTTTTTTGGTGACCTAAGCCCATTCCCTGCTGAGGGAGAATACCTCTGACTGAGTACCCGCCTAACTGGAATCTCATCTGAACCTACTGGGTTGTGCATCGGTAATGAGATAGCATGGAAAGTATGCATCATTAATTTTTAAGAGAGCTACTGTTAGAAGAAAACAATCAGACTTTGTGAGCATAATAGACCTGTCAGGGCCACATTTTAAGGCCAGAACATTTTTATTTTCATGTCTCCGAAGAGTCAGTATCTGTTTAAGTTACAGCAACACTCATTTATTGTGCAGTTTCACACAGTACCCAGGGGAAATTTGATGCAAAGTTTAGCTCCTTCAAATCAACTGCACATGCCTGCTACTGCATAATCAGGGCAAGTATTTTAGAATAATTCAGAATAATAGCAGTAGCCTTTTAACATGTTCATTACAAAAAAAAAAAAAAAAAGCCTAGAATGCACCAGGGATTTTTTTGTATTTTTGTGAACTTAGGCTAAAACACTTACTCAGTAACTCACTATTTTATTAAGATATATGTTGCATTTTCAGATATAACAGTCACATAAGCTAATGTTGCATTGTCATTTTCAGATATAACAGTCACATATACTCAGAAGATCTCAGAAGATTTTTACTCAGAAGTAAAAATTTAAGACTCACATTGCATCAGTGGATGTGGCACTTGCAGTTCTGATGAGCTTATACTCCAGCAGGACAGACACACTTTTGGAGGCACAGACTATAGGAACAGAGGTGAGTATCAAAATTTACAACTGCTGCTATATCACAATTCCCATTGAGCTCTTTGCACATTTAATCAAGTCTCCCTTTATGATTATGGTGGTACTTCCATTAAAGGCAATTAATCAATCATACTGAATTCTGTGTAATTTTTGTCACTCACTCTCCCACGAGTTCGTGCTTGCTCAGTCCAAAGATGCAGTTCTCTGCCTTCATCCAAATCAGGGTCTTCCCACCTCATGAGCTACAATGTGCTTAGAACTACAGTGTGAATAATGGACTTCTGGGAATGCTCTACAGAAAATAATTAATGGGACTGGCTCTCATTCCTAGTGAGTCATGTTTGGGCCAGTAACAATTTTGTATGGTTTAGGTTGCTCAGTCTTGCTTAATAAGACATTTGTGATTAAATGCATTAAATAAAGAGTGTCTGAGCCAGGTGCTTTTTGAAAAGGAAATCTAACAAGACTTGAAATAAGCTTTATTTTTCCCATTTTGGTCTTTTGAGATTGAGGGTTTTTTGTTCATTGCCCAACACAATTGCCAACACATTTTTTTTACCTTTTCCTTCTAACATTTTTTCTTGTAGGGAAAAAATTTATTTGACTTAAAACTGTGAGCATATATATTCAGCTCATGTATTTGCTCATATCTTTGTTCATATCATTTTTATCCTTGGTCTTTTTGCACCAACTTCTATCTCTTCTTGCTTGTGCTTGCAGTGTGTTGTCTCACAAAGCTGCCAACTCCCATTTGTAATGACAGTTTGCTGCTCACTGCTTTTCCTCCTGCCCTGTTCCCAAGCAGGTCACCCACAACTACAGTTCCTTGGGGTGTCCCTGCCCAAGGTGTCCCTGTGCCTGTCCCAGGGTGTCTCTGTGCCTGCCAGCATCTCTCTGGAGTATCTCTCTCAGCATCTGCCAGGCGTGTCAGTCCAGCTACGCAGTACCAAGACCATAATCGCTTGTGGGCTGACATCCCTGGGATGGCAGGGCTCTGAGGCAGTGTGATATGACTGCAGCTCTGGTCAGACAGCAGGACTTGCCTTCTGTGCCTCAGACTCCCCTTGTACACAGTATCAGAAAAGATCTTAACACAAATGTCTTTGAATGCAAACTCTTTGCTCTAAAGTGCTGATCCCACTTGGTACCCGGGCTCTGGCCAGCTGGATGCCTCTCATAATGCTATGGTACCCATCCCTCCATTTCCCCATCCCGGGCTTGAAGTGATTATGCAGTTTGGTTGAAGGTGCTACATGAGTTGCATGGAGATGATTGCCTCCTGGGCCAGGGAGGGCCCAGGACCAGCTAATTCTGTCTATGATTACATGGCAGATATCAATTTCTGAGCAGCCCAGTGTGTCCCAAAAAACCAGACAGCACCAGCTTCTCCCACCAGGCTTGCTCTCTCCCACAGTCTTACTCCAGTCTGATGTTTTCTTAGTTTCTCAGACAGAAATCTCCATCACTAATCAGTGTTTTCTTACCCCTGTCTTGGCTTCCATGACTGTATCTGACCAAACAAAGATCCAGGGAGGACCAAGAAGTTTTCCATTTTTTTACTCTTTCAGTATTCACTTTGAAGAGACCTTCGAAAAAGGGAGTTTGAGACGTGTCTTTTAGAGAAGTGCTTTTTCCAACATGCAAGATTAAGGGAATGTGCTGCTGATTTCAGACAGATGGTGTTCTTCCTCTGAGTGCACCATTACCTTTCTTCCAGCTCCTACAGCCTTTTATGCCCAATGATCTGTGATCACTGCCAAAAAGTATGTTCCTCCAGTTGTGTATCTGGATATCTAGGAACCGATCCTCTAGCATCCCAAGGTGAGGTGACATGCCAGCACAACTTCCCCATCCCTGCCAGAGCTAGAGCTGACACAGAAACCACGTAACAGAAGGGTTTGTAGTGGCTGTGCTGACTGCACAACTTTAGATGGTACCAGACCTGCCCAATGAGCAGGTACACAGAGGGCATTAAAGGCTTAGAAATCCCAGAGGAGCTGGATCCATGGCTGACACTCATCAGTAGCCCTGCAAGCAGCTAGTTTTCCATACATAAGATTTGCCCCAAACTATTCTTAGGACTTGGGCAGTACATTTTGTTGCTTAGAGCTTGTGATTAAATGGGGAAGTAAGTTCTCATGCCCCTTCGTCCCCCATTCATCAGCATGGCTGCATCAAAACTAAAATAAATGACCTTAAAAAGGAGAACTTTATGTTACAAAAATACCCTTACAGAATGTATGGAGAGCATGTGAATATTTCTGAAATATGATCAAAACAAACCCCAGATGACTGTAAGAGGCTGAAGTAACATTATCTTTCCTTTATTCAACCCAACCAGAGTTAAAATCTGCTGCAGGCAGTCTTTAGAGATAGCATTTAATGCAATGCCAGAGCATCCTGCAGAAAAGATACAGGACATTAATGTGCGTGGATTGTCTTCCTTTAGCTCTGTGAAAAGGCTTAATTGGACAACTGCACTAATGGTAATTGTGTAATTGATTCATTCACAACAATTACTTAAGTGCAACGTTTTTCTTCCATGGCGGAGAACAAAAACGAGAAGTTAGACCATTGAATCAATTATTAAAATAAATCTTGGCCAGTTTGGTTTGTAGGGGTCTTTGAAACTTGAGTAAGAAAGATGACAATAACTTTCAAGAGTAGTTCTTGGGAGGCTGTTTGGAGGGTTTTGTATTATTTTTACTTTTCTTGCCCTTGCCCCTGGGCTCTGCCTGATTTGACATCTCTGTGGGCTCTGAGGTTGGTGGATTGTCCTAGATTGTTGGTATGTCCTTATCTTGCCATCCTTCCCAACCCTGCCGGTAAACACAGAGCCAATGGATCCACCCCACCACCGTGGTGTTGACAGGGCATGACACTGACAGTCCACGAATCGCAGGGAACTGTGAAACAGAAGTATTTCAATCAAAGTAGTAAACCATGTCTTAGCACTGAGAACACAACTTCCGTTAGTTCCAACAGATGCAGACAGATTTTTAAATTCTTCTATCTGCTGTATGTTTAGTATTTTTGAGTAATTTCTATTTTTTCTGGGTATCTGAGGACTCAGTTTCTCTGTCCATCCTGATTTCAGAGTAGATTTTGCAGAGAAGAAACAGCTTTCTAATGAAAATAGTTATTGAATGCTATGGCTGGGTCTTTAAGAGTTTGTTTGTTTGTTTGTTTTTTACATGAGTTTTGTTAGAAATAGGTGAAGCTTTGAGTTTTATTTAATTCTCTTAAGTCAGACTGTCATCTTTTGAGTTTTCAGTACCATTCTGGCCTACTCCATATGTAGTGGATTTCTCTAACTTCATAAACAGACACTTGAAGTAGAAAAGAATGCAGATGTTCATTATACAAAGCAGAAGAACAAATACATAGGTTTCTTTATTTTGTCAGTTCTCAGTAATACCTGCCTAGAGAAACATGAAAATAAAACCAATATGCCTATGGTGCACTCAATGCCTTTTAAAATTCTGTATAAAACACTAATCTGCTGTGGTTTGCTGTTTTTTTGGTTTGTTTGTTTTTGTGGGTTTTTTTTTTAATTCATTTAAATAAATATGCAAAAAGTTTTTCGGTTAAAAATGCCAACAAACATTCTTGCAGAGTATTTTGCTTGAGTGGACATAGCGTGCCAGTGCCTTACCCAAAGCTCTCTTACTTCATGGGAAAGACACTGGAAGAATAGGTGGCTGGAAGCCAGCATCAGGCAGACTTAATTGAGAAACAAATGAGGGTGATTAGCCACTGGAACAAACCGGGAAGAGAAGTGAAGGGCTTTCCACGTCTGGATGTCTTCAAATCAACAACCAAATCTCACATGGAAGAAATGAGTAATCAAACAAACAATTTTTGGGCTCAGCAAAGGGTAACTGTTTGAAAGCCTGTGATCTACAGAAGATTACAATATTTAACAATTCCTTCTGGATTTAAGCCTGCGTTCGGGGCAAATTAAAATACTGATAACACGAGTGTGACTTTCTGAACCCTGAATTCCCTTCTGCAGATCTTTTCCTTCAAGTCTGCCAAACTCCAAACATCCAACGATTCAGTGAGTATGGAAATAATTTTCAAAAAGGCCAGTTTTGAAAAGTTGCCAAGAAAATCATGGGCCCACATGTTATAATAGACATCTGTAGGTGAAAACTCCTCACAACAGAAAGAAGCTGTTTTTATCCTGATGGGCCATCAAGGAGCCTGACTGAGATATTTTCTGCTTGTGTCTCTGGCCCAGAAACCCTTTGGTGACCTCAAATGTCAGACTTATCAAATGAGATAATTCTGTTACTCAGTAAGTTGGTCTGGATGGACATCAAATGCAAACACTGCCAGGCTTTGATTGTCTTCATGCTTGACAAATGTAAGGACAGAAAAATGGATTGAGCAAACTGACTGGTAAGCTATCACCAGTTCTCCCAATCACATTTTCCATCTAAGCATTGACTGGTATGATAAAAGCATTTTATCATTTGATAAAACTGAGCTGTCAGGGATTAAAGTGCAAGAACAGGTTACCACATGGCAAACAATTAAATCCAGGCACTTATTTCATCAGGTGTTTGTGGTGGTGGAGTCTCTGCTCTGAGCCCAGCCAACAGACACCCCCAGGACTGCCCGGGAGTGCTGCAGCCAGTGTGGGGAGCACAAGTAATCCAATCACCCCTCTGTGGGAATAGCTTGGACAGTAAGTAAAATGTCAGTATTTCAAATATCCATATGAACAGTGGCACATCTTCTGTCCATACCTAACAAATTAATACTAATTAGAGGGTGAAGAATTCAATGGCTCTTCCCTTAGCAATAAATCATAATCTGCTGGATATTAAAAGAGTTTCATCTGTTTCAACCCATTTTTTTCCTATTTCGCTTGCAAAATAAGTAGATACATGCTTTAATTTCAGGCAAGCACTCTAGCCAGTGGGGTTTTGTTGTTTTTTAAAATTAGAAAAATTGGTTCCTTTGCTGAGTGGATTCCTGTGATCTAAAGCTGCAGTGCCTGTTATCAGTATGCAGCTGCTTGCTTTAAATTGCTAGCTTCTGAAACACTTTCTCAAGCATTCCTGAAATAGAATATTTCATATGGAAATAGATGAGTTTTTGAAACCCTTTTAATTATTTTACTTCAATAAAAAGATTAAAATCTAAATCTCTCTTGCTCCACATCCATGTTGTAACTTAGAGAATATAAAAGAGATTTATCATTTTCAAATGCTAAACACAGAACAAAGTGTATTTTTTCCTTTCCTCCACACATTTTGAAAGCCCTCAAACTCCCCCACCCACCTACTGTGAGTACGAGTTGAACATTGTCAAGTACAAATTAAGGATTTGGTTTAGCAATTGCTTTCGAGCTTAGTCTTAGAGAGCTGTGCTAGCTGCTCTGGGGAAATCCCAGGCTCAATTCAAAGCCTGCAGAGCAATTCCCAAGTACACGGGGGATCAGGCATCTCAGAGGAATAAAAAGGCTCTGAATCTGCAATTATGGGCCATATCTAATTGTGTATCTAAACATATATATAGGTCTGGCAATTATAGAAAAATGTAGTTTAATTTAGCAATAGGATGGCGTGATGTGGTTTTGGAGGGAAGGGTGTACTTGTCCTGAGGGGTTATTTCCGACTCAGGTTGGTGAGAAAGTAGACATCAAGATTTGAGTTCATATGGTCTCGCA
Source organism: Nicator chloris (assembly GCA_013400495.1). Taxonomy (NCBI): domain Eukaryota; kingdom Metazoa; phylum Chordata; class Aves; order Passeriformes; family Pycnonotidae; genus Nicator; species Nicator chloris. The sequence continues at coordinate 132,496 of WAAE01003480.1, read as the reverse complement.
GTGCCATGTATTCCCAGGGAACATAGTAAGCCTCCTGCCCTGCTCCCAAGGAAGCCATACGCTGGGAATACATTAGGGAACAAGGGCTTACGTGTAGCCTAGGCTACAGCTGGTGAATGCCACGCCACTCACTGCAGAGCCATGAAAACCTTGATTGCAGTTTGGATCACTGTAATTAGCACTCTGTAGTTGCACTATGCATTTCAAATCAGGTACGCATTAATACATCAGTTATCAAGAATGAGCAGCACAGAGTGTCAAAATTTTTATAAAGACTTACTCAGGACTAGATGATTTTTAATGGGTGTGATTAGTTGCAACCAAAATTACAGTAATAAATAAAATTATATACAAAACAGAATAGGAAGCTTCTACATAAGAATGAGGCAAATGGTACAACAAATGCCAAATTGATTTCTAATGCTGGTTCAAATAAAATGTTTATAGGAATGGCTCATGCTTTGATCTCAGTACTGAAAAATATGAAGATTTTGTTCATTAAAAATATTGTAAAGCTATTAAACTCTGTTAACGTAGGGCTTGCAAGTATTTATAAATGCCTTAAAGAGTGCCTCTAAAATTAGGAGGGTTTTTTATGCAGCATGGTGATGTCATTCACAGCAACAGAGGAATCCCAAATGTTATGGAGAGTTCTTTATCTTAAAGTCCCCCTTTGCTCAAAATTTCCAGTTCTCAAGTGGTGACTCTGTTCTCTGAAAATCATTATTTGAGTTGGGACTTCTACAGTGCCAGTTTTGCAAAAGGGTTTTGGAAACTGGGGAAATATGCTGTGAGGCAGCTCACAAATTGGGGCTATTCTTAGGTATCAAAATTCAGGCATTTGCAGGACTGCTCCTCTTGCTGAGAAGCCACAGATCAACAGATTCTAGACATTAAGCATAGTAGATAACTTGGACAAAAAGAAATGCACAAGTTCCATGCGATTTTTTTGTTCTTGTGGATATTTTTCAGAGCAGATACCTTTTTTTTTTTTAGTATTTGCTTTGATTAATTTGCATTTCTCATTCTTTAAAATGTTGCTAAAACATTCCCAAGCAGATGGCTGTGGAGGCTTTACACTAGAAATGATACTGAAGCACCCTTGAATCCAGTCCTCATGAGCACTACACTTCCCTAGAGCAATTTATCCCTAAAGTCTTCTGTAGGGTCTGATCAACTGTTTTCTGTTTTCCCTGGCTCTGTTCCACACGTTGGAGTAATTTCTGTCACCAGCCCTCTCAGTGGCTTCACCCTGAACATATTTTCTACTCAGTTTCAAATTTTTCCTGTGTCTCTCAGCCATTCTGGGTTTCCTAATGGAATTAGTCTGTGGGCCCCAGCTGTGATTTAGCTGATTGGAGAAAGGGTTTCTGTTCTCTGTATTTTGTATTTGATGTTTATTCACCTGCTTCTCCGTTTGTTGTGTTTCAACACATTTCATCACCTGCTTCCCTCTGGAACACTGTCAGATGCCACCTCACCTTTCCAGCCTGCAAAGGAACAGGAATGAGCTTGCAGTGAGTCTGCTCCTGACCCCAGGGAGGCTGTCCTGGGTGCCTGAGCCACCCTATCTCACCTCCAGTCACTGCAGCTCTGGTGGAGGCTTTGCTGCGACTCCTCTTCCCCCTTCCAAAAGGAGTGAAGGAGAGAGGCACAGACACCTCCATGGAGATCCCCACCACCTGGTTTTTTTCCAGTGCTGCAGACCATGGAGATGGTTGGTGCTTTAGAGCTGTCAATGCCAGCACTACCTGGGGCTTCTGTGTGCTTTGCTGGTCAGGCAGGATGCCAGCCCAAGGTGGAATGCAACGCATGGTAATGCTGGCAGCTTCGGGGTGAAGATGCTGTCCCAAAGGTCAGGGATACCTTTCTTCCTGTACTTTTTGTAGGCTGTTTTTGTTTTTGGGGAAGGCCAAACCCTTGAGCAGTTCACTCTTAGATGTCACCTGCACATTTCTCATTAATAAAAATGAATTTACTCTTCCTGCCCTGAGGTAACCAGTAACAAATATGAGGTAGTTCATAACAAATGCATATCTCAGAGCGCAACTTGACTTGTAATTTCACTTGTAACACTAGACGAGATGTTAGTCTGTCACTAGAAGCATGCCAGATTGCCACCAGTGAGGATCTGACTGCTAATTTCTCTCTCCCAATGGTATGTACTATTTTGCAAAGAAGTTTTCTTTAATGAAAATTCCATTAATGTTGTTCTCTTTCACTCCTGTTACCAAAGAAGGCTCCATTTACTTTATTAAAAAATGGTTTTTCAAATACACTTATTCTGACACTTTCTTGTTCTGGTGATGAGAAAATCTCTGAATAACGTGAGAAGAATAAAAATGCACTGCCCTTTTTTGCTTCCATAAATAACATATTGTAAAAGATACTTACCAGTTTCACCAGAACTGTTTTTGTGACAGCATTTGTGGCTTTCCTGATAGCAGGACTGCTAGACAACTATTTTGTCTGACTCAATAGTTGCTGACATGCTTTATTTGATAACTGATTCAACTGCACAGCCAGTTTAAAATCTTCAGCACCAGGTCCTCAGACCATATGAAAAGCCCCAGCTCCATTAACTTCACTGGAGATGCGTCTATTTATATTGGCTGGCACATAGGGCAATACTATTGTCCAAGGAGGGAAGGGGATAGGAAATGCTGGACAGGGAGCCACTGACAAATAGATTCTTTCTGACAACAGAAGAGGAGCAAAATGAAATTCCCATCACTTTCTTCAATACTGCTATTAAATGCTGATCCACTAACTAATGCCACAAATCTTTTTCCTCCAAGCAGCGGGCTTGCATTGCAACTTACAGCGTGCTCACAATTTCTGAGGGGCCTTCCAAGGAAGGTCCTAAAGTAACTCAGATATTTGCAACAAAATTACACCAAAGATCCTCAAGTATTCCTGGATGTTAAAAAGTCAAAATGCTGTTGTCAATGCTCACAAAACAGCTTGTATCAGAATTCCTGAGAAGCCTGTGCAACTGCTGAAGAGAGTTTGATAGGCTTCTGTGCTGTGGCCACTCCAAGTTCTGGTTCAAGAAAATAAAGCCCCAGGGTGCCCCAGAGATTCAGCAATTCCTGCCAGCAATTTCCAGCTGCTGACTTGGTGGATGACAATATCCCTAATTCTCAGCAACAAGGCTTTGTTCTCTCTATGAGCCCACTGACTCAGAGGAGCCAGGTTTGTTTTTACTTTTAGCAGACACTGTTCTCTGTTTCCTCCACCAAGCAGCAAAGAACATGATGCTGATTAGAAAATGAGGGGGTTTATTGCCCCCTCTCTACAGATCTGAAAAGTTATGACAAGGTATACTTAGCCTTTGTCCTTTCTGGCATTCTGATGAACTGCCTTGATGATTTTTTGGCAGTCCAAGCTGCCCTTTCACTACAATGGAAGGATGAAGGCAAGGCAGGAGCATCTGTGCCTACAGCTGAATGCCCTGGCAGCTTCAAGCAGATCACAACCTGCCTGAGCTTGTTCCTACTTAGAGACCCATGGGATACATGCAGTCCTCTCCCTGGTCTCATATAGGTCAGATTTATGAAGAATTAGTGTTTTTGCAGCCTTGCAAGGGGTCAATTTCAAGGTCTCCAGCACTGTTTTATTAATGAAAATCTAAATGGTAGAAAACTGCTAATTAGGAGATCTTAACACCCTTTGACTTAATCTTCAGATCTGTTGTAGGTTATGTATGAGGGACTATTATTTCATGCCATTATAAATTAATGGGAAGAATGTTATTAGTGACAATGAACTCTTTGTGGTTTATGGTTTACTGAAGAATATTTTTTAAAAGAAGTCTTTGTGCTCTCAGGGCAGTTTATGTTGGAACAAGAGTGTCTATAAACTGCAGGTGTCTCATTAAATTCTGCTGGTGATTAGAAGAAGCAGCCATGTGCAGAGATCTTCATCAGAGGCTCCGTGATTTGTGTTGTCATGCTCAGTTTTTCCCTAATAGCTACACATTACTTAGCATTGATGCTCAGCTGCTGTGAGCAGAGCTCTGCAGAAATAGCTGGTTTCCATTCAGAAGCAAATGGCATTGAGCCAGCTATTGATTTATAGACTGACCCATCCCCCTTTAAAATGGCTATAAGAACATTGGCTACTTACCTGTTACCTTTCTCTAGAAGCATGTTAAAAATAATTTTCCACTTGATAAACGGAAACACAGCGTGTGATACTTATACTGGTCATTTTCATAGACAGCTCTGAAAAGGGCTACTTTACACAATAGCACTGGAGAGAGAGAGAAGGGTTGAGAAAGTTTGTCAGTATTCCCAGTTCTGGTTAAATGGTTTGGCCTGAAAGCAAGATGGATACATGCCCATTTCTTCCTAGCATCGACATGTGTTTGAAAACAGCAACTTGGCATAATGTTTAAAAAAAACCCCAACACTAAACACAAAACAACAACCCTTTTGTATCTGCGGCATATACTGCTGCTTTGGGGGGAAAAGGCAATAATATTCAAGCTTATAACAACAGTGATACATTATTTAGAATTGTGCTATGTCTTATTCGTCTGAACAAGTAAAGGACATTTCTTTTCATATTCCTACAGAGTTTGTTTTATAATTCTCTGCTAGTAATGTGACAGCTACTTTTTAAAACTTTTGTACCTCTAGTGCTTGGCTGATCTTTTTTTGTTCTTAATCTTGCAATTGTGCTTGACATAAAGGAGGAGTACTGGGTTTTTCTCAGGACTGAGGTTCTGTTTGGGAGAGAGAATCTAAGCCAAAGGATACACCAAACTCTTCGACACAATTCTGATTTTTCCTCATGCTGGGATCTTGCAGTGGACATAGATTATACTGATACCAGCTCGCAGCTCTGAAGGGCCAAAGAAGCCCAAACATGAATGCAAACTCAGGCATTGTTTATTACCCTGGTCCCGTCCAGCCCCTGGCACAGTGAGGCCCTTATCCACTTGGCCTGGGACAGATACCAAAATATTTAAACCATGATCATATTTTCCTAGAAGTTCAGATGGAGATTGTTTTGGGATCCAAGAATTTTGCAGAGGATTCACCCTATTAGCAATGCAACTCTGCTGTTTCCTGGCATTCACAAAGCCCTTGTTCTTCCCATTCCTGAGCTTTCTCAGCTAGCTTGAGTTGGCTTTGGCTAGGCCAGGGTGTGTAATCTGTTCTTCAGCTGAGAGTAGAAGATGCCTGCAAACTGGATGGGCCACCTGTTAGATGGAGACCAAATACATGCTTTTGGCTTCTTCATGTAAGTGCCACAGTTAAAAGAAACATTTAGATATTTTGAGTAAAAATAGTTTGCAAAGGCCATTATGTTTCTCTGATTTTCAAACAGCAGTTGACATTTTTGAAAGGCTCTGTGCTGGCACTGAAGCGTAAAAGCCACCTAGTCCAAGCTCTTGCTCAAAGGTGGACCAGTTACCGTGGATTTCTTAGGGTTTTTTCCTGTCAAGCTTGGATATATCCAAGGACATAGACTCTACAGCCTCTTTGAAACACTGTTCCAGCACTTGACCCTTTTAGCTGTATAAAACCTTTCCTTAATACCAAGTTGGAATTTCCTGTGCTCCTGCTGGTGCCTGTTGTCTCTTTTCCTACCATTGTGCACTTCCGAGGAGAGTTTGGCTCCATCTCCTGTACATGCCTCCCTTAGCTGTACACAAGTGTCACTGCTAAAGGCTAAACAAGCCGAGTCCTCTCAGCCTCTCCTCATAACAATCTTCCCTGTTCCTATGCAAGAGAGAGGACGTGAGGGTTTTTGTAGGGCTTGCTTCTTCTAATGAAAAGCCACTGTTATCTTCCGCTTTTAATAGCAAGCGCTTCATAGGACCAGAAGTGTCTGCAGAGATCCATACAAGCACCCTTTAAAAGCCCATACCTATTGATTTGGCATTGCTCCAGCTGTGCTCTGCTTTCCAGCATCTTTGCAGCTTGAGAACATGCACTCAGAGCAGCCAGTTTAAATATTTATAGCTGTGTAGTTGCACACTCCAGCTACCAGACTTTTATCCAAATGCTGAGACAGGTGTGTGTGCCTGCATTTAAATCCCTGTTGCTTACAGAGATGGCATCTGAGCTGGCTGACAGCTTTGTGAACTCCTGAACTAAAAACTAGACATGCCCTTGCTGTGCTTTATCATCTGTAATATAAAAGGATGGAGCCTAACAAATTTTTTCTCTTTCTTTACACTTAGAAAAAGACTGCTGTATTTTGTACTGATTATTCAGACAATCCTTCTCAATTTCCCACATGGAAGAGCGGGTAGTATTAAATACACCCCCGCAAATTTTTTGCAGCAGTCTACCTCTCTATGAGAGTAGACTACTCCAAAAACTTTCTCAGCAAAATTTGTGTAAAGTGGGATGGGGTGATATCAATAGATGAGGAACATCCATAGTGTCACATTTGTTTTGTGTTCTTTCACTTCCCTTCTTGACATGAACATGGTGTTCCTCTGAAGTGCCAGTCTCATCATAGAAAAGGTTATTTCCTTCTCTTCTGCAGTTAGAAGAGAAGGATGGCAGTGATGAGCTCCTCACCTCTGTGCTGGGACTGGGAAGGGTCCCAGCTGTGAAAGAGACTTTTCTGGATGAGACACTTCGGTACTAGGAATAATGCTAGAGATTCGTCCTCCAGCACCCTCTGGACATCCATTGGAAAAGTAGTTTTTATTTCCCAGTGAGTTTTCTCTCAAGGATTGGGAGAGTGAACACTTGTAACTCATTGCCTAATGAGTCAGTGCTGTCAGAGGAGAGGGGCCGAGATTCAGCCTTCAGCCAGCAGGGCAATCTGATCTATCTGCTCGTTTTCCAGGTGCAGGAGAGAACTCTCCTGAACAGCATCCCTAAGTTCCTTGCCCTGCCCAAGAGCCAAGAGGAGGTGCCTGTGCTGAGAGCAGAGCCCAGCCTCAGAGCCAGGCATCATTGGTGAGCCAGTGTGTGCGGAGGGATAGCGATGGGCTCTGCCACAGTCCTTGAGGAAGATCCCTGCATCATGTCTGAGTGGGTGCAGCCATGTGTTGCCCTTCCCACAGAGATTCCTGCTATGGAAAGGAAAAAAGCACTGGCCTATGGTTAAACATCTGCATTCTCACTTTTATTAAATGAGTTTATTGCTCATGTTGTTCCTATCTCTGCCCATTTAAAAACGCAAGGAACCCCTGCTCTCCTGCTGACATGAATCAAGAGCACACACTTAAATGCCACTGAATTATGCTGGTGTAAATCCAGCCTGAGCCTTCACACATGCCAGTATTCATATTTGGGGGGAAAATGAATGCAAAATGAATGAGGTGGGACTGAAGAACTGTCCCTTCATAGTCCATTTCCAGGCTTTTCAGTGGAGCTTATCACTGTCCTGTCCAGCTCTTGGCTTCATTTCTTCACTTTTGAAAGATATCTACTGAAATGGCAATGGAAATTCAGGCAGTATACTTGCATTATCTAATGCCTCTTCAGCAATATTTCTTTGGCTAATATAACACTGTTTATCCAATATTTTCTAGGAGTTGGAGACTAGAATCTGATCCAAAAAATGTAACTCTTTAATTACTTAAGAAAGCTCAGTGAAATCAGCCAGTAAAACCACAGAATTTGATTAAGCAGTCTGTTAATTTTTCATGATTTCTGTGCACTGTGTGATGCTCGTTCATGTTGCTAATTACTCTTGCATTTCCCCAATTTATATAGAATATAATATGAAAAATAAAACCCCAGGCATTTATGGTCTGCCCACTGAGCATTTGTGACACAAAGTTACAGTTCAACAAAAGAATGCCTGAGTATCTGTGTGCACACTGCCTTTACTCCACAAAAAACAGAATACAAAGACTAAAAGAAAGACCACTTGTATAACATTCCAAGGGATGGTTTGCTCCTCCATGCTCTGGTCACAGTTCTGCCAAGGGTCAGATGTGAGCTGAATCCCTGTGAATGCACATCTGGACATATGTTTGGTAAAGCACTTACGTGAGCAGGTATAATCTAGAATCAGATAGACAAATACTGCTATCAATACATTAAAAGAAATTCTGAACACTGGAGTAATTACTTGCATATTTATTCAGCTATTGTTAGAGCTATTGTTAGACATTTGGTTCCATTAAATAGGCGCTGGTTCATGAAATAAATATTTAGCCACTGATAACTCCCTGCAAGATTAGATTGGTACTTAATAACCCTTGTACAAGAGAAAAAAAACCAAACAAAATAAAAAACTGCCTTTTCCCAGCTATTCCCTTTCTTGGGGTAAGGGAAAATAATCAATTTCCTAAAGACAAAGACATAACCTGAAATATCTGACATAGAAATGGGAAAGAAGTAATTACCATACCTGTGAAAATTGGAGCAGTAAACACATTGTGTTTTTAAATTTTCTTTTAAATTGGAAAGAAGCAGAGGGTTTTGAATTATGTAAATACAGAGGAATGTTAGCTCATTAACATATATGGGATATTGGTTGAAATATCTATTTGTTTCAGCTACTTATATTTAACTTCCTTTTTAGAAATATAAACTGACCTGCAGCTTTGGATGTCATACTTTTAAGAGAATGAACCCATCCTGAACTCAAAGCAGTTTTTTCTTTTCCTGCTTTAGCATGAATCTTGGACAGATTATAACCAATTTAAGCAGGATGGGGTATCTGTTTCTAACCAGCTAGAAGCAAACTGCTAAGGAACCAGCAAGGGAAAATGAGAGGTATTCACAATAGTCTCCAGCTTGGATTACATGTATCTTGAAAGCACTGGCAGCAGATGCTTGTGGAAGTGATTATGCACTGGATCATACGCACATCCTTCTGGCTGCCAACATCACTTAGGCACATTTTGTAGTGTAGGAAAAATCCCCTCCAGTTTACAGGAGAAAGAGCTCAGGGCACACTGCGGAAGGCATCAAGAATCATGGTGTTTAAAGGAGCTCAGCAGTCACTCTGCTGCTCTGGGGCCCAAGCCTGCAGGATCAAAACTTTACCCACAGGATTATGGATTGTAGCCTTTCAGGGATTTCAGCGTTTTGCCATACTTAAATTTATAGACATAATAACACTTTTAGGGAGAAAAACACTCCTTTCTCTCTTTTTGGATGACATTGTTGCTAATTAGGGCAGTTTTATGCATTTATGTAAATAGTAGTTCTAAACGCTTTTTCTAAGTGATTTTATTCTGTCTAGCCTTTAGGCTGCAGATGTCATTATACAGCTCCACAGTCTATGTGACAGATCTTTAGACACATACAACAAATGGCTTTGGTGATGGCTGCACTATATTGCCTTTGCTACTGCGCTTTTTATGTTAAAGAACTACAATGAAAATGTTGGGATTTTTTTTTTCCCAATCACTTATATGATAAGTGATATTCTCTGATTTTTCAGTATGGAGTCTCTTACCTTGCTTCTGATTTCAATTGTCCTGTATTTTCATTCTTTCCCTCACTATGCATTGCTGTCTTTTTTTGCTACTGAAAGCCCAGTAGCCTTTCTCCTGATTTTACTGAGGATCCAGGAAAGTGGCAGCGACTGAGGCTCCTGCGGAGTGACTTCTTATTGTGTAGATTCACTGTAGGTGGCCCAGACAGAGAGATTTCATTTCTCATTTTTACTAGGCTTCAGAGGCCATCTGCCAAAATAGCTAATCTGGTTGTTTGCATCCACTGATACATGTTCTGGGTTTGTTTCATAGTTGGCTGTCCAGATGCATAGACTGGCATCAGAACTACAAGGCTCCCATGTTACAGCCAGAAACTCATTAAAAGCTGCAATTTATCACCTTCCTGGCCATTACAATATGATCTGCTGAAAGACAGGCAAGCTGGTACATGGCTTATTTATTTATTTATTTATTTATTTATTTATTTATTTTTATTGACACAAAAATAAGTAGGCCAGCTTAGGTCTACATTTTATAACAAAGGGAAAAAAATATCAGTGAGGAGTCCCTAACTTCTTCAAGTATGTGATCCCATTTTTCACCTTTAGGAAATGTGTTGTTCAGTAATGTTTCTAATTAAAAAAAAAAAAAAAAGGCAGACCGTTCCCTCTCTTCTCTCTCAGTCCCAAATATCTCTTGTTACCTCCAGTGCTCCCTCCAGCAACGTATCTGAATGCTATTAGTGCCGGGGGAGTCTGGGAAGTCACATTAGGGAGCAGTAGTATCTGTAGGAACAACTCTGGTTATAGCAATGACCTGCTTTTCTGGGCTAGTTACCATTGAGTCAACCTAGAAACACTAGGGGGACCACATAAACCCTTTGGGGCAAGGAGTTCTGCTCTGTTTTATATCATCCTAGTGCAGGACTATTGCTTGCAGATGTGTTTTGCGGAGCATAAAACGCCAGTTGGAGAAAATCAGAAGTAGGTCTGTGAAAATCTTAAGTACCGGGCTGAATTTATCTTTCCTAAAGATTTCCTAAAGATGAAGTAGACCTCCAGCTTGTTATAAATGAAAAGCTTGACTCACCAATATATCAAGCAACATAGTCAATTTATTGATTTGTTTGATAAAGGTGAGCAAACAGCGCCGGGTGCATGTGGAGTCAATGCTCCATCTAGCCACACAAATGATCTTCTGGAACATCTGTGTTCTTATACCATTCTAAATCCTTCATGTCTGTAAATAACTTTGCAAAGTTTCAATTATTTTCTTCATGATCTGGCACAATGTCGGCAGTTGTGATTTCTTGAAGATCCATGGGGAAGGTGGTCCAAGGTGGTCTTCTCGTCTTTCCATTCCCTCGTTAAGGTCTACTGATATTATTTTTGGTTATACAATTTGCTTAAGTAAGTAAATATATTTTGTAAGTTTGCAAGGTGCTTCCTCTCTTTCTTGTGTAATCTGTCAAAGTCCACATATCTCTGTGGTGAGTTCCCCCTCTCCTTCTGCTCCACTTCCTTTTTCTATCTACAGCTGTTATTATAAGTTCTTAAACTTAAAACTTTTAAACTTTATACTTTAAATACTTATACTTAATCTGTTATAAGTAACAATAATCTTCTTAAAAGCTGTTCTACTGTTTGTTAGTATTTTATTACTATTTAGCAGTCTTATTCTAGCTGTCTGAACAATATCTCTTATAACCCCCCTCTTTCTTCTACCAGTTTTACTTCCTCCATATAGAATTACAAATTCTTCTATTATACAAAAGAAAGTTCTAACATTTACTATTATGCATTCTAAATCTTACACCAATTACTCACAAACAATTATGATTGCATTCTTTACACAAGTTAAAGGTTTACTTCCATGCTTTATCTTGCCGATCTTTCAAAACTCATTTTTATATTCATCCCAGGCTTTCATTCCATAATTTCTACAATTATATTTTCGACATGAATCAAAATTTAATTTATCACAAGCTGGACTCACCTCTTGTAAAATATGGGAACAGACAGTGTATTTGGATTATTGCAGAGTTGAAGCACATGCTGCTGAGCGAGATGCAAAGAATGAATAAACAATGACTTAATGCCATTTCTGTTTCACAGGGAGCCATAAATATGGGGTAGAAGTTGCTGACTAAGGCACTAATTCAGCAAGTGGTAGAAATTAATCAGGAGGTAATGCCACTTTTATAGGACAAGGAGGAGATGGGAACAGACTGACAGAGCAAAGGGATGGGGCTGAGATCAATTGAATGGGAACAGACATGTTGGACTAAAGTGGCTGTTGCCAGTGGAACCAAATGCTATTATTGAACCTATGTAAGTCATCTTTTATATGGAAGGGATGAGCAGTGGGAAGAATTTTATGCAGTCTTTGTAAAGTTACGGTGCACTAACTACCAAAGAGGGGTGGGCAGTGCTGCCAGGGCAGCATGAGAGGGGCTTCATCGGGAAGGAGCACCAGTCCTGCTTCTTCCTGTCAAATACCTGTATTTTCCATCCACAAAAATAGATATTTTCACCAAAAATGTGGTTGTAAAATCATACAGGCTAGAATTACAGCAGTTTGCACTTGTCTCCTTAAGGTAAAGGGCAACTAAACCAGTGCCTTAACTTTTTCTTTCTGTCCCAGGGAGATAAGGCACAACTACTGTTTTATTCCTGTTTTGATCATTCCTACCTGTGCTAATTAAATTACAATAATTCATTTGTTTCACCAGTAGTGCTTTCTCTGCTGTTTCCCAGGATTTAGTGACCTTACAAAGCATGCAGAGGGATGTGAAGAATCAAGCCCTGTGTTCACAGAGCCTGTCAGATTCTCCTTGTCTCCTTGAAGGTGTGCACCAAAGCCTGCCTGGAGCTGGCTGCATCAGTGATATGTAATCTCACAGCCTAGCCAAGGACAAATAACCCAATTGTGTCGATCTTGAGAGGTTGCTGAGGATTATTCTCTGTATCCTGAAAAGAAGTGAAACCTAATGTCCTGGGAAAGTGTGGTGTGGGGGAAGGAGGTCCCTGCCAGGTGGAGGTGGCTGCAGCCAGGCCCTGAGGGGGTTGGAAAAATCTGTCAAAGGCAGCTTCCCTTCCTGTATCCTGCCAAGGAAAAAGAATCTTCTGAGCAGAGTCACATTCCACCAGCATTTGGCTGCCACCAGTTTTCATTTCACTATATTTTCTTCATCTGTTTGAAAAGTGGAATATCCCACCCAACAGAAATTTATCCTGTCTGAAAGGCAAACCTGGAAATGGGAAAGGGAGCCCTGCCATGGGGGGAGCATGCTGCAAAGCACCGAGGGTCTGTGTGATGCCTGCTTTTCCCTGAAGGTACCCTGAAGCTTGGGAAAGAGGAAAGAATGTGATCTGGGAAACAGAAGCACAATGATATATAGTATCTTATCTTTCCCCAGCATCATTTGTGATATATATTGAGTCCCTTCTGACCTAGCAAGGATCAGTGATATCAGCAGGGAAGTTATGTGTGGGAGACAGGATCACACCAGCAGGCTCTGTAGCATCATTTGCACAGTTGGAGATCTCTATGCCTTCCCTCTGCAGGGGATCCCACAGATTTGCATAGATAAAGTAAGGGAGAGATATGTATTCTTGAGGCTCAGAAGGTGGGATTTGTTGTGAGGGAGTCACGAGAGCACAAATGCTAACTGGTGATAACATAATCATACGTCTTGGAGATAAATGTTACCTCAAGGCAGCATCATCGACTTCACTTCATGTACATAATTCCTGACAGGCACTCACTCTTGCCTGTAGTTAAAAAACACAATTTGTGAAGTCTGAAGCTTTCCCAGGTGATTTGTGCCATATGTTAACTGTTCCTTTCTCTCAGAAAGCCTGTAGCAAATGTCTTACCTGTTTTCTTCCTTGCTACAATTAAGCTCATTGCTGGTCATATCCACCAAGAAAATCTGGACAGGGCAGTTTTCTCCTATTCTCTTTTTATCAACTTCTTTCTGTTTTTGAAAAGAATTATCATGTTTATCTTCAGTCTCTTCTTCCCCAGACTAAATGTCACTTTATTGAATCTTGCATCACAAACCATGTTTCTACAAAGGCTGACATATTTTTTACTTCTTTTTTTTTTTTTCCTATTTTTCCTTCATCTCTCTTTCCTTGTCTTCTCTCTAACTGATACGTTACCTATCCCTGCTCCTTTACAACAATCTGATTCTGCCCTTAATTATTTTCTCCATCTATTTCATGGCATTGTAACAGGGCTAGTTCTGAAATTTTTGTTCCTTCTTATTCTGGTTTGCCTTCCTGCTTTTGCAAAGAATGATCTTAAAGTATTGAAACATTCTTTGCCTGCCTGCTTAAAGGAGAAGCGTGGACTGAGAGGAGCTCCTAAGCTGGAGCTCCAGCCCCAGGCAAGGCAGCTGATCTTGCTCTTGCTATGAGCTTCTTGAGGGCTTGCATGATTTTTAAAAATACAATAGTTTATTGCAGGAAATATATATATAAACCCACTAGCACCAGCCTGAAAATTTGAGCTAGGTTTTAAGGGGTCACAGTCTCCTAAGTAGCTCCCATTTTTCTGGTCACAGGCAGTCTGTAACTTTACTTTAAAGAACCACTTCAGAAATGGAAAGTTTATGTCTAATTAGTGCTCACAGGCTTCACAGCTGTCATAAGGCTGAGGGACATAAAGATGGAATAGATTGAGTGTTGTTACATGTCTCACATCCACAAACCAGTATCATTGGTCTTAACATTGATTCCTCCAAGCTGAGGGATGCCATAGGCTGCTAGGATTTCTGTTTGGGGGGTTTGTAATGTCCTCATGCCAAAACCAGATCATGGGGACGTTGCCTGGTATGGGCTTACGCACTTGTAGTGTCTCCTGAACCCGTGTTAGTTTCTCCAGCCACAGCTCTGCACATTCGAAAGGCCAAGTTAAAGTTTTTAAGTTAATCTAGAGATCTTTATTTATGTAACTGGTTGCAAGATAATGATTTTGTACAAAAAAATTTCCTTTTGTTCATTAAAAAAATACCATGGAAGAAAATTCTGGGTCTGGATATTGTTTTGTGCAAAGGACAGATAGTTGACATTCCTGGGCAATTCTGCAAAGGAGTGCTTCTTATCAAGTGCTCTGATGCACAAGTGCCTGAGGGCTTGTTCACATGGGAAAATCCAGTAGCATTATTCATACCTCTTCACTGCAGAATATGAGTACCCACATGGGAGCTCAGCAAGGGTATAATTGTTTTGCTCTAGAAAAGTCCAAAGTACCTTTATATAATTTTTCCCCAAAAGATTTAGCAATGGCACAGGTAATGCAATGCCCCAGAGAAAATGCATTTGGGGACATCAGAAAGGACGGCTTTGTACAAAAGCAACCCTTTCCTTGTGTGACAGCACATTTCCCTGTTTGAGATTCCCCCCCCTCTTTTTTTTCCACACAGAATTCTCTATCTCCACTGTAACCCCCCTCATTTGACAGAGAAACTTAAACAAAAAACATACATGTACTTACTTACACCCACCCACCCATTCTTTTAATTATTGATAGAGAGTTTCGCTGCACTTACACTTTTCTTCTGTAAATGCATCCTCTGAGCACCACACTCAGACAGATGCTATCTGAGCAGTGACTACAGCTCAGAAGGATGTGCTGAATGCTGATGGAGAGGGGTAGTGCTGGCTCAGGAAAACAAGCAAGAACAGAATCCAAGTAATGTAAAGCAATTTAACACTTGACAGGATATTATCAGGACGTGCTGCACCTGCAGCCATGAACTTCATTTGCATAGCAGAAAAGCAATCTCTGTGCTGTAAAAGTACAGGGTTAGGAGGGATGGCAGAGAGAATGGGATGTGGCCTTTGAAGTTCTGCCTTTTGTGTCTACTCTGCCCCTTGCAGTTCTCGCTGAGTGACGCGAAGCAGGTGGTACAACTCGGAGAGAGACTTCAGAGTCCTCTGGTGCCCAGTGGCACCCGTGTGCCCCGGCTGAGCACACTCCTGCACGGCTTTCTGCAGCTGCAGCTGCAGGGGCAGGGAAACCAGTGGTCCTCTGAGGTTTGGGGAAAACCAGCGACGGAATATTTTGTCACAAATTACCTGGGGAAAGGAAAAAGAGCAGATTGTTGTGTTTCAGAAGCTACGATTAATGCCCTGCTGCTTTCCTGGGACTGTAGTAAAATGTCATCTGAATCCAAAATGCCTTTAGCCATTCAAAGAGGGAGGTGTAGAAAAGGAGCATCCATAAAGACTACACTCTAGCTAAGGGATGGCCCTTCCTCTCAGGCTGCTCCTACTCTTCACACGTCTTATGAGCAGCTGGGGGAGCTGGGGTTGTTCAGTCGAGGAAAGAGGATGCTGAGGGAGGACCTTATAGCCCTCTATAAGAACCTGAAAGAAGGTTGTAGGCAGGTGAGGATCAGCCTCTGCTCCCAAGTGACAAGCAGTGCAAGGGGAAATGGCCTCAAGTTGTGCCAGGAGAGGTTTGGGTGGGATATTAGGAAAAATTTCTTTCCCAAAATGGTTGTCAAGCACTGGAACAAGCTGCCCAGGAAATCAGATGAGCCACTATCCCTGGAACATTTGAAAAATGTGTAGATGTGGCACTAGAGCTGTGATCTCTTGGTGGACTTGGCAGTGCTGGGTTAACAGTTGGACTTGATGATCTTAAAGGTCTTTTACAACCTAAACAATTCTATGATTCCGCATAACAAGTGGTGAGGGTGAGGGGGTGGGAGAGGCAGGCAAAAGGCTGACGAGCTACACCCCCACAGCCTTTCTGTTGTGCCAGTGCCTCCCACCAACACAAGCAGGGTGAGCTGTGAGACACCTCATCCCAAAGCCTAGAAGCCCATGGAGACCCCTTTCCACCACACCCACACATACTACATCTGCAGAGCAGAGAATCACAACCACTGCTTACACTTGGGCAGCCTCATCTTTCACATAGTCATAGAATCACTAAGGTTGGAAAAGCCTTTTAAGATCATTGAGTCCAAGTGTCAATGTAGCACTGCCAAGTCTATCACTGAACCATGTCCTCAAGTGCCACATCTCCAAGTTTTTTGAACACTCACAGGGACGGTGATTCCCTGGGCACCCTGTTCCAATGCTTGACTAACCTTCCAGGATTTTTTCTTCATATTCAACCTAAACCCTCCCTGGTGCAACATCGTGTCATTTTGTCTTGTGCTACCACTTGTTTTGGGAGAAGAGGCCAACACCCACCTCACTGCAACCTCCTTTCAGGTAGTTATCGAGAGCAATAAGATGTCCCTGGGCCTTCTTTTTCCAGCCTAAACATCTCCAGCTCCCTCAGCCACTCCTTACAAGACTGATGCTCCAGACCCTTCATCATCTCCATTGCCCTTCTCTGGACATTCTCCAGCATCTTAATGTCTTTGTTGAAGTGAGGGGCCCAGAAATGAACACAGGATTTGAGGTGCAACTCAAGGAGGTGACCTTACCATCAGTGGAGACAGAAGTGCTAATTTCCTGCCTCTACTTACTCTGCTCTCCTGCCTGTGGCTAATACCTACAGAAAACCATGGCAAATAAACAGTATATATAATGAATATAAAGATCTGTTTGTGTGCCCTAAGATGAGATTTCTGAACAGGGCTGACACTTACGTGGACACGTTTAAAAACCTAACTGTCTTCATCTCACAGTCTCCTTGTACATACCATGCATTTTATAGTCAGTGTGATTTTAAAAGGAATGGATGTTTAAAACAGCTGTGTCTACTCACTTGCAAGTTGTTATTGGCTCTCTGTGCTCCACATTTTCTGATTTTCAGATTGCATTTTGAAAAGCAATCAAAGAAATTACAATCTTCATCTCCTGTGCACTTCTGTTCCAGGATGTCCCTCATTTTGGGTTCAAAAAAGGCCATATCCACATCAATGGCCACCACCTGTGAATAGAAACATCCCATCAGATCTGGCACGGCACAGCCTCCAGGACAGGGCTGAGCAGGCATTCTTTGGTGCTTGCTTTTGGGAATGCTGTGCTGAGAGCAACTGCTGGCAGGGAACTGGGATCACAGGGGCTTTATTTCACTTAACTGAGCCACACTAGCCTTATAAACACCACTTTTTAAACAAAAGCAGCCAATGCTTGTGACACCGGGAATGGAAAAATTATTTGTGAACAATATGCATTGCTGGGGTCAATTGGATTGATCTGCCTTAAAGTGGAACTATCCAGTCTGAGGACTGATTTACTTGCTGGTGCAGCATATGCAGATGGAACCTCAACCTCTCAATTACGCAATGTGCACAATTACCCATGGGCCAGATAGTGTCATTTAGAACTCAGCATTCAGACCAAACCTCTGACTTTGCCACTGTGGAGAGGAGCAGTGACACGTGCAAGGATAGCTGCACCTGGCACAGCTCCTGCAAACCTGTCCTTGCATTCTGTGGGTTTGAGTCTATTCAGCTGCAGAAGGAGATCCCTGACTTTGCTGAAAGCTGGGTCTGGCTTTGTCCAGTCTTCTTTGCTATGGTTTGACACATTTAGTGTGTACAGTTCTAGTTCTTATGGTCCAGAAATATGTCCTGTAACAGAATCCAGCCAGAAGTTGGTCACAGCAGAAAAAACCTGAGTGAAAGGGGTCAGTCACTTTCCTCCCCCTGGCACGAGGCTCTCAGATCAGCGCCTGCACAGCACAAAGTGTTTGCAGAACTGCTGCCTGTGCTGTGGGTGAGACCTCTCTGGAAGAGAAGGGCTGTGGTCTCAGTTTCTGCCAGTGTCACTCCACCCATGGATGCTTCACTTAAAGAAATGACAGCAATAAAGAGGGAAAGAAAGAAATCCAGTATGGGGATGGCAGCTGCCTGATGTGAGCCAAGCTGTGGGTGACCACAGAGAAGGAAGCCTGTCTCCAACACCATGGATGCGCAGCCAGCAAATGTTCACAGCTGCATTTCACACTTGACAGTCAGGGTCAGGGATGTTCTCTTGCAGCACCTGACACACACTTTCACAGAGGAAAATGTCTGGGACCTAGACAAAGTGGAGTTACTTGTGCTCAAACGATAGTTTTATTTTTCAGATTCGACCTCCCAAGTAACAGAAGAAGATGAACTGTGTGACTGGAACAGCAACTGGATCAACCCCAGGAACGAAAGATGTCTGGTTTGGTAGAAGGCCAAATAAACCTTCCACAGGCAAAATAAAGAACATAGTCTAATCTTCATTTTGTTCTACTCCTTTTTCCATAGGGAAAAATCTTGCAGAGATGAGGCATATCTTAAAAACATAAGTATTTTTAAGCATTTTGGAGAGCTCTATAATGATGATGTAGCCTAAGGAATTTTACATGTTTGGACAGGCAAATTTGTTTTTTTTGTTGTTCTTTACTTCCTTAAGTTTTCTGTGGTTTTGCTGTTCAGTTCTTTGGAGAAGAGACAGTGAGAGCAGTGCAGGGTTTCCCCAGTCCCAGCATCACCATTCCACCTCCCAGGTGGGGTCTTTGCCAGCACATTTGACAATCTGATCCATTGCTCCACTAGGAAAATCAGCCCTGGTTCCCAAATACATGGCTGCCAAAGGGTTCAGTGGCTTACTGAAATTCATATTTAAAAAATGTGTGGGCATCCAGCTAGACCCTGTGAAGACACATCTGGGTGACACTGTGCCTATGAACAGCTATGGTTTTGTGGGCTTTGCTATGATCATAGTTAATGAAAAAAGTACCTAAGGAAATACAGGAAGGACCCAACTTGGCTCATAACTTGATTTAAAATCATGTTTGAGGTGCTGTAATCTGTCCAGTTTTCTCTGAAATATGAGTAAAAGAGGAAGCTCTCCCAGAGCACTGTGCATTCACCCAAACCTCCTTCTAACTCTGTACCTTATGTGGCTCCATGGCAGCTTAAAATTCTCCTGGATGATCTACCACACAGCTCCTCTTTGCTTCAGGAGAGCATGTGAAGGCTGGAGACTTGTCCCCACCACATGAAAATAATCCTCAAAGTAAAACCATTGCATTCCAGGCACATTTCTTTGGGCATTAGAAGTCTCATTACTCAAATGAGGAATAGTGGTACAATTGTGGGGGGTTTTATTATCCTATACAAGAAACCAGCAAGTGAAAAAATTGCTCAAAACAAACATAAGAGACCAAAAAGAGGCTGCATTGCTGCGTTTCCATTATGGAACTGGTTGGTCACCGGAAGATCCTGGCAAAGCAAGCCTCACCAAAAGGACTCCCAAGAGAAGACACATCCAGTATTCATGCCCTTTCCCTAAGTGGAATCTATTTTCCTGTCAGCAGGCTGTGAAACAGATGCTCTGGCGTGTGCTCACCCACAGGCAGCCACGGCCCTGAGTTAACTGAGGAAGATGGGCAAAGCCTGTCTTGAGGAATTCCTGCTTTGCCTAAATAGTGGTACAGCTTGCTTTAGTTTCTTGCTGTAGCTCCTCACCATTCCCTGTTCAGCTGCTGTATTGCACCTGGATAAACAATGGGAGGGCAGGGAAGGGTGAAGGGAAACACTCTGATTGCTCTTAATGGCTGCATGTTTGGGTAGTGTTTGTCTAGTACTCTGAAGATAAAAGTGTTACATTAACACTCAGTGAGTACTAAAAATAGTATTAAAGTCCCTGAAAATGCTTTATATTCTCTCAGAGTGCAGAAACTCCACTGATGACACTGCAGATTGGGAGCCCAGCTCAAACACTTACTCACTGCACGGTACCCCCTATCTGGAGACAAAATTCCAATCAAAACCAGGGGAATTTCTGTCCACAGAACGAATGTGAGCAGCACTACAACTTAGAAAATATACATAGCTATCACGTCTGAGTTTCAGCTGCACAGTGAAAAGTCAAAGAGTGACAGTAGCAGGGAGTTTCATGTTGCTGTCCTTTGCATAGTTTCCAGACCAGATAACCTGACCACTGAAGCACAAACATTCGTGTTTGGATGTGGGGACTTCTGCTTGTGTCAGACCATGAAATCAGCCTTAGCTTTCAAATTCATACAGATTTTCATTTCAGCATCACTACCAGAAATATGACTCAAATTACAGCTTCATTTAGAGCTTTTGAAGGGGAGGCAGAACGGCACCTCCAGGAGGCATCCCTCACCATGTCCAAGCGACCTTGCACTGGTGCCTTTGAAGAAGTGAAACAAAACAGAAGCAAGCAAGTTTTCAAAATAAGCAGCAGGATTTAGTGCTCTAAGAACGTGGCTGTACACATTACAAAGAGGAAAAGCAGTAGAGAATCTCCCCTGATGCTTGTAAATTCACTGGCTTTGCAAAAACATAGCCAAAAGCTGTACAAGGAGGGAAGTGTCATTTTCACACAGTCACCTTCAGACTAGAATTTGACCTCAAATTCCTGGAACACCACCCCAAAGGCCAAACTTACCGTGAGATCATGCCTGATAGCGAAGTTTTCTGGTTTGATGTCGCACAGGTGAAGTCGGTGAGAGAAATCATTATCAAAATGTTTCACCATGTCCAGAAAGCTGAGTGCAATGTCAATGATGGCTCTCACCCTGCTTCTGTGTCCAGTACGGGCGGGGCCAATCACATTTTCCAAGGGAAAAAGAGTTTTGTGCCAGGCATGTCCAGCTGTGAGATACTCCACAGCATAAAAGTGTCCACAAGAGCCAATAATTCGTAGCACATGTTTGCTGAAGTCCTGCAGCAAACTGAAGTAGATATATTCTTCCTGCTGGAGCAAGGACCACATGCTGGCCACCTGTGCTTTCCAACGTGGTCCCTTCTTCCTTGTCCACAGGGGCCCCATGGTATTGTTAGACAGTTCTAGCCCCAGGGCATTTTTGACCTCCAAAGCTGCCATAAGCAGAAGCTCTGTCTCAGGGATATCCTGTGTTTCCACCTCCTCTAGCATGCTGAGGTGCTGGTAGCTGGAAAAGATTTCTTTTTTGGATTTCAGTATGATGGGCTGGCCTCTCCAATCAGCCTGAATGACCTTCTTACCTCTGTCATAGTACAGGCAGTGTTTGTACACCAGCTTCTGTGCCACACACAGGTCTTCACAGAGGTCCCCAGTCAGGGCTCCACTGCTGTAGTCGAGGCACTGGAGTGAAAGAGCAGAATATTCACCCCATGGACCATGTAGAAGAAAGACAAATAATGAGCAACAGTCCTAAGCTTGAGAGGTTTGCAGCAGTCATGGAACTGCAAACACACACCTACAACCATTGGGTCATTCAATGGTTTTTCAGAAGTCTCTAGAGATCTATTACTAGGGGAGTTTTGCTTCAAGACAGAGATTATGGGGATGGTAAAGGGCAGGCTTTTCAGGGGAAAGGAAAGGGACTGGATGACCTGTTAATCTGTATTCTTTACACATTTGAGTTCAGTGAGACAAACTTTAAACACTTGGGGCTGCACTGTGTATGATTACGGGTTGTAACACTTTAAGGCACAGAGTAATGCAGGAATTCCCTGCAAGATTCAGGGCAGCATAACTTAGACATCGCCACTAAAACTACAGGAAAATCCATGTGTAGCTGGATTTCTGGGACATTCCACAGCTCTGCATGTTTCAGCCTTGCACCCAACATACCCTGAAGGAAGCTGTGATAACCTCCTCCTGTATCACCAGGAAAAACAGAAGTTGTGTTCAATGAGTTTTGGACCAAGAACTTTCAGAATTTTTGAGTATGTAAATGCTACAGAACACAATGACTCTCCAGGTTTTATATGTAGTTATCAGAAGTGACATTTTAATATTAATTGCTTCAATATGTAATCTTTCTTTAACTGGAAAGAAATCAGTCCTTGGAAACAAGGGAACTGCTGCTTGATGGTTTAGTGGTCAATACAAATTAGTGCAAGAACTGCAAGGATTCCCTCACCAGTCCTTCTCTCAAGCCAGAATAATTTTCATAATATCATTTCCAAAAGTGGAGGCAGTTGACGTATTCCTATGGTCATTCAGAAGTGCAGCTGGAGGGTTGCTCTGTAGAGGGGATGATCAGAGGTCTCTGGTGAAAGGGGAATAGAGGAGGTGGTGTAGAAAGCCAAACATCTGTGAGGCAGCTTGACAGTCTCATCCACCTCTGTTTCTTACTGGCATTTGAACCTTCATTTAAACAAACTGGCAGGTCCCCCCTGCACGTGCAGGACTTGCAGCAGCCGCCTGAGCCCCACCTCATTTGTGACTGGCTGTTACACAAGGAACGTGATCATAGCATTCAAGTCATGTATTTTCTTGGGGCAGTCTCTGACGTGTGTACCCCAGAGGAATATGTTCTGATGCCAAGCAGCATTTAGAGACCAGCCTTAAACAACACACTGGGGAATGGGTGGAGGATTAAGTCTAAAATCCAAGAAAGGTGATCAGTTGACAGAAACAGCTCACTGAGGGCAGTTCAGAGAGACATAAAATTTATTTATATTCTGATGTTCTCACAGCCCAAGTGAGAACATTCAGCAAGGAGGGTCAGGTAGGCAAATTCTTGCGTGAGTGTCTGGACACTGAGTCCATGCATGTGTGTAACACACACACACATATCTGCATCCTCATCCACATCAGGATGGCTAAGGAGACTTACTCAGCTGTCTGCAGACCTTAGAGCATGCAGATCAATGTTCTTGCCTTTGAAAATCTACTCCTACTAGTGTAATACAATTTTACCTTTTTAAGTAGGAAATGTAGTTTTCTCAACAAAAGTAGGTTAGCAGTTCTTACCATCTGGAACTCTAAGCAATATTAGAAAGAAAATTACAAACAGAAGGAATTTTTGGGGGTTTCTCAGGGTTGTAAGTACAAGCATATTTAAAACTCTATTGACAGACCACAATCTAATTCTCTTCTGGTACGGTAAGAGAAGACAGGACTTAGTCATGTAATTGGGTTCATATGGGTGGACACTTGCCCCTGTGGACAACTTTACTGTGGTTCACTCTTAGAGGATTCACATGCCTGGACTTCTGGTGTCTAAAAGAACACATGACCATGACCTGTAGCCAAGCATGTCAAGGTGCAGCTTATTTTCCTGTGTTGATATCACATCATTTTTAATGGCATTCATGAGAAAAAGTAGTTGTGGAAAAAGCAGACTCAGATTTCACAGAGGAGACAGGTCCTTTTTGAACCTGGTTGCTGTTTAGGACTTTTCTGTTGTCTTTTTCAGTTGATATTTTATAAATATTTGATTATTAACCTAGTATCTGACAAACAGTGTCTGAATCATATTTTTGTTACAGTGAACTTGTGCAGTGTTTTGCAAACTGGGATCTGTGGAAGAGGACTGGACCAAAGAGCTCATGGTCTCACAGTGATGAAACACAGATCAGCCTTCCAGAAGTGCATTCTCAGCTGGTCACAAAGGCAAACAAGGCTTTCAAAAAGGCTTCCTCAAGGAAGCAATCAAGAAGATTGAACCATTTCCTATCAGCACTTTAGGCACAGTCTGCACTGGTATTTCATCTTGAAGCAATTATTTGACCCTTGCATCCACCCCAAAGACAGTTTTACAGGACAGTCTTCCATCATATTGTCATGGCTTGTGCTGTTGTGCTCCCCAGTGTACTAGCTTGCATTTTACAATACTAGCTTGCATTTTAAAACACAAATTTGGTGGACTGAAAACATGTAACCAGGTAATACAGATTACTCTGCCATGACAAGATGGACCATTTATTATTTACCAACACAGGAAGCTTTCCACTAACTTCAGACTTCACTATACAAGATTGTCCATCATCCTGCTGATAAAAGGAAGAATCAATTCCCCAAAGAAATATTTCAGAAAAGGTCCTCCACACTGCCATCCCTGCCTTAATGACTGAATTTTGAGACCTGTTGATGAGACAGTTTTAAATCAACCTAATGTTCCACCTTTGAAAGCCACAGATTCTTCTTTAAGTGCCAGATGCTTAAAACTAAAATATGAAAGTGCTACTAAGCCAAAAGCCTTATAAAGAAGCAGCTGTACTACACAAAAATGCAAACACAAGCATGGCTCAGACTCACTCATATGTCTCTTATTAAAATCGGCTGCATAACTTTTAATGTCTTCAGTGCACTGATCAAGACCAGTTTAAAAAGTTGGGTTTAAATTAATGTAAAAGCTTCAATTAATGCAAACCATGCTAAAGATTTATATCTATTAAAATAACTCACTGTACTGCCATCAGTGGCCTGAAACTGATGTTTTGCCTTGTTAGCTACTACTTCTATGTAAAGGCAATACAGAGCCAGGTTTGGAAGGCATCAGAATTAATTGATTTCTCCAGAGGGAACAGAAATTGATTGCTGTGACTTAGTGTGTTCAGTGTAAATGAAGATGAGACTAGCATTAGGAAAGAGCAAGAGGGGGTTTTTTGAGAGTTAAAGTTGATCCCTGCAAATTGCCTAGTGCTATTTCAGCCTTCTCAGTGCAGTACACATCTGCAGAGATGTGTATCTTACTCAGAATAAGGAAATAAAATCTTCAGAAATGGCACTTGCAAGGGCATTTTCACCACTTCCTTAAAATATCTCTTCTCCTACTGAGAGATGACTAGTAAAATAGTTTTTTTTAGAAGCTGATTTTTGCTTAATAGAAGGTGTGAGACTCAAGCTAACAGGTTATTTGTTTCATGGATCAGTTGCACTTTCTGTAACTGTGAAACTTATGCTATGTTCAGAAGATGTAGAAAGACTAATTTTGAGGCAGATGAAGACCAGCTCATTTTCTAATTATTCCACTAGAAGGATAATCCCTTTCTAATGTCATCTGGGAAAACTGTTGCATACAGACCTTAACGATACTACTGATCATTCACCTACTCACAGACAAGCACAACAATCTCAGCTACTCTTCCTCTGGAATCTCTGAACCTGAGCTGACTCAGTGATAGAGACAACTTGCCAAGCTTGCGACTGAAATCCGATCCCTGGGCTTTTGAAGCCTTGCCTGACGCTTTCCCAACTGAAGAACAGCAACAGGTCTCTGTCCATCTGTTTTTTGGTGACCGCGATGGACAGGACCTGGATGCTCCTGAGCTTGGCAGCTCCATGCACCTCCATATCTCAGTGTTCCTCCCAAGCACATAAGGATGAAGCAGGAATCATTCCTTCAGCTGCAAACCTAAGCTCAGCCCTACTTCAATCTGGCTCCTGAGGTAAAGAAACTGGATCTCACTGCCATTAAAAACACGCTGTCAGGACCGCTGCCTACACTTGCTTTTCGTTTATTATACAGAATTAAGGAAAATCTATGACCAGTTTTTGCTTGCTTGCAGAGATAGATTATTTAATTCCCCCTAGGATTCCTCCTTTCCCACCCAGCCACCGGCACTACAGATACCCTGACTAAGAAACAAAATTGAACTAAAAGCATTAACCCACTCTGCTCCTCTTCTCAAAGTGTTTCCTACACACTCCTAAATCTGTTCATTATTATTTTTTAGGGAAATTTTGATGAATATTCGCAAATCCTTGCTTGAATTTTAACCACATCTTACACGCCAGCCCCCGCCAGACTATAAAGGAGGCGATACAAGCTGCCTGACACTTTGTGAAAGACGACTTTTGTACAAACAGCTTTTCGGCTAAAAACAAACAAAAAACCCCAACACCCGGAGGAAGGCTTTCCTCCGCTTCGGAGCGTTCGGCTTGGGCAGCGCACCCGCACCCCACGCCCGGGAGCTGGCCCTTCGCCTGCACCTGACCTAGCCCCGGGAAGGAAGGCATGGAGGGAGGCAGGGAGGGAGGGAGGCAGGGAGGATAGGAGGTAGGGAGGCAGCCGCCCGCCCGTGCGCACCGGGGGCGCCTGCGATGCGGCACCTCCGGCAGCCGGAGCCGGGCAGGGCGCCCTGGAGAGCAGCCCCGACGGACCGACCGCGCCTCGTCCTGCCGGGCAGCCCCCGGGAGATGCCCCGCGTCCGGCCGGGGCACGTACCAGCCTGGCCAGGATCCGGTGGCTTTTCTCGTCCGTGCAGCGCTCGGAGAAGACGCTCCTGTGGAGGAGGAACAGCGCAGCGCTCACCACCACCCAGCAGGCAGCCCAGAGGAGGAGCAGCAGCAGGGCGCATCGCCGCCAGATTTTGAGCCGCAGCCGCTTTAAGCCTGGGATGCCCCTCATCGCCGCGCCGGGGCTGGGCTGGGGCGGCCGCTTCAGCTGCGGCGGCCCCGAGCGAGGGGCGGCGGGCCGNCCCGGGCCGGGGCTGCCCGGCGGAGCCCGGAGCGCCCCTTTTGAATTTAAGCCACGTAGTTCCGCCGGCTTTTGTCTGCGCTCCCCCGTGCCAAGCGGCCCCTGCAGCCACTTGGCGGCTGCTGCCCGCGCCCCCCGCCTCTCCTCTGCGAGTTTCTCACCCGAGAATAAAAGGAGTTTGAAGGGTGATGGATGCTGCTGTGGGAACCCTTTGCCATGCAGGCGGCTGCTCGATACTTTGAAAGAGGCAGCCTGGAAACGAACAGGTCCCTCTGGAGAAAGCTTCGTCTCCCGACAAATGGGGAAAGGAATAAAAAGTTGTCATTTATTCTGGAGTAACTTCCCCAGTTTTATCCTCCCGGAGCTAATGGAGGAAGAGAGAGAAGCGACTCAGATGCCCTTTTAGTAACTCAGCCCCCAGCGCCCCTATGGTGGGTCGCCCCTTGGCTCCCCAGCAGCTCCCCCAGCCCCCAGCGGCGGAGTGCAGGCTGGTCCCTGCCCGGCACCCCCGTGTCCTGCCTCCCTCGGCGGCCACGGTGGATACGTTGCCAAAACAGGCAGGGTATACTGGGTCTGAGGGTGCTGGGGCCGATATATTGCCTCCCTGCCCTCCCGTTGTCTCCCTGCGGCTGTGTCCCTGCTATGGCGTGGGCAGCCCCACCGGAACCTAAAGGTTCGTTAACATTTCTGAGGGGTCAGAGACTCAGGTGTTTGCCCCCCTGCAGCAAGGAAGACCTTGGCATCCTTTCCTCACTCCAGGTGCTGATGTTCACTGTCTCTGTTCAGAGAGCTAGGTTCTGTGATATATATTCTTAGCATCATGCCTAACTTAATGAGAAATACTTCCTTGACAAGTCTTTAAAAAGAAAGATGTCTCTGTTGATGTGATTGAATTTTGTCTCCCAGAACAGCAAGGGAAGAACACAGGTGCAGCAGGCTTGCTGTTATCTACACCTTTTACATGATCAGTGCAGTTCTCCTCTACCTGGCAGAGCAGGGCTTGAAATGGAGCGTCTAAGTAGATGGCAGACTGTGGTATAAAAGAAAAAGGAATAAAAATATTGCTGGACATATTCCAGCTTTCCTTTCTAGAGATTGTCAGTGGGGAGGAAGATGCAAGAAAAGCAAAATTACTTTCATCTCCAAAGTCTCAGAAGCAGAATCATTATCATTAGCTACATCTTCTGTCAGTGGGTTTTGCTCGATTTCTCCACCGTCTCATTTCGTCACCTGCTGAGGCTGCCTTTTCAAATTTTTTTTTCTTTCCCCTGATCCTTTTACTGAGAGGCTTACTTTTGAGGCACTGGTGATACAGTCTGTTTCTTGGGAATGTGGCAAGCACCAAAGACCAAGGAGGCAGCTAGGAACTAAAAGACTTTAATCCTCTTTCTCAGTCTGATAGAAAATGGTTTCAGAAGCTGTCTCTGACCAGCTTGGGGAGTTCTTTGGAAATTTCTAGGACAATAAGTGACAAGGAGGAGTTTTGCTCAGTCATTCCTCTGTAGGAGTACCAGCTAGGCTTGAACACAGCCAACCTTCATCAGTGACTGCTGCCACCTAGGAGATAAAATTGCAGATCTGCCATGCTGATGTCTGGAACAATCCCGAGTATGTCCCACATGGAAGAGGAAAGCAGGCAGTGGGGGAAAGTCAAGCATAAGTCCCTACTGCTTGGTCCTAAGCTGTCTGGGTAGTGGTTTAGGCACTACCAAACCCATATGTATTTTAAAGTGTGGATCTTGGCTCCTCTGTGTGTCAGCAATCCCCAAAGGATATTATGCATTTTTATTAAATGTCTGTGAAATTCTGTATATGGGTCATTGGTGTTTCCACAATAGTTCTGAAAACAAATTTAATTACACCTGGCTTTAAGCCAGGAATAAAATACAGAGATTTCAGACCAGGTTAGATGTCACAGCTGACCTTCTCTAATTAGTGCTGAAGAAACAAGCATGTTCCTTCCTCCTCCTCCTCCACCACTACCTCCCTGTTCTCCTCTTTGTCTTGCCTGCCTAGTCCATTCCCTTTCCCCAGTGAGAGATATTCCTTGCTGCCCAGGGAGCTTTCTCAACTTGCTAACAGGGCAGAGAAATGTAAAGCTGTTTCTTGCTGAGATTATTTTCAGAGAGGTCGGCAAGCCCTGAGGATGCCTCCAGGCTTGTGCAGGCAGGCACATTGCAGGGCTGGGTGCTCTGGGGTGCTGGAGGCAGAACTGTATCAAATGTCTGCACCTTAAAGATGCAACGGGATTTTGTAGATAAGGTGATCTTAACGGAAATGGTTGCTGAAAGAAGTAGTCCTGTCCCCGTTTCCACCCCAGCCACTGCTCCCTCAGCAGCTGGATCAGGGTGGTTAGCCCAGCAGGCAGTATGAGTAGGGTGTCTAGCTACACTTCTCATTTCAACCCAAGATACCAGCTAAAATTCACTGGATTTGGGGGTCTGTAAGGAGCCCCCATCCTCCTCTTTGGTTTGGAAACAGCTGCTACATGTAGCAAGAGCAATTCTAACTTTAACATGCAGGTATCTGATGCTTTGAAATTACAGAATATGAAGAAATAAACGAAGAAAATAATAATAGGTTTTAATGTAGCTTTAATATTGCTTTCATAGTTTTAATAAAAAATAAAAGTACAAGATGAACAGAGCTTAATGAAGCAAAAGCAAAAGCAAATTGTATGACACTTATACTGGGTAGTTTACCAGTTTCATTTTATGGTAAATCTCACAGGAAGCATTTGCAGGGAATAAAGCCCTGTCTTCCCAAAAGATTTCAATATAACATTCAGGCGAGGGGAGGGGTTGTATCTAGTTGTTCAGACTCTGAATTTTTAAATATTCCACTGACTTGAGTGGGTGGGAAAAGTTGGACAAGTCTGGTAAACATGTATGTGTGTGTGTACACATACCTTCTTGTACTCAAATACATAGAGAGCTTCAGAACAGGTGCAGAAAGCTTGGGTTTAGTAAAAGCTAAAAGCCAAGGTAATTTAGGATCAAGTGGTTTAGTCTTTAATAACAATCTATTGCTAGCTGCAAAATTCAAGTCTAATTTCAAATTTCCCCAAGTTTCAAGGTTAAGACCAATAGAATTAATTTTATATATATATATATATATATACATGTATGTATGTGTCCTATGAGCCATAGCAATTTTTCTTTAAAAAACCCACTGCATCAGAGAACCTTTGCTTTCTGTATGTATTAAACTGTGGCTGCTTCACGTTTCATTCCTGAGTTCCCAAAGGAAGCTCTATTCCTATTCTCATTTTGACTGAGAATTAAACTTGATGGAAATTAATTAGTAGAAGTTGCATTAAGGCAAGCGACATCAAGTGCAGTAAAAATAATCCAGGACTAACTGAATTAGTTCCTTCCCAATTAATCTTTGAATTAGTGCTCAGAGCACGATGTCAGCATCAAATTGGTCCCCTCTTCATCACTGTGTTGGGCACATCACAAAATTGCTCATCACCGGTGAGAGTTCAGAGGCTTCAGTAGCCAGGAGTGAGATGCCTTGGCACAGCCAGGCAGGAGCCTGGCATGGCATCCCCCGGTGCTGTGTGCCTCTGCAGGGGCTCAGCAGCTCCTCAGACCAGGGCCAGGAGGAGTCCTCAGCCCAAGGAGCTGCTGGGCTCTCATGTTTCTCATCACCTTCAGACACAAACTGCATTGCAGGCTCAAGTCGTATTATGCTGTTAGACTTTATTTTCCTAATTACTGAATTCTTCATGAAGAAAGAAAGTAAATCAGCCATTAAGAACTACCTTGGCACTCAAGGTAATGAAATGTAAAACTGGTTCATTAGGACTTATTGTTCTCTTTGATTGATTTTATCACCTTCTGTCATTGGTTGTCTATGGAAATAGGGCACACGTCTTCTAATCTTTCACAAGGCACCCATGGATCTATTTTCCTTCTAGGAGGTCAAGAAACATTTAAAGGCTGTTTAAATCGACTTTGAAAATATATTTTAGCATACAAATATTTCTTTCGGGTTTCCTTTGGCAAAGTTGCTGCTGAGAAACCTCGCAAGGTTAGACATAAGTTTGAACATGCCCTTTAGGCAGTGAAATTCCCCTGCAGAGTACTGAGTCTACCAGAGGAATCCAAATGTATTTTCTCATTTATGCCATTAATCAAAAAGAGTATGTTGCAAACTTCTCACAGAAGTTTTATGGGATCAGTGAGTAGTGAGTTTATTGGGTCACATTGTGAAGCAGAAGCAGAAAAATGGCACAGTATAAAATACAGAGTACAGCTTTGTGGGCAAGGGAAAAGCCTGGTATAATTCACTGATTTAAACAAGGGCAAGTGTTTAGACAGAAAAAGCTTTCCCATGTATAAATAGAATTAAAAAATGGTAATATATTCTCTCTTGTTTGCTTTTTAATTTTTGAAATATTTCTCAGGCATAGTTGCCCAGGAAAACCAAAGATATTAGCTTTCTCTTTCCCTTTTATCACTTTCTAGATTGCACATAGCAGAGTTTAATTGTGCTGCTCTTCTCATATATCCCCTTTCAATTAATCTCTTTATTAACCTCATGCCAACTTTTCCCTCTCATTTGGAAACAGTATCTCCTGAGGAAGCCAGTAAGATACCTTGGCAATCACTGTAGCAGATTGTGGTTTACTTGTAATTCTTCAAACGAGATGGAAAAATTAAGAGGTAAAAAAATACTCTGGAATTTTTGTCCACATATCCCAAATAGTGCCTGACACAATATTACCTTTTGCTTCTCTGCCACATTCTTTGCCTGATTATGTTACCAGTCACCAAAAGGAAAATTATCTGGAAGATGAAGCTTAATCACTTTGTGAGGGGAATTATAAGTGGAATTTTCTTTGCCTGGGATTGGAGTCAGTGGTTTGAGAGCAATTTTCCAAGCCTAAGAGGATGCTCTCCAGCGGAATCTGCTGCCGCGTGGCATGTTGCTTGTCTGTCCACAGCATGTGAAAGAGTGAACAAAGAAGGGAAAATGCTGAGATTGTTTTCCAGTCTTTCTGTATTCAGTTTCCAGTCTTTGCATCACGTTCAGGCCAAGTGATCTCATTAGGCCAATACTGAATCTGGCTCTTTGTAGCCTCTCTTTTTGAGTGTCTGCAGCAATTCCAGAAATATTTAGAAGTTGCACTAGGGCTGTGTAGAAATAAACACCCACCATCTAATAAGCTAATTCTGTCTGGCATTGGGCTGTTATTTACATGAATGGTTTAAAGTAATTTAAATGGGCAGAAGATTGCACATATTAAACAAATGGCATTCACAGGGCTCTGATCATTTAGATATGTGGTAGCTCAAAAGAGAAAAAGTTAAGTGTCATCTTTTCTAGTTAAATGACCAGACTTATTGTTTCAGTGCATTAAAAAGACATTTTGACAGCTGATACTATCAGAAAAGATATCATGTTGTCATACAGATGAAATCAATCCAGCTCTATGGCTGCAGACTCTGAAATGAGTTTATGTTAGGAATTTGCACCAGACTGATTTTAAATTTGTTTCCACTGGCAAGAGTGACCTAGGATACCCAAAGTTCACATGTTCATGTCCTGTTATGCAATAAATTGTAAAATGCAGCCAGAGGTCTGCATGCTGTCTGTTACTAGAAGAGAAATGGAAAGCAAAACTGATTCTTGGAGATGGAAAAAAAGCATCTCCTTTATAGGCAAAGTAACCACCAAGTGGATACTTACGATACTGCACGTGATAGTTTTTGTAAACTGGAAATAGACTTTCCAGAGAGAATCTGTGCTGCTTTTCTCCACTCACATAAGCAAATCTTAATTTATAGCATTTTCCTGATTCTTTTGTTTTGGTTTTTTTTTGGCCTAAGGGCTGTGTATTATAGTCCTGCTTGTTTAAAAATCAAATTAAATGGAGCCATCATATACAGTAGATCATGATGCATTTACATATGAGTATGTCCATTTTTTGACTTCTCTTCTAAAAATCCAAACCTGAAGTAGAAAAAAAATGGGGGTTTAGGAAGATCATGGATGATTTTCAGTACCAGTTCTGTAAAACTTAATTACTTTCAGTTATTTCCTTGAAGCTGTTCACTGCAGTTTCTTTGAGAATGATGAATAGCTGGGCATGGAGCAAACTGCATAATGATGCATTAGTGAAACCCAATTTTCTATCAGACTTTCCAAGTAATTAGCTTTTCTTTGGGTAATATATTGTTAGTTTGCGTGCATCCAATGTTATATGACATTTGTTTAGGGAGGAGTAGACTATTCAATTTCTGTATTGCTTACAAGAAACAAACAGCTCATAACTCTATCAAGGTTAAGCATCCCTTGGTGCAAGTGATTCCCCAGTGTTACTCCTGAGCAGGAGATCTGTGTATGGGTTCCTGCCCAGCTGCCTGAGCAGCAGCAGTGCCAATGCTGTACAATGTTCCTCCTGTTACATGCAAGCATCCTCCAAGAACCTGAGTGATTCTGGTGGCCAGGCCCATTTCTGGGCCATCACTGCTACACAGGCATCAACAGCCAATGTAACAACCAAGGAGTGCCATGGTACTGCCTCCTGCTTTGAGCAGAATAGTTGGTGACTGAGAAGCCTCCAAAAGAGATTTCTGTGGCTTCTTCCACAGCCACAATCTTCTGTTTTCTGTCATTTGTCTTCAGTACAATCCCATTTTCTTCCCTACTTACATTTCTCTCCTTGTTCTTCAATGATTTACCTTTTCAGTTCTTCATAGCCCTTGTCTACCACCAACATCCTCTGTCAGTCACCTGTCTCCTCAGAAAATTTTGTGTGTTTTAGAAGGAGTCCCTCTCCCCCATCTCTTGCAACAGCACTCTTCTTCTTAGAAAAGAAAAAAAAAGAGTCCTTCATTCTGATCCAGAATCAGTGGATTTACTTTTGATTTACAAGAAGGAACATAAAAGGAAGAATATACAGAGGTGCCATTACTGGACAACATTTCATATTCGTTGATTTTGCAGCTCCCTGTTTCCTGAATAGGAAATGTGCTTTCGGTCCATGCTATACAGATGCACACACACATATGTTCTTAGGGAAAGAACTCATAGCAAGTCTCCCAAAATGAAAAACAGGGATTGCAATGTTCTGGATGTGATCCTCAGTCTGGGAAGAGAGGAGATCCAGAAAAGGAGAGAGAATGGAACCACAATGAAACCAAGAGACCACAACCACAAGAGACACAAAAAGCAGTCCTGCAGAGCTGTCTCTCTGGAGTAAAATTCCAGCTGGGGAAGCACTTAGGCTCCATTTTATTGAGGAGAGCATGCATTGCTGGCCAAACCTCTTTAATATTTCTCTTTCACATTGATAAATCAACAACTTCTAAAAGACTGAAATAAAGTCTCCCAACATCCCAAAATATATTCAAGGAGAAATTGGAAATGGCATCTACTCACGCATATGGCACATTCCATGCACTTTCAGCATGGATAAACTGGGCGTGAAGTTGTGATGAAACACTGGAATGAAATACAGGAGAGTTGAGATTAAGCAGAAAAAGGGTGAATGTTTTTGCATTTGGGCTTTTTGGTCATTCCAAAGAAAAGTGCTGGACTGAAGCAGTGCCCAGGGGCTGTGGTTCTCATTTGCAGTCAGAGCAGATCTAGCTGGGTTATTGACTCTTTGCTTGCCTGTCCTTTACACGTGCCTGTTACATGACACACATCTCACCATTCCCATTTGAGCCATTAATGACTTGTTACATTAATGCAGAGTACCAGGCAGGCAGAAGCACAGAGTGCTTTAGTCCCTCAGGCAGAGGAATAGACAATGAACAAAGGGATGTAGGTGTGTTTTTTACTCCTTTCATAGCACTGGCACAGCTGGACTAACACTTCAGCAAGCAAGGAATCTTTGGCATGCCCATTCAATGACTTTCTAAGATATGTTGGCTCTGCAGTTTGCAAGCCAGTCCTCTGAAGTGCTGGAAAAGAGCAATTTACTAACAGCCTCTCATACCCTTCTTTAATCGCTGCCTCAGAATCAGAAGCGGGAACAGTGTCTGCCCTCTCTGAGCATAAGATCCCCAAAATAGACTGCCCATTCCTGGACAATGTTAGGGCAATGTAATGGGGAGAATGCTGCCAAAAGCACATTGATATCTGGGCAATTTGCACACTGAATTTAGAAGAGGGAGGAATTTTTTTTGTTTTTGGTTGGCTCCCTGCCACTCTCTCTAATTTTGAGGGAATCTCTCCAGCCCTCTAGACAGGTTAGTTTTGATATTTCTGACAGTGACATTCCCAACATGTCACTGGTGCAACCTGAGAAAAGGACACGGAAAACACAGGTTGCAATATAGAGTACAGGCTCAACAAAATAACACTTCTGGGGAGGGGCAAAACCACCTTCCATAAAGCCAGGAAAAAAGGAGCAAAGCGTTATCCAGCAGTGCACAGCAAGACCCTCGTATTCTACTTTATGCTGTCATGGTTTGCAGATAAATCTAGTGCCTAGGATGAAAGACTTCAAGATGCATGGTGTCCTTAGTTGAGCAATTAGAGACTGCTGAAGGCTGAGTCATCCATGATGTTTTGGTACTTTGTTAAGATACTGGAGGATCTAAAGTTGCAGCAAGATTTTGAGTGTGTTTTTTTTTTTTGTCCGGAAAATTACAGCCAGATTGATACAGGGGCTATCAGAGCTGCAGAAATGTTTGATGTGTCAACCACTGAGCCAGGAGGCTGGGGATTGGAAGATGTTTCTAGGGATTGGTGAGGAAGGAGAAATTCTGTGAGCATGCTAGGCCTCCTGAG
This sequence comes from Nicator chloris, assembly GCA_013400495.1. Lineage (NCBI taxonomy): Eukaryota > Metazoa > Chordata > Aves > Passeriformes > Pycnonotidae > Nicator > Nicator chloris. The sequence continues at coordinate 97,257 of WAAE01003480.1, read as the reverse complement.
TATCCAACCGACCACTGCAGGGCAAATAAACTCCTCATGCTTGTGGCAACCAAGCCAGAGAGTCAACCTAGCACATCAGCACAGAGCCATGCTGTGTGTCTGTCTGCTCCACAGTGGCACAACAATTTGGGGGCTCATGGAAGACCAGTGCAGGTGTCTCTGTTCTGAGTTGGACTGGATGGAGACACAGAGAATATAAATCCTCCACATGTCAGGCTCAGCACAGTGAGAGGACAGAGAAGATGACAAAAGGGGCAGTCAGTAAAATGGTAGAGGAAGGGAAGGAGCAGAGGGAGGGAGCAGGGTCCTTTAGCATGTATTATTACTGTGTAGCTACTGAACCACACAGGTTTCGGTTCACACTAGTGCTCCATTATGCGAGGATGGGAGGAAGGATCACAGGACCAGGACTCTAGACTTTGATTCAGTTCTTGTCTCAGTTGCAGCATTCCTCTGTATGCACGTTTCACAACAGCAAAAGCTGAGTGCAGAGTCCAGTGCAGGGCTATGGAGGATTCTAACTGGGTTCTGACCGGGGACTTGGGTACACAGATCCCCCACACTGGGCTGTCCCATGGAAACATCAACATTTTCTACATGGCTAAGTCTAGGTTAAGTGTAATCTGCCCTATGTTTTGAGTAATCACCTATTAAAATAATATTTTATTGGAAGAAGCTCGTGAGGATCAAGCTCATTAATTACTGCATGGCACTGCATGCATATGTAGATTAGGAAGGCCATGAACACGCCCAAGTGTTCAGCACTCCACAATTACAGTACATCACACAAGCAGCCCTGCTTTTTTAGGAGGCCAGGGCAAGGTTACCTCTGAAGCCAAAGTACTGACTAGATAGTAAATGATACTTTGATTTGTTTTGGCTTAGTGCTATTCCTCTAAATGAGTTTGGGCTTTGAGGCCACCTGGTTTTGAAAAGCCAGGGGTAATAGGTGAGGCTAACATTGCTGGAGTGTCAATGCAATTTCCAGGGATAAGCAGCTCTGTTCACCCTTAGGCAACAAAATCAAACCCCGCAGAAGTGGGTGTCATTAAGGTAAGCAAAGTTAATGGAGTCACATAGGCACATGCACATTGGTGTGATAGAAATAGGACAGTTTAGAAGAGATTAAAGCAAACGGTGAGGACTTCCTTAGATATCCTTCTTTAAATTTGCTGCGACTAGCTCAAAAACTATTTTTTGCAGGAAAGCAAAGAAATCCGACAAAGCTGCACTGTTCTGCACATCCATATTTACAATCTTCCCTTTCAGTCTAGCAGTTTACCTAACCTAGTGTGAGCAACCACTGTTTAGAAAGTTGGGCTTGTGAATCACCTAAGCAGAAACATACAAAATAAAGACAAAAGGGAAAGACAGAGCAGGAAATAGCGAGATACAATAAAGAGGCTGAAGACAACTAATTGTAGTTTTCTGTGATGCTCAGAAGTGCACTAAAGTAGATGTTGTGACTTTATCTCATGTAAGAGAAAAGAAAAAAATTGAGCAATGTGAAATTTTTAGATGGCATGCACCTGGAAATAGGGACATGACTGCCACTTGAAATTAATTTCAAAAGAAGTGAGAATGAGATTTTGCATGTGTACTGTAGTATCCATAGAAACTTTCTGTCCCCTTTCATAATTTCACATGGAATTTTTCCGAAAGGACAGCCACACTATTAATGGCATTTCTGCTGGCCTCCCACAGCCCCATAGCTCTCAGTCTGCAGCCATCCAAAAAGCTGATTCACATAGTTGTCCTCTCCCAGACCAGTGCTTATGTTTCAGGCTCCTCACTCTGCTGCTATTGCTTCATCTGATTCATACATACTCCATCCCTGTTATTAAAAGCAATGGCACAAGTACCTACAAATTATTTCTTTAGAACAAAACTATTTCAAAGACAACATATTAAAAAAAGAAACAGAGCAGCTTAGATGTTTAGATATCTCTGTCAGGACCAGAGAATGCTGGGCATCCTTATATTTTCTTTATAAAGTACCTTGGTTTGTCATCCCCTATCCCTAAACCATTTCTGATAAATGTGTCTTTTCCCACCCCTCCTTTCTCCTCTATTCCCAAAGGATTTTTATGTATGCACACATTATTTCCATCTCCAAATTAACAGCCTTGTAAAACAAAACTGTGTTTCCGTAAAGACAATTTACAAGGCTCTCAAAGCTGATAATTGGACCTGTTATCTTTCAAAAAAAAGTTGTTGTTTTCCCTCAGGTAACTTACTGCCTGTTTTTTGTGTTTGTTCTTCACATAATCCTTTGTGGATTTAGATTAATACAGGCTTGCAGAAATCTGTGATAATACAGTACACCGTATTTGCTACACAACAAATGCTTCTTTAATGCCTTTCTTCTGTCAGCTTGTGTCCTTGATTCTTATTTTGGTTTGTGATTTTTTTTAAGGATGTGGGAAAAAAGTACCAAAATTTACTTCCATGTAGGAACATGAGAATAAAATAGGTCACCAGAAATCATCCTGTGTCATGCCACTTAATACCCTTCATAGATGCAACAAACTGCTTTTAGAAGCAGTTTCTCTTTCCTTTTAATTTTTTTTTAATCTTTTTTTCCCTGTTGCTTCCAGGTGAGATTTTTCCTAACATAAGTGTAAATAGAAACTTTACTCCATTTTCTAAGTTCCATTTGTCCATTTGGGGTACATTTTGCCATCTCTTCTCCCACACGCACAGAACAGTTCCAGGTGTCCTGGTGTCAGGGGCTCCTCAGAGTCTGGGCTGCCAGGAGTGGTAGGAGCTCCCCATGGGGGCCTGCCAGGGCAAAGCCTGGCAGCCAGGGCTCATCCCATCCCATCTCATCCCATCCCATCCCATCCCATCCCATCCCATCCCATCCCATCCCATCCCATCCCATCCCATCCCATCCCATCCCATCCCATCCCATCCCCAGCCAGGAGCCAGGTGTCTGGGGGGCACCAGGGCAGCCCAAGCCCCAGGCAACTCCCTGGGGACCAACCAAGGCTGGCATCAGCCTGTGAATCTCCAGCTCAGCATGGCCTGTGGCCAGACCAACCTCGTGCAAGGCTCTAGGACTTACCCTACACAGCAGCACCAGCCAAATTCCCAACATATGTAGTTCTCCCCCATGGCAGCGCACAGACTAGCAAGCATGACCCACTGTTTCTTACTTGTTTCCAGCTCTTGAGCTCCCAGCTATGGAATTTCTTGCTGGATGTATGTACAGACCAGGGAATGAAATGCTGGAAAGCAGTGCCATGGAAAGGGACCTGGGGATTCTGGTCCATGGCAAGTTGAACATGACTCAGCAGTGCCCTGGCAGCCAGGAGGGCCGAGCCTGTCCTGGGGGGCATCAGGCACAGCAGCACCAGCCGGGCAAGGGAGGGGATTGTCCTGCTCTGCTCTGAGCTGGGGTGGCCTCACCTCGAGTGCTGGGGGCAGTTCTGGGTGCCACAATATAAAAAGGATGTTAAGCCAATAGAAAGTGTCTGAAGGAGGACTGTGAAGATGGTGAAGGGCCTTGAGGGGAACCCATGTGAGGAGCAGCTGAGGTCACTTGGTTTGTTCAGCCTGGAGAAGAGTGAGTGAGTTACATGGCAGTTACAGCTTCCTTGTGAGGGGAACAGGAGGGCCAGGCATTGATCTCTTCTCTGTGGTCACCAGTGACAGGACCAGAGGGAATGGCTTAGAGTTGTGTCAGGGGAGGTTTAGGCAGTATGTTAGGAAAAGGCTCTTCACCCAGAGGCTGGTTGGGCACTGGAACAGACTCCCCAGGGAAGTGGTCACAGCACCAGCCTGACAGAGTTCAAGAAGGATTTGGACAGTGCTCTCAGGAACATGGTGGGTAATTTTTAGGGATGTCCTGTGCAGGGCCAGAAGCTGGACTTTGACGATCCTTGTGGATCCGTTCCAACGCAGGATATTCTATAATTAATTCTATGACTCTAGGGACCTGTCTAAACCACATCTAAATCTATTAAGCCTATCTAAACCACAAATGTAGGAAGATCATAAGGATACCCCCAACTTCGGCTGGAATAATTCAGCTGTCCAGACTGGTCTCTGCCCCAGACCCCATGCTATATTCGCCTATATATTATATTCCCCTTTATTATTATTCCGGCCCCGCCCCTCGCAGGAGGCTGCCCCGCGCTGAGGCCCCGCCCCTCCCCGCCTCAAGTCCCGCCCCCGAGGCGCTCCTTGCCCGCGGATTGGCCGGCGCGGCGCGCGGTGAGGGGCGGGGCTGGCGCGGGGTACTTAAAGCACCGTGGCGGCCGGCGTAGTTTTCATTTCAGCTGGGAGCGGGGGCTGCGTGCGCGCAGTGAGTGAGTGAGTGTCGGGAGGGGTCGGGGGGACCGGGTCCCTTGGCTTTGTGGTGCGGCGGCACCGGCGTACGTGGCTGCCCTGGCTCTGCCCGGCCTGACGGGGAAGAGCCGGGAATGCCGGGTGCGCGGCGCCGCCGGCGGGCCGGGCCTTGCTCCGTGTTCCCCGGTGGGGAGCCTCTGTTGGGCCTTGGGGCGCGGCGGCACCGTTGCTGCCCCTGGAGAGAAGCTGCTCCTGTCTCTCCGCTCCTGTCCCCTCGCTCACGGTCGCTCTGTCTCCCCCGCCCTGTCCTTGGGAAGCCCGCCGCGCTTCTGCCTCCTTCCCTCCCGGACCGAGGCTGTCACCGACTTGGGCGGCTGCGAGGGGCTCGTCCCGGTGCTGCAAAACCCTGTAAAGAAAGCCCCACGTTTAGCCTTTAAGTGCAGCTCGGCCCGAAGTGCTGAGCCTGCGACGTGAGCATGGGGCTCAGTGGTGGCTGTAGAGCGCTCTTAACTTGGTTCAGTGCTCTCCTCTGGGATACTAATGTTGTTTGTGGATAAGGAGGGCAAAGTTGTAATAGTGCAATGATCGTCCCTTGGGTTATCTTATTTCAAGGTACAATTTCTATAGTCCTATGAAAAGGTAAAACTGTGGAGCCCCTTCTGCATAGGTAGGAAGGGCTCAAGCTCTTCATTCTGAAGGACTTACAGGAAGTTCAAACCCTGATTTTGAAGAGGAAGGGGGAAGTAACATCCAGCCTTTTGCTATGTAGTAACCAATATTTACTTTTTGTAGTTTGCAGCTTTCTGGAGCGGGCTTCTTTGCAGCTCTTCAGTGTGACTTGTGTGATTCAATGCCCTTGTGATTTCAGAACTATTTAAATGTGGTTAAGGTGATATTTAAAGTAGTCTCTGACTTAACAACTAGTTCATATCTTGTTTGTGTTGGATAGAATGTCATCCTCTATGTAACATGTACTTTGTGTCTGTGCTGTGAAGCTGGAGCCCTGGGGTTGCTATAGAAACCAATTGAGTGAAGGGGAGGGTCAGATGCCCGGGACTGATGCCTGTGTGCTGGTTTCCTGAAAAGCTCCAGATGAATCCTGCTGGAGCTCTAACTGCATGTGAGGAGGGTGGCTGCATTAGGGAACCCCAGCTTCAGTGAGAAGCACTGCTTTCACTTGGTTATGTCCATGTAGTCCTTCTGAAGGTGTTCAGTTTTCACCTTTCATGACTATTGAAGTGAATGTTTTCCTGTCTGGTGATTTGGGGTTGTTCTAATTGGTGTTGAAAACTAGTTATCCAAAATTTGAACCTGATGGATGCTTTAAATTAGATTGATACTATCTCTAGTGAGGGAAAGGATTTTCATATGTCAGATACCAGTATCTGTGCAACTACAACCTTGCTTGAAAGAAAATTTGGGGTGGTGCTTGGATTGCAATATATTGTGTGGGACAACCTGCAGCTGGAAGGGATTTGTTTCAGATGTGTAGAGTTGTCAGCTGCTCAAGAAATCCTAAGAAAAGCAGTCAGATGTTTTAACAACATCTTGTGACTACCCTGTAGAAGCAGAAGAAAGGCTTAAAGGATCTGGCATGAAGCTGACTCAACAAAATACTGAATCACAGTGGCTGGAGCTGCTGAACATGCTTGTATTACATGGATGCTGGAGTTTTGCCTCCTAGCCCAGGCACTTGGATTCCAGAGGCACACTTCAGGGATCCTCCTTCTCTGGAGTTACTCAGAGGGCTCCTGGACACTGTCCTGAGTCATGTTGTAGAGCCACATCTTAGACCAGCTGACATCCAGTGGTCCCTTTCAGCCTTAGTCGTTTTGCGATTTGCAAAGTTCATTATTTTCCTGGCTTAGATGAGGTGCTGTATCTTTAGTTCTACCTGGAGAGTTAAGCTTAAGCTGTTTGCTTTGTTGCTTTAGTGGACAGTATTTCTTCTTGGTATTGATTTCAGGCTGGTAAGAAAGACAGAAAACTGAAAAGGAAAGAGGTCTTGGGTTTTCTCACATGAACTTCAGTTGAAATAACAACAAAAGAAGGAAGTGGTAGCACTGAAGCGGTCACTGACCACTTGCTCATGACCTGCTGGGGCTGACCTCTTCCCATGGTTTCACTTTGACCTTATTTGTGAAATCTGAGTGGCAGGCTGAGACTTAAGGCTGAAGAAAGCACCGTTCTCCAGCTGCCTGCTTTAAACTTTCTCTGCAGAGCATCCAATGTGGTGCTTTCTTGGACCTGGCTACCAGCATTCAAGCCTATGGCATGCTATGAGTTGAACTCATAATGAAATCTACTCTTTGAAATTGTATTTAACTTGAGTAATATTTTGCCTGTAAGTCTGCAGTAAAAAGAAGTGTATAATTTCACTGCAGTATCTCTAGAGACAAGACTGCTCAGTTTAACTTTGAAAGTTATTTTGAGGGGAGAGGCAGAAAGAGTGGTGTTGAAATTTAAATATGGTTTTGTTTAGCCACTTCAGTGTAGTGATTTCAAGAAAGGGAAAGGCCTCAAGTTTTACATTAGTACAGCTTGGTGTGTGGCATTAGAAGCTCAAAGGTTACCTGATTACTGACTGTCACTTTTGAAACCTGAAACCTAAATTACTTTTCTGTCACAGAATCTTCAGCAACACTGTTCTGCAAACTAGTCCAAAAATGTCTGCTCTTGAAACCCTCTTTAAATACATTGATGAACATCAGGACCTCTATGTTCAGGTAAGGTTTTTTTGAGTTTTGTCCTGCAGCATGGGCAGCTATGGAATATTACAAGTTAGGTAGTCAGCTTCAAGTTTGTCACATTTATACGATATGTCAAGTAGTGGGAGAGAGGGGAGAGCAGGCAGCAAGTGTGAGGGATTTGACTCACGCTAGAAAATTGTTCTGTAAATTTAGGCATAGTTCTGTTCAAAAGCCTTAATGTCCATGTTCCATTCATTAGGAAATTATCTATTACTGTATAGTGCTACTGGTGACCTATTTAGAGGTACAGGAAGCTAGCACTGGCTTCTGGATGTCAAACTAGGTTTATAATTTCTTCCCTTTGGAGATGGGAGATTAAATAGCTTTATTCCAGCCTCATTTATAATATTTCTTGTGTAAAACAATTTATAGTGGGGTACAGAGGGAGAGGTTGCCCTTACCAAAGAGGTAGTTTGCTGCTTGACCTGCTATTTAGTTACAGGTTGTGTTGTAATCCCTTTCACCCATGAAGGAATCAGTGGTACAGCACTGTGAGGCATGAACTATGCCAAGTGTTCAGCTTGATTTCTGCCAGTTCTTGCTGAACTGACAAGGGGAGAAAAAGCTAAAGTGGCCTTTTTGAGAGGTCCAAAAGACTTTAGCTGGTTCTGGGTGCTTAAAGAACAGCAACTAAAAAGGCATAATGAGCACAAACTGTCATACTCTTAAGCTTACTTGATGTATCTGTAGACTTTGTGCTATGCAGCAGGGGCAGCTATAGGCGAGTGAGGTTTTAGAGAGCTTTTGTGTGTAATATTAATGGTTAAGAGTTGTTCTGTGAGCAGAGGACAGAGCTGATTTGCCTCAGTTTGAGCTTAGCTTAAACCAGTGTTTGTTGAAGTTGTCACAAGATGTGGTGGTATTTGCCTGGTGCCTGTTGTGTGGTAAAACCTGTAGCTCTTGCATCTCTCCAGCGCCTGGCAGAGTGGGTGGCAATCCAGAGTGTGTCGGCATGGCCAGAGAAGAGGGGTGAAATCAAGCGCATGATGGAGGTTGCTGCCAAGGAGATTGAGCGACTGGGAGGCACGACCAAACTTATGGATATTGGGAAACAAAAGGTATGTGAGCATCTCCATGTCAGCTTAGTAGGAAAAGTTATTTCTAGAAGACAAGGTGTTGTGCATGAGAAAGTTCAGGTTTCTTATGTTCCCAGTATGAAAGGCACTTAGCCTCTGTTAAAAGGCTGTTTATTGGACTTACCGCTATAAAGAAAGAGGATAGTATGGATTTTATTATGTCCCTGCAAATACTGGCACCTCCAAGCTGTGCAGCATCTAGCAGACATCCAACCAGCATCTAACATACTGTGCAGATCCCATGCATGGAAATGTTTTCCCATTTTATTTATTCAAGCTGTTCAGTTCCACTGACAAAAGGGATTTTGTGTGAGAATTTCTTGATGCACTTTTAGATTAAGTCAAGGACACGCAGGTGATGTAATCCCCAGTGCGCAGCAGGAGCTGCCTTCAGGTTACAGTCGAGTAATATTGGATAAACTGAGCTGCAGGGATATGCACAGCACAATACAGGCAGGAAGGTGAAGCTGTGTGTGCAGCATAGTATATAGCACAGGCTTTGGGGGTACTCAGGTTGTCCTTGTGGGTGGCTAATTCCTTGGTGTCTGATGGACTTTTAGGTCAGGGTCACTGATACACGGTTACACGTGGCCAGAATGAAATGAGCTGTGTGTAGATGTATCAATCTGAGAGTGTCCTGCACCCTTCAGAAAAGGCTTAAAAATAATTGTGAGACAGGTGATCAGAAGCAAAAAGGTTTTAATAAAAATAGAAAATAATAAACAATACAGAAATGAAAGAAAAAGCTGTGTGTGCTGCAAAGAGATTCTTTGCACCATGCTAAGACACTCTGAAAAGCCTTGAGAAGCTTTTTGCTCTCTTATAAGTACTGAACGATTTAGGTGGGATTCTTGGCAAAACAGCCCAATAGAGGATAGCTGTTTTTCTGAGGAACAGGTAAAGAGACCTATCAGTATTTTTGTCTTGGCCTTGAGCCAATTGCTGCTAGGAGAGTAAAGAAGCTTCTAGGGTTTTTTCCTTTTTAGTTCTAAGGTGAAACTGAAACCCTTTTTCCCTATATCGAAACATTTGTTTGGGTGTGGAAATGCACTGCTACAGGTCACCACACAAGGGTCCTGTGGCCAGTGGCCTAGAAAGGTAGTAGCTTGTTGGGGTGTAGGATAATGTCTTTCCTGCCACACTGTTTGAACCTTCAGTTAAAAACCTTCATTTATACTAAACCTTGGGACCCAATTAAGGATGCTGAATTAATTTTTGGACTGTATTAAATGTGTTTTAAATACTCTTTGAACTGAACATGAGTAGAGCACCTGCAAACAAAAATGTTAGGCATTTTAAGCAACAGGCTGGTATTGGTCCTTAGTCCCATAGACTATAAAGATACTGACTGAAGGTTCAGGACGTCTGTCAAAAGACTTCAGGACTCTTTCAGAAGTGTTACATTTGTCACAGGATTGCATTGCTCCCTTACTAGATACAAAAGTATCATTAGAAGAATGACTTCCCTCCTCATTTTTAGCTATCCAGACTGCTCCCCCCCACCCCCCGAGAAATGTATGTACTTATGAGAATGATGATGATAATCTCATCCTAGTGAAATATCCACTTGATATGCTCCTCCTTTGAAGTGTCTAGCCACTCTTACTCTGAGGCAGGATCCACATCAAAATTGTTAGACTAGCATTTGGATAGTGGCATTAAAAACCTTGTACTGGAATGTTTACTGGTTTTAGGAGATTGTCCTTGTGATTGGTGCGAAAAACTGCTGAGTGAAATCTGTGTTTGTGGGAACCTCCTGAGTTCTTGCTTTGGGCAACTGGATTATGCTTGTTTGTAGCTACAGGTTCCAGCAAGGAAACCAGCTGACTTGGGAGGAAATCTGTAGGTTAATTCTAGCTCTGCTACTGCCTACAGCCTAAAACCCCATCAAAACTGTTTCAGTTAATTCAGAGACAAAGTTGTTCTTTTCATCACTGTAAATTTTTGGTAGCAAGAACTGATTTTAGGGTTTTATATGTAATATTTTTATTAGGTAACTTTAATCCATCTGCAAAGGTTACCTTCAGTGTTCAGTTTTTATATTAAGTAAAGAGAGAGCTAGTCAGTGTATTATGTGTTGCTGCTATATCTGTGATGGACAATGTAAAGCAACTGAACTTGTCAGATGAAAGTTGCTTTACTGCTGCACAGCAGTTGGTTCTCTATTGATTGCTGTAAACTCTTGCAGTAGTGCTTTAATTATGTAGAGCTGCAGCTGGCCAAGGACCATGTAACCTGTTGATCAAAAATTACAGCTTGGGACACATATATGCAAAAAGTCAAAGCTGATCTTGATCTGTGTGTAGAAGTATATGTTGAGTGGAAGTGAAATACTTGCTGACTGGGAATAGCATGTGATAATTGCCTATTAGGTATTCCAAAGGATTAAGCCAAGTTCAACTCTTGAACTCCTGAACTGAATTTATCAGCACTACCCTGCCCTTAGTGTAACAATGTAGGCTGGTACAGAGAAATGGGTCTGTTACACTGATCTTATGTGGGTGTAGGCACATGTTACACCCAGCCTTACCACTGTCAGGAGACTTTTGTCCAGAGAGCTGTACTGTGGACAGGATGAAAGTGCAGTGACAAGCAACACAGAATGCAATATTGAATGGAGTTTATCACTTACACTTAGGTCAGCATTAGATATAGCAGTTTGGCATGCAGTCAGCTTGCTCTGCTAAAATCTGATGTAGGATTGGTAGCTTAAAGCTAACAGTTCTGAGTGGCTTGGAACATTTTGACTGTTACTGGGACTTGTCAGGAAACTAACTGGCATGGAGCCATCAGGCCTTCTTTGGCACGCTGCTTCTGGCAATCAGATTAAGTAGATTAGTTTTGTCTAGCTCTCTGTGCCTCTACTCTCATAACCTCCATAGTATTCAAGTAATTCATGTATCTGATTAAAACTCTGACGTTCCACATCTTAATAAAACTTCTGCCTTCCTGTTTCTAGCTGCCTGATGGATCAGAGATTCCCCTACCACCAATTGTTCTGGGAACACTGGGCACAGATCCACGCAAAAAGACAGTGTGTGTGTATGGTCACCTGGATGTTCAGCCAGCAGCACTAGAGGATGGCTGGGATAGTGAGCCCTTCACACTGGTGGAAAGAGATGGTAAGAGCAGTGGATGTGACAAACGGATGAACACTTCTGTAACAAGTGTGGTGTTCCTCAATTGTTCCAAAGCTGTGCCAGTGACTGAAAGGGGGAAGGAGAGTAAGAACTGGCATGGGTATTTATTTAATCCTCTTGAGGTAAAAATATGCGGATGGGGAAATGGTAAAGTCGAGCTGCAAAATCTCAGCTACTCTTGGGATTGTTTCCTTTTCTGATAGTCTAGACTGTAATTTGCATGTTTTCCTCTTTGTAGCTACTGCACAATCTTAACTACTGCCTTCCATGGTGCCAGCTTGTTGCCAGAGAGCTTTCTATAACTGATTTCTTGTTCACAGCTTGAAGCCTGTAAGGTCATGTCAGAATGCAGGGATTTTGAGCCATTACTGAGAAAAAATACACAACACAACTACTTTAGGCCTGGAGACAGGATTGGCACAGCAGCCTCTCTGGGTTGCCTTGTGTTTTAACTGCTCTACTATGAGTACTACAGAAGCTCCAAAATTTGCCCCTCTCCCATAAATGGGGATGAAGAAATGGTGCAGTATCTCCTGTTGAAACAACATTGCCAGCAGTCAAGAAGACTAAAATTTCCTTTTCTACTAAAAGCTGGTGTTACCAGCAGCTTCTGTTTCACTGTCTCATTGTTAAAGGTCATATCGCTAGAAGGACATTAACCACTCACGTTGCATAAGCACTAATGATTGCCAGAAAAAGGAGTATCTGTGCTAACTAGTACTTCTGCTTAGGCACTTAGTTGTAGGCAGCAGAGTTCAAGTTACTAAACTGCATTATCGCATCTGCTAGCAAGACTTTGTGGCTTGTCTCTGTGCAGCCTGGCCATGCAGGAGGCATTCACCAATGGCTCTTTACCTTTGCAAGCTGTCTGGCCTGTTCCGTCACTGGCTACATGGAGTGCTGAGCGGTTGTAGCCACAGCTGAGTTGCACTGTTAACTCACTGCCTCTGCTGTGATCCCATGTGCTACGTTTACTGGGAATTCCCTATGGCCTGTGAATCTTGTCTTTGACTAAATTCCTTTCTAGGGAGATCCACTTTTATCTGGAGAATCCAGAGAAGTGATTTGTCACTAGCTAGTGAATTTTTACTCTTCAAATAAAGAATTATTGAACTGCAGATAATACTTGATAGATTTCTGTTAAAAGCAGAAACTTGTTTCTATACACGAAGATGTTTGTAGAAAGTTGTTATTGTGAAGGATAAGACAGCTATGTATTTTCCTGACTTATAATAAACTCCTGTTGAGGGAGCAGAGCTGGGGGAAGAGGTGGGGTAGGTCTGTAAGTGAGAGAAATATTGCAGTCCTGTACCCATCCCACTTGAAAGGGTATGTGAAGCAGGATGTAAAACTGCTGCTTATGAAGAATCAGAAATGAAAGTTTTTTATATAAGCAGGGTTAAAAAAGTTATAAAAAATGTTCTCTAGGTAAGATATGAAACTTCATGCTATTTTTTTTCCTCACTAGTTAATTTGTATCTTGTTTCTACAGGAAAGTTGTATGGGAGAGGATCAACAGATGACAAAGGTCCAGTGCTTGCCTGGCTGAATGCCTTGGAGGCTTATCAACAAACTAACCAGGTATGTGCCCAAAATGTATTCTGCTTTGTCACACACAGCTGAGTCTAGTAATAAATGTTATCCAGGCCACAAACCCTTGTGAGGGAAGCCTGCTTATTCAGCTGATTGGAGGAATGATGCAATAGTCCTGTAAATTCCCTGATTTCCTACTAGGGTTAAGTTGACTTGCTGACAAGTTAGTCTTATAGATGCTTAAGTTGCACTTCTAACAACTTTCCTTTAATGAAATATGTGGGAAGGAAAATACATATGCAAGCATGTGGAGCTGGAGGAATAATCAAGTGTGGTCACTATCATGTAAGGATGTCAAATTACTTTGGCCTTTCTCAAAGCTTAATGTATCACTGCCACTGAGCTCTAAGAGGAGGTTAACTTAGTAACACTAAAACTGGGAGCTTTGCTTATTTCTATTAAAGAAAATGTGCAATCAGAAATAGCTCAGGGTGTTTGCTTTATCTTGCAAGACAAGTTCCTATCACTTTTGAGAGGAATAACCAGTTCTCAGTTGCTGTCTAGGTATATAGAATATACTAGACTGGATAGACAGGGTAGCTCTGTTCCCACTGTGGCATGCAATTCCTGTGGTTTATATTAGTTTTCTTAGCCTGGTGGCTTACCTTTGGCAACAGATTTCTGCTGTGTTCCCATGCTTAACGAGTTTGGGGACAAGTTTTTATTACTGTTTTCAAGAGTTTGGAATCCACCAAATGAAAGGTGGTGTAAGTGCCCTCAGCATAAGCATAGTCCAAACTTTAAAACAGTTTGTGTATAATTAACAAATTCCACTGTCATGGAACTATTTTAGCCATGTCCATTTTTGTTTTCACGTGCTTAATCTGTTCTTGTGTTTCATTTTGAAGGAATTTCCAGTAAATATTAGGTTTTGCCTAGAGGGTATGGAAGAATCAGGATCTGAAGGCCTCGATGAACTGATTTTTGCTCAGCGAGATGCTTTCTTTAAAGATGTGGATTATGTTTGCATTTCTGACAACTACTGGCTAGGCAAGAAGAAGCCTTGTATCACTTATGGTTTGAGAGGTATCTGCTACTACTTCATAGAGGTAAGTGCTGAAATACACTGCAAATCTGGTATTATTAAACTGAGTTTTCCACTGGAGAGGAGTGGTGATGCAAACCCTCCCATGCCAGTAGCTTTTCAGAAAAGCTGAAACTGGCTACTTTTGTGGAATGGTTTTTCCTAATTGTCTAAACATCCTTCTCTTGCTGTCCTATCAGATACTTGGGTGGGTGGGGTAGCTTTCAGATGTGTGAGGCAAGATGAGCCACCACCTTCACTGAAGGATTGTCTCATAGCATAGATACCTTCATCCACATAGACCCTTCTTATAGATGGGTGTCACATTTGTGCTTTTCCAGGCAGCTGGAAGGTCTCCAGCTAACCAGAACTGCTGGTAGATGATTGAGAATGGTTTAACAAATTCTTTTACCAGTTCCCTCAATACTTTGCAGTGGGGTAGATTCCATCTGAGCCCATAGACTTGTGGGTGGCTAATTGACATAGCAGGTCACTAACCATCTCCTCATGGATTATGGACTTCCCTCATCTCTTCACCACCAACTTCCAGCTCAGGGAGCTGGGCATCCTGAGGAGAACTGATCTTGGTATTGAAGACTGAGGCAAAGACGACATTAAATACCCTGACACTATACTACCCTCTGCTTTCAACAAATGATGGGGACACTCCTTGACCCTTGGCCAGATCAAGTTCTAGCTGGGCTTTGGCTGTTATGGTCTCCTCCCTATGTGGCAATATCTCCATGCTAAAATTGACCTGAATCTTCATTCACTTCAATCAGGTGGAATGTTGTGACAAAGACCTTCACTCTGGAGTTTATGGTGGATCGGTACATGAGGCCATGACAGACCTCATTGCTCTAATGGGTAAGAAAACACAGCTTTCACTGAACGCATTTAAAATGGGAGCAAGAACCATCCAAGCATGACTGAGCTTGCAGTGAGAGAGTTGCTAAGGACTGTTTGTAGTAGCAAAGCAGTGACCAGTGAAATGGTGCTTGCCAGGTATGCAGAGCTAATGCCTTAGATACAGAAGTATGGTGAAGGTCTTGCCAAGAAGTTGTCTGTCTTCTCTTAGCTTTCCCTAAAACCTTGCTGCAAATTTGCATGTTAATTAAATCAGCTGTCTTCTCAAATCCTGCTGTGGATATGATACTGAACTCTTTGAGAATCCTACCTTCAGACAGCCAGTGAAACGTAGCAGTAGAATTAAATACAGTAGCAAGCAAGTGCACATTTTGGACATACGCAAATTCTTTCAAGTGTCTTCCATGCTCAGTGTGCATGCTCTGGGAAATAGAAGTCTGAATTTCATTGCATTTACAGAGTTTTCAGAAGGCCAAGACTTCTGTTTCCCAAGGGAAGTGTTCCCAGCAATGACATGTTGTATCCTATGATTGAATACTGATATTAGGTGCTTCTTGTTTACAGGTTCTCTTGTAGACAAGAAAGGGAAAATCCTCATCCCAGGTGTTAATGAAGCAGTGGCACCTGTTACTGATGAGGAGCTGGCATTATATGAGAAGATTGATTTTGACTTGACAGAATATGCAAAAGATGTAGGAGCAACAAGACTTCTGCATGATGCAAAGGTGTGCTGCACTCCTCTACCCTGTATAGATCAAGCTGTCTGTATTAGTAGGAGACAGAAACAAGCTTCTATGGATGTGTGTGTAGTTAAGTAATTTATTAGGCAGAGGATTCATCTGATGTCTTCAAAATGGTGAGAATGCCTTGAAGGTAATTTTGCTTACTGTATGGTTGACTGCATACTTAACACTTTGCAGTGGAACTCCTAGTGTTAGGTGGTTGAAAACTTATTCTAGGTTATCCCATGTATAACTCAAGCAGTCTTGACAACTCTAAATTTGCTCCTTACTCTGTATAAATAGTATTTGAAACTTGCATAGTGCTATTCTCTTAATGCTAGATAAGGATGTTGGCCTTTCCAGAGGCCAGATGACAATCTACACTAAACATCTGATTTTCAACATCTGTAGGAAGGTCAGTGGGTTATCAGTAATAAAGTAGTTGGCTCAGAGATGATTGCTCCTTGGGTGAGAAAAGAGCTTGAATCCTAGCTGTGCTGAATTCAAGGCTGACATGCTGAACATGTTCCTAGATATGGCATACAAGGACTGTTTTGTAATCATGAGCTAGGCAGCCCAAATCTTTGAACTATCTCAAGCTCAATAAACTCATGTCTAAAGTTAAATCTTCATCCTGGGAGCTCTCCAAATGAATGCTTTTAACAGCATTGAGTCTTACAAGGTACAGGTATTACATATTAATTTTAAAACCCTAGATGTAAATACATCTCCTGTCATAAAAAGAAGACACAGGTGTTGTAAAAGGCAAGTTTACATGTGCAGGTCTGTCTTCTGTCCTAGTACTGTCAGGAGACTTCAAACTTTACTCAAATAGGTATAAGTAACAATTTATATCCTTAGCCTTGTCTTTACATGCTCAGGTTTATATCAACTGGGAGCACACAGGCTTCCTTGCTTAGCCTTGTTCTTTAAAGTAATGGATAAATTATAGCTTGGATATAAGGAGGAGTTGGCAAGATGTTCTTTGTAATACTGAACTGAAGCTGTTCAGTCTTGGCTCAACTGAAATTCCAGCTAAGGGACTTCTAAGCTGCATATATGCAAGAAGGGCTTTAGGGCTATGGAGAGAGGGCTGTAACTTGCAGATGAGAAGCAAATGTGCTTGAGTGATTTGAACTGTGACAGCTGCATTTGCTTTGAGAGAAGATTGGAGGCAGGTTGCACCTGGAAAAGAACAAACTTGTAACATAAAGGACACAATTTCTAAATCTCCTGCATTTCTGCAGAGATGTTCATGCTGGAGACACTGTACCTGTGTCTGCTCAGGGCAACTCAAAAACTGCACTGAATTCAGGATTCAATGTATGGAACAGCTGTGTCCAAGGTAACAGAGAGGAAATGCAGGAAGTGCACCTGGAAGGTACACTGGTGGTCAGTTCAACCAAACTGGAGTCCAGGCTTTTGAATACAGCTGATGATATAAAGAAAAATGCACTGTAAGCCTCAGGCTAAGCAGTGGTGAGGCTTTTACAAAATGTGAACTCAAGCAGTGTCTTGGTGATGAAGGCACCTGCCTGTCCTGAGACAGTGGGAATTAAAGCTTTCAATGTTCCCTACAAACTATGCTTGAGTGACTTATAAGTGGTGCTTGTGTCCTTATCAGAAGCAGACTGGTCAGGTCCTTTAAGTTCCAGAGAGCTAGGAAAGAGCCAAACTAGAACTTCTGAGTCTCTTAAGGTGCTGAGAACACAGCTGTGTTATCAAAATGTATGCTTAATGGGAGTAACAGCTTCTGAGTGGTCTTCAATGAGCTGATTTTCTGTATGGGAAAAAGCACTATTTCTTGCAAATTCTTTATTAGGTTGAAGAAATCATTACTTTAGGGAACTCTGTCAAACTTCATGTAACCTTGCATCTTTCTCTTTGCTTCTGCAGAGAGAGATCCTTATGCACAGGTGGAGATACCCATCCTTGTCTCTCCATGGAATTGAAGGAGCCTTCTCAGCCTCTGGTGCCAAGACGGTGATTCCTAGGAAAGTGATTGGCAAGTTCTCAATCAGGCTTGTGCCAAACATGACTCCTGAAGAAGTCACAAAGAATGTATGTTGAGATGGATTGCTGCTATCCAAACAAGTGTCTCTAACTTGTGTTCACCTTGCCTTGGGGGAAGAGTTTTTCCGTTTTCTAAAGCAGTTCTGTTTGTTTGCTTTCCTACTATCTTCCCTGTACTGCACCTCAACGAGATAACTGAGGGAATCCTGTGTGGTGCCCCAGTGGACTGTACTGGTCTAATTACCCAGCTTCTCTAAACTCAGAAAGGCTTAGGAGTAAATGCTAACCTAATTATAGGGCACTTGGACTGCCAGAAATGCATATTCAAAAGCAGCAGTGTTTGACATGCTGGCTAATTGTTCTACAATACACTGTTAATTTGCCTAAAGAAGATATTCTGCCTTCAGAGCAGAGAATCATTGGCATACTACAAAATAAGAGCAATAGGAAAAGTCTTGCTGCACAGTTGTGACCTGCAAGTCCCTAAGATGCTTTTAGAATATGAACTTTGCCAGTGCTCATACAAATGCTAACAGTAGATAAGACTGTTCAATCTTTCTTACAGGTTGAAGACTACTTGAACAAAAAGTTTGCAGAACTGCAAAGTCCCAACAAATTCAAAGTGTACTTAGGCCATGGTGGAAAACCCTGGGTGTCAGACTTCAACCACCCCCACTACATGGCTGGTAGGAGGGCCATGAAGACAGGTAAGTGGATTTTTCACGTGGCATTGGTAGGATTAAAAATCTCTTGTTCCAGCACCTCAAGAAACACTGAGGAGCTCATGTTTGCTGAATATTTAGTGTTCTGCACTCATATCTAATAACTTTGGCTCACTAACTGAGGAAGCATGTGATGTGCAACCTTTAAACTGAAATCTGAGGTACAGGAAGGAAAGATACTGGATATCAAATTAATTTCTACTGTTCTGGGACAAGTTTGTTAGTGTGGTGTGCCTTATGCATAAGGATGAGACTGTTGGTTGAGATCACCTGCTAAGCCAAATTCTGTGAAGTTTGGTCATCGCAGCACCCCTCTTAATCAGTTTTGCTAGATTGTATTGGGCAGCTAGAGCAGCTCTAACTTGTGCTGGAGTACAGACAGGCCTTCAGATGAAGTATTGGTGTGTAACTGAACTCTGACAGTGTGGGGAGAAGCTCCACAGTTTTGTGGCCTTTGCAGTCTGGCTGATTTGGCCAGCACTTGGTACAGATGGGTACATGATGGCTTAAGTGAGGGTTTGTGGAGAAAAAATGCAGACTTCAAACTGACTAGAGTATCACTTTCCTAGTTTTTGGAGTTGAACCAGACCTGACGAGGGAGGGAGGAAGCATTCCTGTTACCCTCACTTTTCAAGAAGCCACAGGCAAGAATGTCATGCTGCTTCCTGTTGGAGCTGCAGATGATGGTGCTCACTCTCAAAATGAAAAACTAAATAGGTAAGAGAATATCTATTCCTGTGCTGGGGTGTCTTGGCATGTATTATGAAGAACACCAAGAACTGAGCTCTTGCTTTTGTTTAATTCTCTGGATGACAAAGTGCCATCCTCCCCAGCAGAGAATGACTGACTGGCTGGGTAACTAGTTTCTAGCTGAGTCTTGATTTCTAGATTGATACACTTGAAACCAGAAGCAGGTTTTATACTTTGGTCTAAGCTTGGCTACCGTGTCCCCCAAGGGTGGTGTTTCTGTCTTGCCAGGGAAGATAGAGGGGTTTGGCGACCAGTGCCTGTTGCCTGCAGCAGCAATTCCTGTCGAGTTTGTCATGTGCATAGGACTAATGTGTGGGCTTTGCAAATAGGACATCTGCTAGAAATGCAGCTCAGTGAAGACACTGCTAAAGGAAACTGTCTTTGCAGGTACAACTACATCCAGGGGGTGAAGATGCTTGGTGCGTACCTCTATGAAGTTTCCCAGCTGAAGGACTAAGTTAGACACCTCACCTTCTGGTTTATGGAGCAGAAGTCTGAATTTTCTTGCAAAATGTCATCAATTACCAAGTCTTACATGGCTCCCCTTCTCTACCAACACTCCACTGCTTTGGTGGGGGAGAGGGAAACGGGCAGTTCTGCTTGACAAAGAACATGATACACCAAAAATATTTCTCTAAATGAACTTTAAATGAACAGACTATTCCTTAACTGGTCAGCAGTCCTGAACTATATCTTCGTCCCCTCTGTATCACTTCAGTTTGCTATATTCATCTACTTTTCCTATAAATGAAGAGGAATGGTTTACTCTCAGCAGTTTAAGCAGCCACAGCAGAGGCAGAACTTCCAGCCAATTTAAGGTTCTTATTCCTGGGTATGTCCTGGAAACAAGTAGTCAGGATTATAGGGCGACACTGGAATGGGCTCAAGCTGTAGTGAGACATCTGTCTTTGCTGACTGAGTGATTTGGAAGAGCAGTTCATCTCTTACTTGATGCCTGCCTGCAGGTTTCAATTTACAGGGAATCGGGTTGTAACAAATTTCACTGTTGTAGTGACTACTGGCCATTTTTATAAAGCTGCCTTTGTACTACCAAAAAAATAATAAATAATCATGCTGTAGTTTGGCTCTTGGTCTCTAAGGTTTAAAAAAGGGCTTGGGTGGAAAGCATCTTTGGGAACTTGGAGGGACACTTCTGTGGCTATAAAGGCAGATGAGCAACATGGCTACCCAGGCTATATGTTGTGGGAACCCAAACTTTTATTCCTGGGCTCTGGCTGTGTAAGAACTTGTTGACTTGAAGCCAATATTGTGAACTCCAGCTCTCCTGAGAGAAAACGAGCTCAAAATGTTTGATTTTTGGCTCTGTAAACCTGGTCATCACACTGTAGCATAACTGATAATGCTGCAAGGGAGTGAATGGAATTTGTAGGCATAAAGAGGGAGAGAAATCACTTGTTGCAACTACTACTGACATCCAACTTCAAGCTGTCTATTGGATAGATTAAACTCCAATACTTATTATGCCAAAAAACTCCAGATAAAAAAACAAACCTCTTAAATGATTGCTATCTGAAGTGGACTGGGCTCCCTGCTTCTTTATTACCTGACCAGTGCTGACAGCCTACAGTAGGTAAGTATTTCAAGTGATGATGTTTTGCTCTGAAAGCAGGGTACAGTCCTGTATCCTGTCACAGGTCATCAGCATGGGATGATTCCTCCTTTGAAGGGTAGAAGGCAGGAATATCTTCTCTACCTGGTTTTCACTGTTGCTTGATCTGGAGATTTAATGGTGGAGAGCTGTTGTAGGAAGTCTTCTGGTCTCACTGAACCTTGTTTTGGTTTTTATGATTTGTCATTGAAGTTGATGGCTGGGGATAATCTGGTACCATTAACCCTTACACTTGCAGTTGGGGTACAGTCAGACCATCCTGTGTCAGTTCTTGTGAGCACTGAACACAAACACTGGGGAGTGAATGTTTATGAATTTTGTTGTGAACAATGCTCAGCAATCATGTAGTTGTCCTATTGCATTTGTAACAAGCTTCTTGAGAATCAGGATGTTGGCTCAAGCTGTGCACTGCAGACACTGCACATCCTACACTTGCTGTGTGAGTACAGCATGGCAGAGTTGTGAAGGAGGCCCAAACAGAAGAAGGGGTGTCAAGGGGTTTGTAGAAAAGGCTGAGAAGCAGGTACTGTTGAATATACAGCAGAAATATTTTGGTATGGGGAGAGTGCCAGAACCTTGTGAAAAAGGCATTAAAATGGGACTTTGGCCCAAGGAACATGCAGGGGCCTATTTAAGCCCACAGGAGTAGGTTGCCAGAGCAATCAGTACTTAGTGAGATTTAGTGGGACTTGAGATTTGTTTAGATGAATAATATTAAATTCAGAAATCATCAGTATCTGTTAGCTTGCTACAATGGGGCTTGCTTTAGCTGTAGCCTCTCTTGTCCCTACGGGAGGTGACCACAAAAGCAGTAGTACGTTACCTCAGTGAACAAGGCAGGCAGAAGGGGACTGGTGGTGCCAGCTTATTTCTGTGGCCTGTGTGCTTCAGACTTGGCTCCTGGAAGACTTCTAGTTGCTGAAAGCTGGCTTGCTGCATCCATGAATGCTTGTGCATGGTGTTGAGAGTTTGCTTAGCCCAAGTTGTTGGAATAACAGCACTGTTGTACGGCACCGAAGTGTCTGACATGACAGAAATTGTGAGCTGATCATGGAAACCAAAATGCATCAGTGAAGCCCAGGGCCTGACACCCCTGTCTGCTGGGTGTGCAAAGGCCACTTGGCACTTCCCACATTTCACAGCATTGCTTTACCTGTTGAGTTTGAAATTGGGATATCTCTTGATCAATAGCATGTGGCTGGCACAAGTCTAGTTTCCTTGCAGTTCCATTTCTCCTGCTCCAAGAAGGCAGAAATATCTACAACATGGATTTTACAACTACTTGTTCTCAGAGTGCATCTACTGCAAAACTGGGAATGTGGACTTGTGCCTTCATTGCTCAGTGGATTTTTTGTCTTAGTGAAATCCATGACTATGCATCTTGATATAGAATATGCACTTAAAAGAGCAGCTGGAGTTATTACAAGCTATTATCCCTAAATAAGCCCTAAGTGCCATTTAAAATGTGATTTTTCTTTTTTTTTTTTTGTGTTCTGGGAAACACAAGCATGCACACTAAAACACGGCCCCAATTCTCAACTATGATGCAATCCATTTTAGGCTCACCCTGCACAATGTTTCCTAATTTGAAACTGTTTTTAACTTGCAAAACAGAGTTTGGTTTAGCATAATGGGTTTGGATGCACTAACTAAATCAAAACTTGAAGAGCTTCAGCTCTGTGATCTTGACCTTGAAGCAGTGTGAAGAGTGGAGATAACATATAGAGCTAATCTAGATAAAGTATTCCAGTTGGTTATTTTGTTCAACTACTAGCTCAATAACATTACTGTTTTTTCAGTGTTATCTGAACTCATTCAGTTAAAATAGAATAGATTCATGTGTTAAATATGCATTTATATAATGAGGCATCACTCTGAATAAATTGCCTTCCTGATAATTAGTAGAGTTATGCAGGGGATTTAAATCACTCTTCAGAAAATCTTCTTAGGCTACCCAGGAAAGTTTAGTGGGTAATTTTGGTTCTAGTCACTTGCTAGCTTGATCATACCATTTTACATCATGAGGTTAGGTTATGACAAACCCTGAATGCTGAGACATGTTTTTCTAGTACTTCTAAATATTCATTTTTCTGTTAATTTCGCATATCCTTAGTGATTCTGAGATTTCTTGAGGAAAACTTAACATGCATGCTAATGAGGTAGGCCTACTGATGCTCAAGCAGCAGTATGCAGTGTTGTCTTCCTCTCTGTGAAGACTTTTTCTTCTCAGTCATGGAGGCAGCTCATGGCCCCTTACGTTTCTGCCCTCTAGATTGAAAAATGCAATAACAAGCACAGTTGAGCAGCTTTTTTGGTCATTGTTACTGTGCCGTGCTCAGCTTTGGAAGGGCAGCTGTCCTGGATAATTCCACTGGGATAACCACCATGGAGTTCCTCTTCAGGCTCTCTGTGTCTGCTGGGGTTGTGTGGAAGGTTCTGGTCAAGGCAGGGCTACAGGAGTGGCTGCTGTGAGGAGCTGCCAGAAGCTTCCACGTCCGACAGAGCCAATGCCAGACGGCTCCAAGACAGACCCACTGCTGGCCAAGGCTGAGCCCATCAGTGATGGTGGCGGTGCCTTTGGGACAACAGAATCCTGAAGGGAAAAAAGTTACTGCACAGAAGTAACTGCAGCCAAAGACAGGAGTGAGAATACTTGAGAGAAACAGCCCTGCAGACACCAAGGTCAGTGATGGAGCGGGAGGAGGTGCTCCAGGTGCCAGAGCTGAGATTCCTCTGCAGACCATGGAAAGACAGGCTGTGCTCCTGCAGCCTGTGGAGAGCCAACATGTGCTGAACTGTCTCTCTGCACCTCTGGGGTAAAGGAATTAGAAAATTGGGAATCAAGTTAAGCCTGGGAAGGAAGAAGGGGTGGGAGGAAGATGTTTCATAGATTTCTTTTATTTCTTATTGCCATACTCTGTCTTGATTGGTCATAAATTAACTTCTCCAAGTCGAGTCTGTTTTGTCCATGATGGTGCCTGATGACTGATCCCTGGCTGCCCATATCTCAGCCCATGAGTCTGCCATTCTATTTTCTCTCCCCAGCCAGGTGAGGAATGGGGTAATAGAGCAGTGTTGGTGGCCAGCTGGGGTTTGGCCAGAGTCAATCCCTCATGCTCTTGCAACACTGCACAAATTTGACCCACCGCACAAAATGCCAAAATATTGGAAAGTGAAATATGTTCAATTATTAGGTTCTCAGAAAATCTTCTGGAGATGTTCTGTCTTGGCTGTTGCTTGTGAAACCATGTGCCCCACAGTTGTCAGTCACAGCCCACTGGTCTGTACTGAAAGAGCCCTTTAGAAGTGTTTGTAAGAAACATGTATGAATAGTATTGAAGGTAGGGTCCTTTGAAGGCTGCTGCTACTGCCTGTGTGTGAATACAAGTGAAAACATGCATAAAAATGCTAAATGTATTCATGTAAGGTGAATCTTTGGAGGACTGTTTCCTTGCTCCTTTGGACAGAGTAAATTAATGGAACTGCAAATATGAGCTGTTAATCAATGCAAAATTGTAGCCAATTCCTGAATTCCAAGATAGATGCTAAGATATGTGATGAAATTAAATATGATGTTTCTGAAGTACTTAGTGGGTTTAATGTTGGTGTAGTGAATAGTGGAGTCAATGTTAGATTTGAGGATAAATGCTGTGCTGCCTTGGACTGTTTTAAATGCTTGTAGGTAGAATTTTGAGATGCTGCTGCCTAATTTCAAGAATACCTATTCAACTTCCTTAGACTTGTAGAAAGCAACAATATAACTAAACTAAGTGCTAAAGTAGTACAATGGCTGCAATAGACTTTTGAAAACTAGAATGCTGTAAAATATTTATTTACTTATAAATATCTCTTATAAGGTGTTGGTTTAGACTATCTTGCTGGATTAGTAATGGGCTGACAACTTTTTCTCTTCCATTATCAACTGTTTAGCAGTGCATCATTAGAAACCTTTTAAACATAAAAAATATGTTTCTTTTGATGGATTTTTAAAAGTACATGCGGAGTACAGAATACCTGCCCTTTGCTGCCTCACATAGTCGCTGCTGTTCCTGCTCCCCCATTCGTATTTTTCCCAGTCATTCACATGAGGGGAACTAATCCTGCAAGGGGAACCCATGAAGTTTCCTAGGAATATCACCAGGCTTTTACTGTGTAATGGAATAGTTACACGTTGATCGAGTCTCTTCTGCTTTCTGCATGAAACCTCTAGTTCCAATTCTAACATGGGAGCTGCTAGGAGGTAATGACCTTCAGTTCCACTCTGTAGTTGCCTCTGCAATAGTTTTCAGGTTTTGGACATTGGCATACCATTATAATAACACCAAATAGGGTGGGAGAAGGTAACTTTTTGTTTCCAAATTCCTCTCCCTTAACCTCATTACTATTTGAGTGAATAGCAACCAGTGGAAGTTTGGGCAGAAGAGCAGCAATATTTGCAAATCCACTGGAACACAGTACTACTTAATTTGTGGAAATGCCAGAAATTAAAAGCATCAGAAAAAAGGAATTGGAAATGGTTCCAGACATATCTCTTTAGGTTTTTCTATTGTGTTGAACACTTAGCTGCAGGACTGTAGTTCAAAGCTGGAAGAATACAATAGAAATTCAAAATGCAGTAGAGTCTGCATGTCATTTTTAGGAACTGGTTGTCAAACAGAGAATTAATACAAAGAAAGCAAAAGATTTATTTCTGCACAGCTTTCAATCTTGTTAATATTTCCAAAATATCCTGTAATCTGTTGCCAACCATATCCTAAACTTTTGTACAAAGAGAGGCAGTGCTGCTTGTGATTATTTTAAGGCAGTTTTAATTCTGACCAGAATGGGTTCAGGAATACAAATCAATAAGGGGGAAGACTGTATCAGGAGCTGAGGTACATGGGGCTACAAATTCTGTAGCCTGGCAACAGAATTTCAGTATATAGTTGTGAATAAAGATACCTTGAATGTGGACAGGCTTGGGAGAGACACAGGTAGAGAGCAGGTCTCTGAAATGAACTAAAGGGCTTCATGAGAGAGGTAAAAGTGAATGTATAAATACATGTTCCTGGAGAATAGAGAGCCAGAATTCATTAGCTTCCAGTCTTTAGTCTGCTAATGTTCCTTTGCACTGATCTGGAAATGATGTTTAATGGAATTTGGGTGGTTATGAATTTAAAGTTTGTAGAACTGCATATAATTTTTGGAAGCTTTCCTTGGAGCTGTGTGGCACTCATAGATGAAATTTAAATACCTCGAGACCAGTTCAGAAGTAATTTTTTAAAGTTCATATGAGTTTTGAGAAAGGGATTTGAGATATGACATAATAAAATTTTGTTTTTAACTGCAGATAAGTTCATGCATTGACTGGTTTAAAATAGAAATAGATTAAAATGTAGCAAACACATCTGGGTGGGTTTTTCTCCCATGGGAAATGGGAGCACCAGATTAACTGAGTATTAAATTAATAGAAAACCATGCTGTGTTACATTGCCCACTGTGTGAAAGTGTTCCTATAGGATATGACAGGTAATTGAGTCATCAACATAAAATATTAATAATTAAGATGATACATTTCGTTTTCTTAATGTGCTGTAGTTCCACATCTATCTACGTGCAAATGTGACACAGATTTACTGGGACACAGCAGTCACCTTGAAGCTGTGCTCAGTAGCAGCTGATTAGCATTATCTGTTCCAAATGTAAAATAAGTTCAGCTTCTCTGACCTCATTAGAGGGAGCTGAGAGTGCCTCAGTAATAAATGCTCATCTAGCTTCTTCCAATAATTTGATTTATATGGAAAAAAGTTTTAATGACACATTCCCTGCCACTAATAGGCCAGCAGTCCTTATGTATGTAGAATAAAGGTTCTGAATATAATTAGACTTGGCACTAAAAATTAAAAAGGGGGCTTAATTGAGAAAATATTATTTTTTTCACTAACATGCACTCTGTAATACAGCTGTCTTTCACCCACTTGTATTCATAGACATCAACACAAAAATAATGCCAATGCCTCCAGAAGTGTTTGATAATCTGTTTGTAAGCTTAGATACATGCACCTGTTGCTTTTCAGTTTTAGTTGCTAGAGTCTATGCCCATCAAAAATAATTATCATTCTGGTAAACTATCAGTCTTATTTTCCACTGCTGAATAGAAAGAAATTGGTTGATAAAATGACAATGTGGTCTGTGAAGCTGAGAGGCTGGTTCTTTAAGTTTGGGCCTAAATCAAAAGTAGAGGAGGTGGCAAATTGAAATTGTGAAATATTCAGAAACTTGTTTGCTTTATAATAAAGCGAGATGGTAAATTTTAATTTCACACACTTTGCATAAGATTATAATGCAAAAATACAGATTGCAATCAGTCTGTTCCAAATATAATCTCTTCTCTTTTGATAGAAATTAGTGTCATCCTGAGTCCTTTCAACCTATGAAGTTAATCTGCAACTCAAAACTAACAAACAGCGAAATGGTATAAAAGCCTCTTCTGTAGTCTGTGATTAGGGAGAATTGGTTCCTTCAGGAAAGACAGGTATATTGGCAAATGATGCTTAAGTTTATAAGCTTGGTCTGTCACTCATTTTTCACAGATGTATCAATATTCAGAGTTTTCAAGATGGCAGAGGCAAGGAGTGACTTAGATCTTACTACGAGCAAAGGAACACAGCAGATACCAAAAAGCCTGCTCCCCAACCCCCTTATTTCAGTACTTGAAGTGTCTCGTGTCACATGGATAACATCCATTTATCTTTCGGTTTAAAGATCAAAAATTCTCTTTGTGTTTTTGCAGTGCTCTGAATTTGAGAGCTTGATCCTGCTAAAACTGTTAGTCGGTTTAGGGCCCAATTACGAGTCACAGGAACAAATGAAAACTTCAGATAAGATGACACCATGCCGAGATAATTCAAAAGCAATCAGACACACTACTTCAGGCTTTTTTTTTTTTCTTGAAATGTGGTTCTTTGAAAGCTATTTATGAGGGAAAAAAAATCACCCTTTTCTCTTTTTTCCTCATTACTTGCAGAGTTCACCTAAAGCCTCGACTGTGTGAGATGCATTATCTTTCTAATATCTCCACAGAGCATTTTCCTCCCTCCCAGGTAAAATAGAGCAAGTCTAGGCAGATAAAAGACATGTTTACTTGTGGCTGGGAAGACTGTACACAGATGAAGGATCTGACATCTCTGACACCTTTGTATTTAGCTGAGATCACTCACAAGGTACTAAATGGATGGTTTGGACTCTTTAAATCTATCATACTTCAGAGTTAGATTTTTCACTATGAGTTCTTCATGTAATTTCTGCTTTGGAAATGGACATATGTGCTGCCTCTAGCAATATTTTCAGTAATAACTTTCCCTTTACCCTAGTACTGAATGATCAGATAGGTAAAAACAGACTTGCTGCAAGTAGAGAAACTGAGGCTGACATTATAAACACATTTGTAGTTCTCTAAATGTGACTGAAACTGGGTCCATTTCATGATGGCATTATCTTCAGTCCCCTGTACTAAATTACCAGGGGGGTGGGGGGTTCTGTATGTTCCTCAGATAGCTTTTTGTTATGGGAATATCCTTGCCCAGCCACTTTCCCTATAGGTACTAACATGAAAACAAACTATCCTAAACTCTATAGCCTCAATGAGGAAAGGCACCATGGGGAAGTAAGGGGACACCAGAATATGTTTTTTTTTTTTTTGGTTCCTATGTGCTTTTCTGAAATCTAAGATATTAACTTCTGGCATAAGAAATAAAAAGAAAAAAGGCTGCTTTTGTTGTTGTTGTTTTGTATTCTAATTAGGAAGCATTGCAAAAGAACATAGATATGGTGGGTTTTCCATATAGAGAAGAAATTTTAAAAAGGCTATGTCTAAATTTTAAGTATTTCTTTATGGGCATGTCATAGATTGAGATTTACTGTTGAACTTAACTTAAAGATATTTTCCAACCTAAGTGACTGTGTGGTTAAAGGATATCCACTTCTACCACTGACTATATTTGTCCAGCACAGGGGAAAGGGTCAAAGAATACAATGGGGTTGCACAAATAAATGAGAAACAAAAGCAATGAGTGTGTCAGACTGGTGGGGTTTGTGAGTAGGAGTCAGACTTTGAAAACCTGGTGTTGTTTGTTTAGGTTTTAACAAACAAATAGCACCCTAGAACTAGGGAGGGCTTTGGATGATGATCAGTTTGGAATGAGTCTTTGGAATGTTTGGGGAGCTTGGAGCAGTGCCTGTAGCAGTGCACTGGATGTGGTTCCTTGCTATCACCAGCTCTGCAAGCCAAGGCAGCAAGCTGAGTGCTGCCCTAAAGCTCAACCTGGCATGGTGTGCCTAGCCCAGTGCCTTGTCTCAAAGGCAGGGGGTGATAACCTTGCTTTTTAGGGGCCTGATCAGGAAACTCTCAGTAAAAATAGTGGAAACTAAAGCCCGTGAGAGTGTTGCTCATCTGGAGCACCAAGTCTCGTGACTCAAGCACACATCCAGGCAATATGTATCCAAGATGTCATTCCCTCCCCAGCCTTCCCCTTGCCCATCTTGTAGGAAAGGGTACATGGGGAGTGTGGCAAATGGGGAGAAGATGCTTTTCTTCCTGATCAAACTGTGCTCTGCTTAAAGACTGACTTCCAGGCATGAGGACAAGAGCACGTGGCAGACCTGCTCTTCTAACTGCTGTGTGTGCACTTGACATTTTATAGCTGATGACTTCAATGCATTTTTTAAACATGGTCATAGGACTTCCCCTCTTTCTCTATTTTAGTTCACAGTAAAACTTAATTCCCTCTGAACTGCAGTGAGTGAGGGGGTACAAACTTTATGCATCTTCATGAACTATCTCAAATATTT
This sequence comes from Nicator chloris, assembly GCA_013400495.1. NCBI lineage: Eukaryota > Metazoa > Chordata > Aves > Passeriformes > Pycnonotidae > Nicator > Nicator chloris. The sequence continues at coordinate 67,848 of WAAE01003480.1, read as the reverse complement.
CAACCAAAATTTCATAATTCAAATGAGGACTTAGGCACTCAGAATGTGGGATTAATGGCTTATATCCAAACCAGTGATTTGCAGAACTGTCGTTTTCTTAGAAGTTAGGAGCTATTAAAAAAAATTAGTTCTAAATGTTTGATTTTCTATAGTACTAAAAATGAAAAGCCATCATTGTCTTTTAAGCCATGTCAAAGCACATGCTACAGTTTTGTTGAAAGGCCTTTGAAAATATGAGAAACTTCTTGCTTGAAAAGATGTAACAAAGACAGCAAAAAATACTTGTCTGTAGGGAAAGAGTGGAATGAATAGAGAATTACTTTCCAGAGAAGTTGTAATTAAGTTTATGGCAACTCAATTAAAGATCCTGAACCACTAGTTGTGCATCTACCTCGGTTGTTACCCGGCTCGGTGCCTGTGTGCAGGTGTTTAATTAAGGCATCCAGATATGAACCAGTTGTCTAAACAAATGCTCCAGTCTTGTAATTATCTGTCTTTCTGTTTTTGTTGAGGTGCTGTTGGGTTTTTCACCAAAAGGCCCACGGCTGGTACGAGGTGCACCACGTGTGAGCGGTGCAGAGCCCTGGCTCAGTGGGTGTTTCCTCTGCTGAGGAGGGTGCTTTACCCTTCCTATAAGCCATGGCACTTTGATAGAAGAGAAGTGCCATGAAATGCTACACTCCTTCTTAAGGAGGTCACAGTCACAAAAGCTTGGCCATGGTAACATCTCTTAGCAAGAGGCAACCTTATTGAGAGTGTGTGTATATATATTCATACATGTATAAACAGTGGGTTCTTTTATTTTTCAGATATTTAAGTTTAAGAAAGCTTATATTTAAGCTTTTTTTTTTCCACTTAAGCTTAAAAGAGCTTGTGTCTGTCAGAGAAGAACCTTGGCTTGTTTTGCCCTTCTCCCAAATACACTTCAGTGACAGGGGGACTGCAATGGAAAAATACTCCCAAGCCTTTCTTGAGAGGCTGTGGCTCCTGGGACACCCAGCTGAGATGCAGAAGTCAGTGAAGTGTCAAACTGAGTTAACTTTGTGGTGCTCCAGACATGTGCCTTGAAGGACACCATGCAGCACCACCTCAGTGACTCGTGCCCTGACTGCCAATTCCTGCACCTCACAGAAAGCTGGCAGGAGGCAGTAGGAAGGGCTACATTAACAAAGTGCTGCATGGTTAGTGTCAGCTTCACTCTGTGAGCCTGAAAAGCCAGTCTCTGGTGTGTCTGTTTGGAAATGACTATGAGTTATCAGCTGGATAAAAGCCTCACCTGCAAGGAGGGCGTTAATCATCCCTAAGGAACATTGATGCTATCTTGCTGAGAAAAGCTGTCTGAAGGATATCAAGATGGGAACAACCTCTTGCCATCATTTCAGTGTGATTAATATCTGAAAAAAATTGCTTAATTATTAAGCCAAATGAATTTACAATGCTGCTTTTGGAAAAATAGGACAGTCTCCTACCTCAGCACTCAGGGCAGTGTACTGGAATTGGCACTGGACAAGAACTTGTTTCTCTTACCAGTTAAAGCCTGTCTGCCTGCCTGCCTGCCTGGAGCTCTGGGTACAGAGAGGTTGCTGATTGAGCCACCAGGCGCTGAGAGGGCTCCGTGTTGTTGCTCTTCCTCCACACAGTTCCTCAAATCTTTGTGGCCGTGCTCCTGGAAGGTGCTGAGCATCATTGCTCTGTATAGAAGACAGTCTGCAGCCACCTGTCCTTGTGAAGCATCTCCTGCCTGGGTAAGGGGACTTTTCTAAGTCAATCTCCTTCCACTGCCATACCCAGGTGTGATTATCGACATCCAGGTAACAACTACGAGGTCAGGGTCTTGGGGAGCTTTTCCTCTCTCCCAGCACAATCTCTGCTGTTGACAAGCTCTCACAGTGGACAATGTTGCTTAAGGTGTGTTTTGATGTCACTTGGGATTACCTTGAAGGATGGTGGCTGGGAAATAATCTTCTAACTGCAGCAAAGGGGCAAAGAGGTGGAAGGGCTTGCTGCTGCTGCACAGGGAAGTAGAAATATCTGTAGGGGAGGGAGATTGGGGGAATTGTGTGAAAGGGCCTCTCCGTTCCACATCAATACATCTGGGATGCAACGTTAAGTTATATTAAGGGAGTTTATTGAGAAATGACAGTAAGCTGCAATAATCAGATAGCACTGATTATGACATGACAGTAAGATTCCTGCTTTTATGCACTACACTTTCAAGAAATGAAAAATAGCTCCCTTGAACTAGAGATAGTTGCTTATAGAGTGACAGGAAGCATTGAAAACCATCATATAATTTCTTTGTCAACGAAATATTTCTTCTAATAGTGTATTTCTTACATATTTGCTCACTCAAACTTAGGATTGTAATTGTTTAAGATACCCTTTTAATTAAGGTAACAATCAAAGCATGCTAATTCTGCTTAAGTGCCAATGAAGTGAAGGTACCATCACTTTGTAACCAAGTGAGGGTGATACACACTGCCCTGAGGTACTAAGAGAAACACAAAGTAGGGGACCACCTCTGCCCTAGAGTGTTTAAATTTTCAAATAACATGAGAAATGGAGTCAGTGATGCTTTCCCCCCCCTTTATCCTATTGTTTCAGTTCTGCTCTTATTTTCCTTTAATCAGTCTATTTCCTCCTGCTTAAACACTTACTGTATTCCAAAGAGGATACTCAACCAAACTATTTGAGTTGGTTCTTCCATTTCTTGTAGTTAATAAGCTACCATCAAAGAATGTTTTTATTAAAGAGATAAACCTGCCTACATTTAAAAATCCTTCTAAACAATGTTGGCAATGTTTATGGTATCCCATAAATGGAGTAAGGACCATAACAAAATAAATCTCTTATATTGTGGACCTTAAACCTTGTTCCAAGTTATGGGTTATAAAATAAGGGGCAATTAGCAATGAAATACTAAGCTATAAAGTAATAATAGCTTTTTTTTTTTCCATGGCAGTATAGTTCCTCAGTAGTAATACGTGATAAAGAGAGAAATAGTTGAATGGATCTACTAGATATCGTAGATCTGTTTTTAACCTCACTTGTACTGTTCTTATTCAGGAATAACTCCAGTGTGGAACACTTAAAGCTAGGATAAATGAAGGCAGGTTTCATGTAAAAACAGAATTATTTTAAGTAAATGATAACAAACATTTAATTCCCCCCAAATTTTGCATTTCATTTGCAAATGAGTTTTTACACATTAATCAAGTGAAGAATGAGTACTTAAAAAAAGGAAAGGTCTTTGTAAGGCTCTGAGACAGGACTTGGACCTCCCTTATTACTTATTATCCAATTATGCTTATTACTGAATTTGACCGTGTCAATAAAGGTTCTTTCAAAATGGGCAGAGGACTTTAGGGTAGAAATTTGTATGCAGACACAAGCACCTAAAATTTACTACCAGTTCAGCAGTGCTCCCTTCTGCTATGTGAGATGTGGCAGCAAGAAAGTGGTGAGGCTATCCACATCTAAGTACAAATGCTGCACATCCCACAGTTCTTCCCTACAAACCTTTTTGCCATGAAAGGAGCAAGAGGCAGCCGAGCTGTCTTTCCAGGAAGAATATTTTTATACCCATGTTTATCTGATTGCAAAGCAATTAGCAGAAAATTTTCTTTGGTAATTAGTGAATTACTCCTTCTCCCGGAGCACAAAGGGCAGTACTACTTCCTGGGAGAAGGGCTTTACCTTAACAGAAATGTATCCTTTTCTTTTCCACTTTTCAAGACAAAGCAAAATCCACCTCTTTTCTCTCAGTCCTCCAACATTCTACTGTAAAGCAGCAGCACTTAGCAATGCTAAAGTGCTTTCTGGCACTGGGATTCCTGCTGGGATACTGGACTTCCAAGAGGAAAAAGGAGATGGGAAAATTTCTCATGACTTGATGTATTATTGATTTGGCTATCCTGATTTGATTACTGTATGACAGAGAGGCAGAAGTGAGCATCTAAATCAAAAATTAATCTTTAACTTAAAACTATCTCTTCATTAACTGCAGAACTTATCAGTAAAATTGAGATTAAATGTCCCTGCTCTGCAGGTGAAAGAGGAGACCTTTCCAGTTCAGGCTCTCATCATCAGCAACAAAGGCAGCTGCAAAGAGCATCTAGGGATAAGGACATTCTTTTAAAACATCATCTGTATTACAGCAAAACAGACCTGATAAACAGGGTCTTACTTTTTTCACTAAAGGGTTGGCTTGAGCATGGGCAGGGTTGGTCATTGCAAAACACCATGCAGGCAACTGATATTGCAACATTTTAAGAGCTGACTGCTGGAAATAGCACTGGGTGTTGCAGTGTCACCTGCCAGCAAGTACAGAGCTTACCTATGCTTCCCACCAAACATTTTCATTGCTTCTACACAGTCTATTGATTTGGATGATACTTCTTTAGTAATTCTCAAATGCAGTCAGGCACTGTGAGCTGGCATTCGTCCCCCTGCAGGTGCCCGGGTCTCTGCAGCTCCTGGGCATTACAACAGCGGCTGCACGTCGTCAGGGCTGGGCTTGAGAACTGCCACACCAAGAGCTGTCATCCTCCTCCTCCTCCAAGGATCTCACTCACTCAGCTGGAGAGGTGACTGTGGATTGAGTGCCTGCTTCCACCAAAGGTATGCCACTTATCAGTGAGTATTGTTGAAGGGAGTTAAAAAATTACCTAGGATCTCAGTTACCTTCCTTGGTGGTGATTGCTTAGAGGGAATGTTCCTTTCAATGGAGCCCACCACTGATTTGGTAAATTAGTTCCTACTGCCATAAACATCTTTATGGCCTTTTGTGTCAAATGTACTTTGTTATTTGCAAACCAGATGACTCCAGACTGTTTTCCTCTGGGGTGTTTGCAACCCAATGTTCAGTTTCCATTGGCACCCTCCTCCCTGCACCCACCTGAAATGCTGCATCGCAGGGAGGGAAGCTCATGAAGCATGTGCTTCAGGAGACACAAGGAGGCCTTCAAAGCATGTTCAGGAGCTACTTCTCAAATGTTTGCAAGTTTAGTTGATATTCTATCAAGGAATCATCCTAGTTAAAGAATCAACTTGGATTTCTTGTTAAATCATCATGGAAGAACACTAAGTTTTCTTTTAACAGTGCTTAACGACATGGGAGGAAGCGAGACAAAAAATGTTCTTACTACTAAGGAACAAAGGAAGAGAAAGTGCACAACTGACTGTCATGCATTATTTCTAAAATAGGCATACTACATTTTTCTATAGAGCAGCAACTGCTCCTTAAAATGACATCAAATAAAGTACACTTGACATTGAACAGTGAAGTCTTTGTTTGATATCCCCCGACTATGATTCTTTCAAATCATTTTTCCCCTCCTCAAGACACTGAGATATTTCAGCCTTGCCTGAAACCTCTCTACAGCTTTATTAAACTGACTCCCTTTCTAACATGAGCTGTTCCAGTTGAAATACCAATGCTCCTGAGCAGCACTTAGTGTATGTGTAGTGCATTAACATGAAGTTCCATCAGCTACTCCCTTCCCTCCCTCCTTTTCCTACATAGCTGTTACCTAATTTCTTGTTTGAATTATTAGTATTTTGTGCACTCTGCTACTTGGTATCTCCTCACATTCATTTTCCAAACTTTGGCACTGTTCCTTACTTTTGTTTATGAAAGGAAGTATTTTTGTGATATTCTATGATCTTTTTTTTAAAGTTTGATCTGTTTTGAAAACATCACAGCATAATTCCAAATTTCCCTGGGATATTTTGCTTGGTTGGTTGGGGTTTTTTTCCTTCACAGCATTTTAGCTTCCTTGTTTCATTTTCTTAAACAATTAAATGCTGATGAAACATGACAAAGACATACATCCCTTGTCTGCATCTTTCCAGGTCATTTGCACGTAACTGAGACAAAAAGAGAAAGATACCAGCACCACAGCACACATCTTCTGTAAAAGCCAAGCAGCCCTTTAGTGCTTCTGACATTAAAAGGTATGTATTTATTCAAGTAACCATAATGCATAGAATTCAGCAATATCAAAGATTTGAATAGAAGGAGGGGAAATCATATGTGATGGAGACACTGATTTTTAAATCCATGTTCTGACCTCTGCTATGATGTTCCTTGTTCAACCCTGGCATAACCAAAAGATCTATTTTTTACATAAGTGAACCTGAGAAGCCTGTCTAGCTTTTTACAGTAAGGTTAAATGAGGGTGTGTTCAGTGGCCTCTGTTGTAAATGTTTTCAAAATTGAGGTTTGGATAATACAAGGCTGAAAATTGAGCTAAATACGTGTGAAACTGAGGCATCCAGCCAGCTTGGTGGTAAATGAAGTTAATGGCCCTGATGTCTCTCTAGATGAACAGCTGATTGAAATCCTGGGATCTCTTGACTGTGGCAGAACTAGGTTTCATCCCCCCTTCAGATGAATGCTCCCTGTGCCATTCCTATTCCTATCACTTTCTTCTGGGAGTGCAGTGCCTTGCACTTTTCCAGAGCCCATAACAAATGCACCCATCATGGTCCATCCTCTCCTCAGCTCATGTGGGAGCCAGCTCCCAGGTGGAATACACTCTCTCAGTGAAAAGGACCAGCCTGAAGGTAAATTTTGCTCTCCTGGGACACACTGCAGGCTGAAGTGAGACTGAGCAACATCGCACAAGCAGAGCCACTGCCTGGTCCCCCAAGAGCGCACAGTGACAAAAAGAGAAGCAAACAACATAAATGGCCTCTGTGCTCAGCTTTTACCTAATGCTGATCACCTCCAAGTACCCTGAGCCCCTTTTGAACGTGACCTGCAATGTCTTGGCTCAGATGCCCTCCTGTATCTACCCAGGCACTGCCCCAGCAAGTGCCGGTGTCTTGACTGTGCCAGGAAACTCAGGCTCCAGTTCACCAAGGTCCTGTTACCACCACCCTAATCTGGGACTCATAGTCTTCTCTCCTTTGCCCTTTGCAGCCCAGGAAGTCCTCCTGGCCATGCCTATGGTCCACACTCCTGCTTCCTATTGCCCTCTGTAAAATGGGCTTCAGTCGACAAATATGTGCAGCCACTTGCACTTGCAGTCCAAGGCTGGAAGAAATAGCCATACTGGGGGTTTTAAGCTTAGGGTGCTTGTTGCAGAATTCCTGTTCTTGAGCCTTGCCTGCAGAAGCTTAATCCAAAGGTGACTCTAACCTAAATTATCAAAACCTCATTCCCTACCATGTCTTTGTTGCCAAATCCCAGAAGCTGCTTTGTTTCGTCTTAAGTGTCCAGATTTTTTCCATACTTGCTTCAAAAATTCCTGTAATAATCACTTTTGCTTTAGGACAGATTGCTGCTGCTGTGACTGGTGATGAAAATATTTGAAGGGGATTGTTGATTAGATCCACCTCGTGGAGGTAGGGTTTATTGTTTTATGGAGAAAACAATGTGAGAAGAAAATAGTACTTTGACCATCACTTAAGTTTGGGGTTTAGTATTTTAAAAATATTTTTATATTTAAATACTATGGCTAAATTTCATCTCTCCATCCTAAAAACCACCTCCAAATTTGGATTTTCCTGGCTTGGTTAACAAGTCTTCCCAAAGCAGTGCTTTGCAGCTTCACTCTCCTGCAAAATCAGCATTTGGTCTCTTTCAATACCAGTGTGTCCAGTGTCAAGAGATGTCAGGAACTGGGGACTGAGAATTATATCTATTGTCAGAGGCCTTCTCAAAGCTTCACTTCAGAAAGTGAAATAAACCTTGTAACCTTGCTTCTGAGGGAAGGTTGGGAAATGGGGCCCATCCTTCATACAGCCAGGATCTCCAGCCAGAGCAAACAATGTTTCCTTCATCTTGTTCATCTTGCTTGGGTTTTCAATCTTCTTTCTCTGTCAGAGAAACATAATTGAAATTATTAATATTACCATAGCCTATCACCTTAGCAATGCATCAAAGTTAAGGAGTTATGGATGGACCTGCAACTATACCTTTTATTACTATTATAGAATATCTTTAGAAAAGCATTGGGTTTTAACCTTGGAGTCCATCCTATCACAGCCTGATACAGCAGCTGTTCTGAATTTAGCCCAGCCAAGTATTTAGCCATCCAAGGATTGCTCTGCTAATACCAATTCAAGACACTAAAGCAACAAGTTCAAGCAAACATGAAAGGAAAACTGGAGGAATAAGAAAAACACACTTTAAAATTTTATCTTGTCAAAAAAATGGCAGAGAGGTTTGCAGGTACTAAATGACTCCTGTGCTTATCAAGTGTTTCAGTATTGTCACTGAAATCAACCACAAAAGCTATTTGTTTTGGTACTCTCCAGTGTCAGGCTTGTTTTCCCTTATTCATGTAAAATATGGAATGTGTGTCAGTGAACCCATTTTTCTGCCTTCTGGCAGTCTGGGGGGAAAATCATGTCCTGGGGTGCAGCATCACCAGCAGGGCACGGGAGGTGACTGTTCTGCTCTGTTTTGCACTGGAGTGGCCTCGCCTTGAGTGCTGTGTGCGGTTTTGGGTGCCACAATAAGAACGACGTGAAACCATTAGAGAGCATCTGAAGTACAATTATGGTGATGGTGACAGGCCTTGAGGGGAACCCATGTGAGGAGCAGCTGAGGTCACTTGGTCTGTTCAGCCTGGAGAAGAGGGACTGAGGGGAGAGAGAGTGAGTGAAAAGACTGAGGGGACACCTCATTGCAGTTACAGCTTCCTTGTGAGGGGAAGAGGAGGGGCAGACACTGATCTCTTCTTTGTGGTGCTGAGGGAGTGGCCTGGAGTTGTGTCAGGGGAGGTTTAGGCAGGATATTAGGAAAAGGTTCTTCATCCAGAAGATGGCTGGGCACTGGAACAGGCTCCCCAGGGAAGTGGTCACAGCACCAGCCTGACAGAGTTCGAGGGGCGTTTGGACAGTGCTCTCAGGCACATGGTGTGACTCTTGGAGTTGTGCTGTGCAGGGCCAGGACTTGGACTCAACGATGTAGGATCGTTCTCTCGATGGTTAGATGATATACTTCAGGAGACGGGGGTTGCTCATGGAACACATGCTTTATTCTCAGGGGTCGTGGGTGCCAGCGTTTGCCATCAGTTGCCAGCCCAGCTGCTGGCGTGGTTCCAAGAGAGCGAATTTCCTGTTACAGTCTATTTTATCCTATTCTGTGTTGAATATTCTATTTACAGTGACCAACCGGTGTGAAACACAAATCCTATAGAATTTACATACAGCCTATGAGAACTACTACATTAGAATAAGGCACTACCTTCTTATGCTAATTTCTATAATCTCTTCTTCCTGCTATCCTGCAGACCCTTTTTCTGCCTGGTCACTGGTATTACTCAATATCCTGTCCCCTGAACTGGCATCCCTTCCCATATCAAAAGTGACCGTCATTTCTACTTCACTCACTGGCCCAATGTTCTCCGAACCTACTACTAAACAATCATATTTATAAGGTTTCCCTGTATCACCTTCCCCAACACAACGATCTGTGTGTATCCCTTCTGTTTCAGGATATTCTATGATTCTGGAAATTAAGGAAAAGAAAGATGAGTCCCCTGGGCTGTTGGTGTCTGCAAGTCTTGCCCCAGGGTTGTCTTCCCAGAACAATTTGATGCTTGTGTACTGAAAAACTGATGCAACAAATGTTTCTTTAGAAAATGTTACCTCTAACTTATTTATAAAACTAAAACTGAAGATTTTCCCTCTTTGGTAATTTTTTTTCAATTTCTGCTTTCAGCAACTGGACTCTCTTCTTTCTAGTGCTGAAAAGAAATGTATATTGCAGGATGTCTGTAATGTTGAATTTTGTCCTTAAGTTTCAGATAGCATCCTTTTCAGCCCTGTGCTGGTCTCTAAGGCAGTCATGTCCTCCTCATCCTCTTCATCGTTGGAGATGGAGATCTTCCAGTATATTGATGCCCATCAAAATGATTTCATCAAGGTAGGAGCTATATTGCAGTGAAATGATGAACACAGAGCTGGTGCCCCAGAGGCCTGGGCTCCTCTGGCAGGAGCAGTGCCTGTCACAAAGGCAATGGGCAGGGTTCCAGGTCTGGCATCAGGAGTGCAATATGCACTTCACACAGCAAGGCTGTGAGGGGACAGACTGCTGGGGACCCCTGGGCTGAAGGAGGGACTTGCATGGACTTCCACAAAAGAGATGGTTGTGGGCATCCTTTGGGTGTGTTCAGAGAGAGGCTCCACTAAGCCAAAATGCACGTGCACGGGGCATGCAAGCCAGTAAGGATGCTCACTCGCTGTCTTTGCTTCAAACTATTTTTGTAGGTTTGCTCTTGGTCCCATGCTGGTTTTTACTTTCGTTTTTGTCAGCTCTCTGTGAAAAGACAGAAACATAATTAGTCCAGTCAGTATCAGTTATGCTTTGAATCTATGAGCACTTCTGAATCCTCACGCAGATCACCAAGGTAAGTTGTACAAAATTGCAAGATAGTCAGCACCTAGTCTACCTCCTCTTCCACTGGATTTTAGATCCAGGGCTGACGATGTCAATGCTTAAGTGCTTAAGTTCTCTATCCTGAAACCTTAGANGCTGACGATGTCAATGCTTAAGTGTGAGCACCCTCCCTATTTAGTAAATCAGGAATCTCAACCCTGGGGAGACATCTAAGCAATTCTTCTCTGTCCTGAAACCTTAGGGCATCCGTGATAATGCTGTGATGAGACAGAAAGGAAATCATCTTCCAGTATGAAATTTCTGACACAAGGGCCAAGGACAACATTCTGGATCACCTAATTGCATATTTCTTCCTGTGCAGGATCTGAAGGAATGGGTAGCTGTGGAAAGTGATTCTGTTCAACCACATCTGAGGAAAGAAGTCATGAGAATGATGGCATTGGCAGCAGACAGACTTGCAGCACTGGGAGCCACGGTTAATTTAGTAAACTTGGGGTCACATCAGGTGCTTATCTGATTCTTGGACTTAAAACATTGTATCTACACATGGGTCTACCTATTGTATTCAGTGCTATGTACATGGATGTTATGACATAGTGTTATTTTTTGAAAGCTGGATACAAATTTATCAATAGTCCTGTACCTACGTGATACCTGCTGAAATCAGGTCTGAGAATTGAGAGTATACTGGGAACCACACAGGCAATCCAAATGCAAATTGATGTTCTGTGAATAGGAGGGAGTTTGATGCTTTTAACTGGAGGGAAGCAGTTTGCAAAAGTAAAAGGACTGAGTTTTTTACTGGGGCTGTTTTTTAAATTTTTTGTCTGTAATGAAGCATGAGAACTAAAGCATCATTTGTCACTGAACTTTCTTTATGAGGGAGGTTGTTTTACAAGGAAAATGTTGTCAGACAGAAAGAGTTAGCTACCTAGAGCATCAGCTTTGGTCTTCAGAGATTCTGACAAATGATCCAAGCTATTTTCTTTCATTGTTGGAAAGCAACAGGGAAGAATTCATCTCTGAGAAACCTTAGTCTCTAATTTACTTACCTTACTGTAGCCATGGGCTCTTTTCTGCCCTGAGCTGTTATGTTCCTACTCTAACAGGAATTCAAAAGTTCAATAATAGTGATTCTCTTTTCTTTTCTCTGAGGCTTTTGGTGAGGATTCTGATTTTTAGCACAAGGACCTGGCAGTACAGCAACGCTAATATTTCAGGTTGTGTCATTTGATAGTTGCAGAGAATGCAATTGGGCCATGTGGAGCTCTGGTCTGCACAGAGCCACATCAGAGGATTAGCCTTAACCTGTTTTTAAGGCAGTCTGACATAGCTATTGCCTCCTGCCAGCAACATTTTTTTTTGGTTTCTATATTTGAGTTTACAGGCCTCCTGCCCTCTGCCTGTGGTGAAATCAAACCCCAAGTTAATTTGTGTGGCTTTTGACTATTCGGTGTCACAACAGACTCAATAGCACAAGGTTACCTCTGTCTTCTCCAGTGCTGGGATGTGAGAGCTTAGTAAGGAGGGCATTTATGACAATAAAATGTTTGAAGAGCTCTATGAAGTCCAGCAGGAAATAAACAGTTGAGGAGAAAGGTCTTAGTTTCTCTGAACAGCTTAAGACTGGATTCAGTCAGATTTATGCACTTAATCAAATACAAATCAATTGAGTGTAGAAGTATTTTCAATACTGATATTCAATTCCAGATTTTTTTGTACATTTGTAAGTTTTAGAAAGTTTAGGTCTCCTTACTTGCTTCTTTTTAACCTTTCTTCACAGTTGCCTGATGGCCAAGTCCTCCCGCTGCCTTCTGTGATTCTTGGGGAGCTGGGGAAGGATCCACAAAACCCCACAGTATGTTTCTACGGGCACGTGGATGTGCAGCCTGCCAAGAAGGAAGATGGCTGGAACACTGACCCCTACACACTGACTGAAATCGATGGTGTGCATCTTTTCATTCGTTTTGAATCATTTTGAATACACGACTGAGGTTCTGAGTGCAAGAAGAGTTCCTGCATACTTCACCAAAGCGCATGGACTTCTCCTGTGGAAATCTTTGGGATGTGTCCAGCAGCTTTCAGCTTTGATGATTGTTCTTTGACTAGTGAGACCCATCAGTGGGTGCCTAATATTTGGTGTGGAAAAGCAATGTGAGGTTAAAGATGCTTTATAGAGTATCCAATAGAGAATCCACTGCTGCTTAAAAGTTCTTACAGGATTTTTTGCATCAACCATTATCCTCCCTTGCACCTCCTGCTCTTGCTCCTGCACTTTTGTACTTCCACTTGCCATGCTCGAGCTAAGGAGCATTTGTGGTGGAAGAATGGGAGGATTCCTTAATGTAACTACTTTTCCAGCACAGCTAGCTGACTGAAGGAACAAAAATAATGGATAGAGGGTCTGCAGATAAGTAAGACCCCAGAAATCCTGATTCCCAGGCTATAACCAGAGTTGCCCTTTCTCATTATCTGGGATCAATTCCCAACAGCCATACTGGCATAATTCTTCTGCCTTATTCCAGTGTATATCTAGTGGGGACTGCTACAGAAGTTTATACACAGGGACAGATTTCATTTTCATGTGCAGTCATAACTGTACATGATGTACAGTTGAAAAAGAAATTACATACTTAGACTTGTGGCTTCATATTTCTGCCATGGCATTTATCTGTAGGGTTTTTGCTGCTTGTTGCCTGGTCTGAATGATGTGCCCAGAAGCTGCATATTGTGCAAACCTTTCATGCATATCTGGTATTAACAAACAGTTCCTGAGAAAAAAAATGAAACTCAAAAATTAGCATATAGCAGAAACTACAACATAGTGCATATAAAAGGAAGGAAAGGGGGGAAAAAAGTGTACCATTCCATTGGGAAGCATGAACACTGAACACTCATCACTTTATTTAAAAGGAGTCAGTGAAATCCTGACACTTTTGACACTTTTTCCCTCCATCACTAAAGCTTCTGTGGCAACTGGAATTTGCCAATTACATTGAAGTGATGAGGGAAAATTCAAAGATTGCTTAAAAACTTTCCTCTTTTCTTTTTAAGGGAACCTCTATGGGCGTGGAGCAACAGACAATAAGGGACCAGTCCTAGCTTGGATAAATGCAGTGGAAGCAGTTAGAGCCTTGAAATTAGTAGGTATCAGTGATGACTTCTTTATTATTATTGCTAATTTTTACTATTTATTATTATTTGTTGTTATTATTTATTATATCTCTGGAGGGACGTATTTACGTTCCTCTCTGTCCCAACAGACCACATGCAATTTGAAATATTAGCTATTTCTGGTGCAACACTTAGGGCACTGGTCCCACTCCAGTAAGAATTTGTCTTTGAGCATTTCTGTTTCAAACAGCCTGTCTGCAATGCAAACAGCCTTGCTGCCATTGCCCTGCAGAGGAAAACCCACAGGGAAGCATTCAATATGTATTACATACATTACACAGCTCTGATACCCTGTTCTCTTGAGAGCTTTTAAAATGGTCAAATAACAGACATTACAGAATGCTCATGAAGTCTCATCTCTGCTGTTACATTCTGCTGATGTCTGGTTTTGTCTGCCTACAAGATACCTTCAATTTATGTGTCTGTGTGAAGAAAATAAGCATCTAAAAATGTTCATCCAGAATGGGCTGTTATGTCACCAACAGATTAGATTTATCAAAGCAAATACTTTGAATGGGTGCATTCACCAAATACAAATACAATCACTCAGAATCTGACATATTTGAGGTCAGACATTTGTCTAAATTACTACAACAACCAACACAGTCATCTTCAGGTAATTTCACAATTTTGGAGTAGTTTTACCCCCAAAGTAAAGGTAAACCAAAACATATTTTAGGCTTGTAACTGGGTTAACTATCATCCTTTAAGATGAATTTGCATGACATATTCTGTTTGTGTGCTGAGAAACAGTTTTCTGTCTCTTGTACGACATTATGGCACAAACTGAGTGTTAAGTCTTGATTTTTTTTAAAGTCCTCTTACAACCTTCTGGAAAACATGTTTTTCTTGCATCTATAGTACTGAACTGACTGGTGTCTCCTAAGCACTAGAAAACACACACACTATTTGCCTAAAGAGTAGTTGTTGTCAGTGGAGATGGTTATGGGTCTGACATCTTTCTAGTTCTTCAAATCACTAATAGCCATCTTGACATTTTAACAAGCAGCAAAAAGGAATTTTTGTCATTTGAAGCCTTTCTCTAGAAAACAGCACAGACCATCAAACAATATTCATTACCAGTTTGTTTCTAAAATTTCTGTGGCCAGCTGGTGATTTATCAGGGAACCCATCCATGATGCAAGTTCATTTAATTTTACACATTCGTTCTTGCTTTTAATCTGAGCATTGAATCAAAAGAGAAAACATCTTAAAACTCTAAGGAGAAAATGAATTTTAACAGGAAACTAATTTAAAATTTATGTCCCCTATGGACGTCAGCATTTTCAACTCCCACTATTACATAATAAAAGTTCTCCTAATTACTCTTGGAAATGCATCCTTATCAACCAGCAGGCTTGCAAATTTGAGTGTTAAAAAGACAATTATAGTAGAGTCACTGACAATGTTTTTATCACCATGTAAGTCTGGTGATAGACAATGTTGGGAAAACCACAGCCCGTGGCTCCCCCATGGGCAGTAACAGTGGAAATGGAAGAGGTAGGAAATCTTCTGTGAAAATGCAATTCCTATTACAAAGTTAGAATTTCCAAAGCAATTAGAATATCGAATAGCACTGAGAGAAGGCCCATTTAATGAGATAGTCCAGCAAGTTTTCTGAAAACGCAAAGAAGAAGAAAAAAGACATCACTTATTCTCCTTTAAGATTGAAAAGTTGATCAAAACATGAGGAAAAGAACAAGTTTTTCTGGGAACCTCTATGTGTCAGTCACTGACTTTCCTAAAGAAGCAAGCTATATATCCTACATACTCATCCTACATCTTTCCTATCCTAACACAATTTGTACAGCAAGCCAGTCTGCTCCTAATTTTGAAGCTTTATTTTTTTTTTTTTTTTTTTTTTTTTTTTTTTTTTAAAGTTAAATGCTTGTTTCTTACCCAGACTTTTCTAATTTTTATGTAGGCTATGCCAGTGAACTTCAAGTTTGTAATTGAAGGCATGGAAGAAGCAGGATCCTTGGGGCTAGAGAAGCTACTTGAGGAAGAAAACCAGAGCTTCTTCTCTGATGTTGATTACATTGTAATTTCAGACAACCTGTGGCTCAGCAACAAGAAGCCTGCCCTTACCTACGGGAGTCGGGGAAACGCCTGCTTCTTTGTGGAGGTAAAGGACACAGGTTCACTCAAACTGAGCCTCTGACAGACAGCAATGATGTAGCTGTACTTACATCTGCAGAGAAAGACTGAAGGAAAGCTTAATATTTAAAAGTTCAGAGCTTTCTTCTGCATCCCCTTTGGCTTCTGCAGATTTCTCTCCTCATTTCAGTCCAATTAGCCTTATTGACTTCCATTAATGTCTCTTCAATCATTTCTTCCCTTGATCCATTTCCTATCCCATTACTCTCCTGCCACTCCTCCAGTCTCTTCTCATCCTCCCCTCTGCACATCAAATCTGTTCTTGTGCAGCACCAACCCTACACCTGCTTCTCCAGCTCTCTCCAAAACCATCTCTTCTGCTGCTCTGCCCTTTTGCAGCAGATACAGATGCTTAGTACAATCAATCAGCCTAAAGGGACTCAGTTTGGTTGGATCTCTGGGTTTAAAAGCCACACAAAATTTTTGTAACCATTGGCAGGAGCAAATAAAAGTTCACTGTAGCCAGCATGCTATATTTAGCAGGCAATGTGAGCAACTATGAAATAAGGAGCAGAAATTTCTCATCCGGAAGTGCTTCCTGATGAAGCATAAAGGAAATTCAGAGAGAAGATTAAAGAACTTGAGAACTAAAGAAAAATCTGCATTAAGCTTTATGTCTGAAAAAGAATGATTTTTTTTTTTTTAACTGGAAGAGCCTTGGCAGCCTTGATTCAATTCTTCTAAGTCTTGGTTAAGAAAAATGATGCTATTAAAACATCAAAAACGATCTCTCCCTACTAGTAGACAGTTAACTGTAATGAGGTTTTGAGAAGAATAAACAAGTTCTTTGCAGGAAAATATTTTATGATAAACCCAAGTATGAAAATGTGTCTGGGAAAAGAACCCATTTAATAACTCAAATGCCTCTATTCTAAAGCCTTGTTATTCAAGAGACCTATAAATTTTTATCTGCTGCAATCTTAAATTAAGGTTGGACATATATTCTTAATATCAAACAAGATTAATTTCTGCCTTTTTAAAAGAAGAATTTGCATTAAATAAAAAGGGTAGACAACTTGAAGAATTTATCCTCCAGTGTTAGAAACAGTAATAATATGCAAATGTTTAATGTAGGATGTCTTTAATCTTACTGATGCAAAAGAGGAAGTGGAGGAGCACCCTGGCTCTCAAATGTGTGAGTGGTACAGACAGCTGCATTTCTCTCTCTGGTGGTTGACAACAGAGTTCCATCTTCTCTGCCAAGGCAGATTGTTCCTCACATGATGTTTTCCATTTAATAGTTAGAAAAAGAAAATTATTTACTGTCCATTTGTGATCTTGTTTAAAAAACCTGTAGCCACCAGTCACTGTGGAAAACAAACACTCAAAGAAGAATAAGGCAGTGAGTGTTTACATGTAACCAGTGGTTTTGGTCCAGGTTGAATGTGGCAGCAAGGACCTTCACTCTGGAACTTTTGGAGGCATCATTCAGGAGCCGCTGCTGGACCTGATAGCGCTGCTGGGTGAGAACACACATCACTGCTCGGGAGCGCTGCCCGGGATCAGCACCATGAAGGTCAGGGCCAGGTTTAATTGTTGTAAGGCAAGCCTCATTGAAGAAAGATCCCAAAGTTTCCAAACCTCAACAGAGCTACGCTGGTGGCAGCTGAGGAAGGGAATGTCCCCAGTAAGGCCAGGACTTCAGACATGTTAAGCTGATGTCAGTCACACATCAATTAAGAACATTTAAAGATTACGGGCAACTTTAGTACATGCACACATAGCAAAACCTGACCTTTTAATGCTGATTTGTATCCCAGTAGGATGATATTTTCACATCAGAAGCTAGGCTGACACATCACATGCTACACACAAACAGCAGCTCAATGGGTTTCTTAATAAATACGCAAATATAGCAAGTTAGGTGTTGCAGCTTGACAGATGCAAACAGTTGTTAGGCTTACTAATCTGGTAAAGAGCTAGGTGGAAGGGAGAAGGTGTTATGATTGCCAAGGGGAAGAAATAGGCTCCACTTGTACTGATATCTGTATCTTACTTTGTAGACAGCCTGGTGGATTCCACAGGTCGTATTCAGATCCCTGGAATCTACGACAGCGTTGCTGCCCTGACAGAGGAGGAAAGGAAATTATATGAATCGATTGAATTTGATCTGGAGGAACACAGAAATAACTGTGGTGTCAAAAAATTCCTCTATGGCACCAAGGTAACATAGAATCTGTATGAATACTCAGCAGAAAGAATTTAAATCACCTATTTGTAGTAGTTATGTATAAAGCCAAACTGAAAGAAATTTTCAGTCAGTAGAAAGGTCAAAATAAAATAAAGGAGCACTGAGAAGTAAAAGGTAAATAAAATTAGTCTGCTGAAAATGTAAGGCATTGTATCTGGGGAAAGTAATCTGAAATATGAATAATCAATTAAAAGGAATAACGCAAAACAGTATAACTCTCCCTTCCTTGCCTACCCCTTGTCTCCCCCTAAGCCTAACCAGCCAAATAAAACCTGCATTAAAATGCCTACATTTAGGTTACATAGTAGGAAAGAAGTTGTATTCAGCTCTGAAAAAATGGGGGGCAGCTTTAGGCAGATATATTTTGGGTGGTTTTTATTTAATACAGATTTTGATGTCTGCCAAACCTGCCATAAAACACCCAAAGCTACAAGCCTCTCCTTACCAGCAGTTAGAAAATATATCCTAAATAAAAAAAAAAAAAGGCAGGTAAGGGCTCGCTTGGAAAGATCTCTTTGCACAAGAGTGGCAGCTGGGAGAGAGGAGTTGATTAATTTTTTTATCACTAACATAATTATTCTGGTGTAGGTTCTGCTAACATGGATGGTTTTATTTCCATGAAAAAGCTTTCAAATTACCTAAAGCTGGACTGTAAGAATCTGTAATACAAAAGTATAATGTAACTACACTATCTGAGTTTTGATGCTTTACCTATATGAGGATGAATTAACGTAAATTTTATGTGCATATAAAAGTCTAGTCTCATAAAACTGAATGAAAGCAGCAGCACCCTGAGGTTCTGCATGAAGACCAGTTTAGAATTTATATATTTCTCCTATTTTTCTTAGAATAATAATCATAATAATTTTGTTTCCCCTCTGCGTATTCTCCAGAAAAACTTGGTTACTGAAAATTATGATCTTTCCTATTGTGTTTAGTGTTCATTAGGAGAGTTTCTTCACTGGTATCATCTGGGATGGGTCTGGCTGCATGGTTTTTCCAGTCACAAGTTCTGGGACAAACAGGCAGTCAGATCAGAAGCTGTTCTGATACTACTTTGCACTAGGAAAATTTGCGTCCAAGATTTTCAAAGCAATGCACTATTTTTCTTATTTTTCATGAAAAACTGTTATCATCCAAATCTTTCCATGACTGAAAGCAGTAGTATTTTTTTTAAATGAAAATATATTTGCATGTGTTTAAATTAAAAATCAAATACCTTTAAAATTCAGAGGTCTCCAAATACAAATTTTAGGATGGAAAAAGCTTGTTTATATCAATTGTGACTGGCTCCAGTGTCATCTCTTATATTTTCAATTTTTTTTTTTAAAAGGAAGAAATACTTCTACACCTGTGGCGTTACCCCTCTCTCTCTATTCATGGGATTGAAGGAGCTTTCCATGAACCAGGGATTAAAACAGTCATTCCAGCAAAAGTAATTGGCAAATTCTCAATCCGTCAGGTCCCCCACATGGACCTTTCGGTTGTGAAAAAACAGGTAAGAGACAAATCTTTTCTTTGGCCACTATTGTGTAAACTAAGTCCCTCTTAGCACCTCACAAATCTAGACTTGTAGTATACTGGATGGTTTATCACTTATTTGTTTCCAAGAGAAGTAGGAATCTGGGTATAAGCTTGAGTTGCAAGATGAAAGCCTTTTTGAGAAGTATTTTCCCTGCAGGTGGTGGAACACTTGGAGGGTGTCTTTTCCAAGAGGAACAGTCCAAACAAACTGAAAGTGTCCATGCCTTTGGGTGCCAAGCCCTGGCTTGCTGATGTTAATGATCTGCTGTATAAAGCAGCCAGAACAGCAATAAAAACAGGTGTGTTCCTTTCTTAATTTTTTTTCCCAGTTCTTAGTGTGTTTGCAAGTGTGCAGGGGCATTGTGCCCAACAGTAGGGCAAAACAGATTTCCCAGTTCAGTGCTGCAGCCTGTCAGCCTTATAAATCTCATTGATTTTGATAGAACAACTCATCAACATCTTCCATACCTTGCTAAATTTTGATATGTTTTATAGGAGTAGCCAAAAGGCTACTCCTATAAAAAGGCTTTACTTATTTTTGTATTGATAAGAAACCAGAGGTTTATAGAGCAGAGCTGATTTGTGAAATCAATTGGCTACACACTCAAACCCATTTCTAGTCAGAAGCTCTTGGTATCAGCTCTTTGTTTAAATATATGATAGCAGATAAAAGCACCTGGATTACACCTATTTATTAATTCATTTTCCCCATGTATTTCAGTTTTTGGAGAAGATCCAGATTTCATTCGTGATGGCTCAACAATTCCTGTTGCCAGAATGTTTCAGACTGTAACACAGAAAAGTGTGATGATGCTTCCGATTGGAGCAGCCGATGATGGGGAGCATTCCCAGAATGAGAAAATAAGCAGGTTTCTTCCATTTGTCTGTTTTTGCTATTAGAGAAGGGCTGAGAACTGAAGTCCCTTGGTGCCCATGAATTAGCATGCCCAGATGGGGAGTTTTGCTCTGCATTGGGCAGCCCAAACCTACTGGCTGCTGTGCTAAGCAGAAAGCAAAATTCCCAGTCTAACGCATACCATTATACACTTTTCATGGGGTGTCTACTCAGTCTTTACATTCATCACGTTGGGGGTGTCTACTCAGTCTTTTAATTCATCACATTGGCAATTGTCATTTCACTAGCAATGACACTTGCCTCTGTTCTGAAAGATGATGGTGTGGATGGGCACTCTTCTGTCACGGCTTCTGTTTGGACGTGTGCCAATCACAGACACTCATGGATATGTAAGGATTTTGGTGGTTTTCAGTATAAATGATTATAAAGATTTATTTATAGTCCAGGGACCAAAACTAGCATAATTATACAAAAAATAGCTTAAACTTGTCACTAGTGTTCATTGTTGGAGGCACCATGGTAAGGCACTATTCAGTGTGTTGCCTGAACACTTGTGCAGGCTCCGAGTCAACTCATGCAGAACTCTGGAAAGAGGAGAATCCTCCAATAATTCTCAAATTACTTTTTGTCTTTCCTCACTAAAGCCTCAACGCTGCTGGCTATAGGTAATACCAATTTGGGGATGTAAACCTGGAAAAGGTTTTCTGAAGCAAATCCAGGGGCGTACCAAATTGAAGGATGTCCAGCATTTCTGTGCACTGGGTAATTTTTGGGGGATAGCAATCTTGCAAATTCCTCTAAAGACTCATACAACTTCACTGGACTATGTTCCAAATTTTGAGAGCAGGAAAGCCTGACAAGACTTCCCTGTGTTTCTTTCCTTCACAGACACAACTATATTGAAGGAAGCAAATTGTTTGCAGCTTTTTTCCTGGAGATATCAAAGCTACATCGGAACTTACGTGAAACTTCCCACACAGAGACTATCAACTGACAGACCACATCAAGAAAATCAGCAAACCACTTTCTTAAACTTTCTAACTTATATAAGACCTATAAATCAGATATTCAGTGGCTCTGAATTGGTGGAAAAAAAAAAATAAATGCCGTGCTATTTCCTGGCATACTACTAAATGGCATGCATTTGTGATATGGTCCATAAAGCTCTAATGCTGTAAAACAGGGCTAGGGATAAATCATTCTTGCTGAATGGAACATGTTACATTTTAGTTTTAAACTTCAGGACAAAGGGAATTTATACATCCCTTTTATGAAAATGACTTTTTTTTCTGTTTTGTAGTATCACTCTTCATGCTGCCTAGCTCACATTCTCGTTTCTGAATATGAGCAATACACACTGTAGTTTCCTCCTAACTATATACAAAATTATACTTACATAATTCTTTGAAGAAAGATCTACTATCGAATTAATCTCTTTCCTTGTCCTTCACAGAAGGTGTTAAATAGGAAGTCCAATGAAATGTTCTTGTTGAGTTTGATGTGAAGACTTGCCTATTAGTATCTATTTATGGGTATAATCATTGAGGAAAGTAGAACTGCAAAAATAAATAAACATTTTCCGATCTGGATTCTGCCTTCCCTCTCATCCCAATCACCTCTTACTGTGCTGTGAACAGTTTCAAGGAGCACTTAAAAATGTTTTCTTCATGTGACTTGCTTTCCATACAATAGAAAGAACTTTTTGTAAACATCTGCTCTTGCCAAAGTCTGTCATCAGAAGGGTGTTTCTCCACCCAGTTAGCAACTGGTTGTTAATTACTTTCAAAGCATCAGTTTACATTAATAATTAAGTCAAAGGCAAATTATATATTTTGAAATAAAAACAAATTAGTTGACAGCTGTTTGCTGTTTAGGCAAACATCCAGCACAAAGCTCACAATTCTAATCTAGATTTTCTTGAACTTTAAAATGTGATTTTTACTCCAACATAATTAACACACAACCAAACCAACTGAACCAGTAGCATTATCCCTACTGTTAAAAAAAAAAATAAATTACATTAAGTGAATTACAGAAACCACTTGAGATCCTTCCTTTCTCTCCTGTTATCTCCCTGCAAAAATCTGCAAGAACAAAGATGTGAATGTGGAGTCAATAGAAGGGACTACTCCTTTTCAGCCCTACCTGAGACTGTGAGGCTCACAGTTCAGCTGCAAGAGCTGAGTAAGGATTCTGGCTCTGGCTGCTGATGGTGTTTAAGGGGGAAAGGAGGACTCAGCCCAGTCTCTTGCTTGGCGCTGTTGACTGCAGAACTGCAGTGTACTCCAGGACAAGGACCAAAAGCCTCAAAGACCAGAAGACTCTGGTTTGTGTATCATCAACTTGCTGAGTAATTCTCCGTGATCTCTCAGTCCCCTTCACCTGTTGAAAGTATTTAGGAACCAGCACAGTAATGAATGTTGCAGGGGTGAATACTCCAGTGTCTGCCCAGGACTCAGGCCAGTTGGTCCATGCTTAAAAGCTATCACACCACAGAGGTACACGAGGGAATTCTGCTGAAATATTTCAAGACATATAATTGACATAAAACATTGCAATCTCTGGGTTTGCAGTGGTTTTACAAGTTACAGAACCACACAGACTCACAGAACATTCCAAGTTAGAAGAGACCCACAGGGATCATTGAGACAAAGTTTTAGTCCTGTACAGAACCACCCTCAAATTAGCTTAGAACAAAACGGAAAGAAATCTCTGCTCATAAATATGACCCTTTTGGCAGAAGACTTGAAAAGTTGGTGAGATGGAGGTGGGAGATTTCTTCATGAAAGAGGGATGGAGACTGCGTTTTAGGGATATGACTGCTCTGAAATACCACTATAATGTATGCTGTCTATGTGTTCTACAACATTACGAAGTCGCAACGGAAGATGGGCTTATGTATTTTTTACTGTTGCTCTTTGGAATGACAAAATAGAATCAAAAAAGAGCATCATTTTATAAGCATAGACACTCTCAGAGCACTGCACTGAAATAAGGTTCTGCTCTGAAATAGCCACTTACTGTCAATTTAAAACTATGTGAGTGAAACACTGGGACCACTGAATTATGCAGACCATCTCCATGCCTCCTTCAGTCCCAGAGGAGAGAAAGAGCATTAAACTTCAATTTTGGATTATCCTGTCCATGAAAGAAAGAAAGCATTGGGAAAGCAACCCCTGCCCACAGGAGTATTGAGAGCTACTCTTTTCTTCTTAGACCAAGAATGAGTATCCATCCTGTCTTTCTTTCTTTTTTTTTATTTTTTTTAAATTCATATTGTGCAGCATCTTGTCAGCCTTGTGAAAAAAAAATGGAGTGCGTTTTTCTAAGGTCTGTATTGTTATACAACATTTCTGGAAATGTTTCTTCTTGGTTGCACTAACAGCTATTTGTTGCCACAGTAAATAAAGAATAACTTTACAATACTAGTGTTAGAAATAGGATTAAAGCTTGCTTCTATTTTTTAGCCTTATTCTAGATGTGCCATATCCCATGTCAGAGCATATTAGATATTCTCAAATCATGACCAACTAACTACAGAAACCATATGTACAATTTGTGTGTCTACATATGCATGTATGTAGCTGTATATATATTTACACTTGCAAGATCTAATCCAGTCATTGATTTAAAAAAGAAAAAGATCTTGTCCATTCTGATTCAGGTTTTGTCTTACTAATGACTGAATAATGGGAAAACAATGTTGTGGAGATGTCCAAAAGCAGCATCCACATCTCTGAAAGCTTGATACAGATGTCAAGACCTGGATCATAGGATAATAAAAGGATTTAAGTTGGAAGGGATCTTAAGGATCATGGAATCATAGAATTGTTTGGGCTGGAAGAAACCTTTGGAAACCATCTAGAGTCCAAGCCCACTGCAGTGAGCAGGATCAAGTAGATCAGGCTGCTCAGAGCACCATCTAAGCTGACCTTGAATGTGTCCAGGGATGATACATTCAACCACGTCTCTGGGCAACCTGTGCCAGGACCTCACCACCCTCACAGTCCTAGGTGCCTATACAGAGCTGGTCAAGTTCTGCCCATCCCCTTGGTAGAGGAAGACTTGTCCTAAGTTTTCCTTTTTCTTGCAGGCTGTACATCTGTGTTGTAGGGAATTGAACCCTCAAGAATGGGATCATATTTTTCTACTGATTACTAATGTGAAAGAATAAATTAGAAAATTTTAACTTCCATTTAAAATCAGTGGGTTTAAGTGTGAAAGTTGCTTTTTTATGTTAGATAAACAGCGTTTTTAATCCTCAAGTAATGTTTCAAAAGAGAAGACTGAAAAGTGTGTCAGCTAAAATCATGGAGACTAAGATGCTGACAATAGGAGCTGAAGGCATAGAGAGATGAGCAGCCTCCTGAGACTGAGAACTAATCAAGTCATTGTCTGCTTAGCCTGTCAAAGTGGAAATGAGGCTTATTCACATAGTTATGGTTTTCTTTTCAGTCACACTACTCCCAATAAATTTAACTTTGACTCCTGCTAGTTACTCCTTTCAGAATACAGCATTTGGCTTGTTTCACAAAACGTTACAAAATGCCTTGCTAGTTAAGGATGTTCATAGTCCATGTTTGGACAGGGAAGATTGTGCAACTGTGCCTTACCCTGTGACACAGAGGCCCATGCCACAGTGGCCGGTGCCAGTGAGGACCCACAAGTTCCCTTGTTTCTGCTGGAACATTCTAGCTGCAAGTAATATGATGAAGCTTAAATGATTTTCAAGTTAATACCTTGTATCATACAATATCTAGAATTGGAAGGGACCCATAAGGATCATTGAGTCCAGCTCCATGCATGTCTGTATTTGGAGCTGCAGACACTTCATGCCCTTTAGTAGGTTTGTCATTAAATACTTTCAACAAATATATAAATAGAAAAATATGAACAGTTCCTTGTTTACAGAGTGCAGATTTGTCTACTTTGCTCTACTGACAAAAATTTCAGCTATCTTCTCACTTGCATTCTTCAGAACAGCGTATGAAGGACACCTCCACGTTGCAGATAATTTTGACAAATACGTAGCAAGGTTCTTCTGCAATGCTACCACTTTAGACTATATAAAAGTAGACCAGGAAATTCAAAATGGTCTGATAACAACACAAGCATGGTGGTATGCAATCTTGAAACCTCTTTTCATATTTTTTTCAGCAATGAACTTGAACCAGTGTGAGTCTTCCTCCTGAAGTCACTTAGAAGTCATTTCGACATTTCCACTACTTTCTAAGGAGGTAAGTCACTGTCTCTTGTCATGGGAGGATCAGCAGCCCCCAGTTTTCAGCTGGTTGTCACATCTAATGAGTTGTTTGGACAGAGCACAATGGAGACAGTTCCTAGATACCTTATGCACTCTCACAGAGTTTTAGAAATTGTAAATACTGTCTGAAAATGTGCTTGTATTTTGTAATGCAATTTCACTCAGGTTCTTTGAGTGAAACATGCCACATTCACTTAGTCCTGAAGGCAGGAACAACAGCTGTGGTTTTTTGTGGACTTAAAGAGATGAGTGAAAGTGCAAACACACTTCCACAGGTGTGAAATGTGGATTCCTTTTGCTAAGAAACTTTACTCTCGGGAGGGGAAAAAAGCCCAACAAAACCTTTCTTAAGCTCCAAAGTCCACCCTGCGTAAGGTGCATCCCAACAGCAAAGAAAAATGGTCACATTCCTTGATGAGCATTTGAGAATTTCAGTGTGTAACCAGAAAATTCTTCCTTTAGAGCTAACAGTATAAACACAGTCTTATTTCAGTGGATGTAGTTCTAACAGGACTGGGATACATGTGCCAGGTGGATAATATGTTGACTTAGTGAAGATGAAAAATAAGGATTAAATCTCTATTTCCTGTAGCATACTTTCTTGCATATTATTTTCTGATCTGCTACCACATTAAATCTTAATGTATTGATGCATAATGTACTAGACTTGATGTTTGTCGAGACAAATATATTATTATATTTGAGATATATGTCTATTTGAGAAACTTGCTTTGTGAGTTGGCAAGAGATTATACAGTTGCAGAGCTGTAAATTCTGGCAAGCTGGACATCTTCACACATAACAGACAAGACAAGGTAATAAATCACTCTCATTTTACTGCAATGATTTTTTTTTTTAAATTAAATAAATTTTTATTAAAAACCACATTACAAGAAAACTAAATCCTTGGAGGTTTAGCAGACTTGGCCTTCAGACAGACTTAAACATACCCACAGTTAAATGAAACCAGATGTTGTGGGTGTATGTGTGGATAATGCTGATTTTGCTACCTGTCTCAAAATCATTTTGATGATCTCTCACTGTGAAATAATGACCTATTAGCCAATTACATGTTCCCCATCCTTCCAACGCAGTTACAATTTTATTTTCTTTTTTTTTTAATATCTGTAAGAATAATTCAAATATCACACTAGTCTTTTTAGTTGTGGAACTGAAGGGGAGCTTAGAATTGAAACTGTAAAATCTCTGTGATAGAAACCTGAAAATATCCAACTATGACACACTTCTGACATATACTCCTCTGGCGTGAAGAAACAAGTGGTGGCAGAGCCCTATATGAATTTCATGTAAGTTTGTGTCACTCTTTTTTTGCAATTAGAAATTCAAGAGTTAGTACTGCTTTACTTGTCTTCTATACATTATTGCCTTCCTAGCAAGGCATCAAATTCCATAAGCAGGGTTAACATCCTCAATTTGGCAGCAACTCTGACATTCCAGTGACAACTTCGAAGATAACGTTTCATTTCATCACAGTGGAAGGACCAGTAAGTTCCTGGAAGTACATCCTTTCTAAAGATGCCTTTTTGGGGGGCTTATGGACACCAAAATGTATATAGTCCACTTTTTATTGAAAAACAGTGGAATGAAAGATCCATTTTAAACAAACTAACAAGCAAACAAACAAATCCGTGACAGATGCTGTGCTACCTTCGCTCCTGGTGAACAAGCTAGCAATGGCAGACAGTGGTGCCTTTGCTAAGTCACCCTTATAAAGTGCACACCAAAGTGTATGGACCCAGGAAAAACAATGTTCACCTGCAGAACTCTATAGGTGCTGATGTATCTTAACATGGGATTTTCTGGAGGGAACAGCCTGAAGACTTAAAGATAATGTCCATGGGTAAAATTTCTGCCTGTGTGCTTCAAGTAACGTCAGTTATTTGTCAGCACGGAAAAAATTCCCGCATCTGATTTATTGATATGTCGCTGTTGTATTAGGGGCAGTGGCAACAAACAACACTTACTCCAGTTAGAAGACTTACAGCAAAATTTATTAAAGAAACACACTTTTTATAGACTGTTACGATATAAATGAACGTGATCGGTCCCTTGATTAACACCCCATCACCATCACTGGCTAATTAGAAACAACACCTCTCTGTAAACATCTTGAACAAGTCAACACCAGGTGCAAGGATTGTTTTAATTCTTCACTGAGCTTTATCACAGTTCCTCAGAGCAGTGCCTGAGAAAGCTTATTTACCTTCCTTCTCACAGGCCTTGCTGCTGCTCTGATGCTTGAGAATCCTCTCTGACCAAGCTTGCAGCATCCACATTGGTATATTGATAGTGATGTCTGTATCTAGAAAGCTGCATGCCCAGAGACATAAGTGAGGTCTCCTGTCTGCAAGTTTTGTATTGTGTATGCAAAACAGTTTAGCTGGTGCTTATATAAAATTGCTTTCTATGACCATTTATTACTATTAATTTTTGAGATGTTGGCTACTGTGACACTGAGCAGACAGCTAAATGACTACTGTTGTAGACTTTTACATCTCATAGATGTTACACAGTTCTCTTACCACTCCTCAGCTGGACTGTAACTTGACTTTAGAGAAATATAATTCAGATTATTCAGGATCTGACGAAAGATCACATGTGACTCTTCAAGTGCCTCTGTGAAGATACCTCTCTGTGCACATGCAGATAGATATCCATAGCCCCCATGCTTCCGTGTTGCAGGCTGAATAGAAAGCCTTTAATACTACTGGCAAGATTATTCCTGGATGATGCATCATTTGTGGACCAAATGAAAAGATTTGCAGTCACTATCAATTTCTTTTATTAAGTGAAGAACTTTGAACACTATCTTGTTTTTCAAATTTTTGCAACTTCTGTCTGCAAACTTAAACTCCCAAAAAAGTACTTTAATTGCAAAACCCCATTTCAATCACTTCAAGCTGCTCAAAAATCTTTTTCCCCCCTAGACTTTATGTAATTATAAGAAATTCAAACAAATCCTTTGTCAGCATTCAGTTAAAGCCCGAGTGCTTTCCTTCGTATTTTTCACAAACATTTATATTACACTTCCAATAGCAGGAAAAGTTGGGAAACCACATAATTTATACTACATTTTTACTTGCCTGCATAAGGTTCTTTATATCACAAAAAAAACCAAAAAACAAAAAACAAAAGGTTATTTAAATGAAATAAGCAATGGGTGAGCATTTTGTTTATGTAAAAATGGTTGACTATTTGTACTTCAAACAAGTTCCTTGGCACGTCTGGGCAGCGAACCCGGCGGGTAACACGAAGTGAGTCAGAAGGTGCAGCCTTTAATGAAAGAGCGGGTGCGGGTGCCACGGGCAGCGTCACCTCGGTGGCACAAAGGTGCAGCCGTGCCCTGACGCGGCCACACCTCCTCTGGTTCCTACAGCTGGCGTGGCTGCCCGGCTGTGGAGCGAGGCGGAGCGGGGCTGCGCAGGCTCGCTCTCCATCCCTTTGGAGACCAGGGGCGGTAGGCACTGAACTGCCGCCATAGTTCTCTGCACAGGGGCAGCTCCCCACAAAACCGCATCGGAGCTGCAGCCACCTGGCCTCAGCCAGCCCATCCGTGCTTAGGTGTGGCGCCGGCAGCGCCCTGGTCCCACTGTGACCCTGCCGAGCCGGCCACAAGCCACCTGTGTTTTGCCCGGGCTGCCGTTCGGCCGAGGCAGAGACGGAACCAGCTGAGCCATGGATCACAGTGGTGCTTGCACCAGCGAGGGACCAGGATCACAGGACCACGACCGAGTCATAGAATTGTTCATTGAAATTGTCCATTGTTAAAAAAAAGACGTTTATCAAATCTGTCAGGAAAATCCACAAACGCCAGAGGTTTAGGTCCAAAAAGGAGACAGAGGAGTCCTGCAACTTTATTCGAATAAAGGGGGAGAGTCCACTGATGTTAAAAGAAAATGTTGGGCCGAGGCCTTTATTAAAAAAAATCAGCTCTTTATTGAAGCCGCGGGGGAGGGGGTCCCGTGCAGATGTTGGTTCCGGGTCCTGCGCCAGTGAAGAGCAGATCACAGCGAATTGTCCTCCAAAGTGCAAAGGAAGGCAATTCGGGCTTCCAAGCCCTGCGGGAGTACCCAGGAAAGCGCCTTGGGTTTGCTGGTCTAGGGGGTTCCTGCTCAGCAAGCGGCTCACTAGTTGAAGAGAGGCTTATAAGTGAAAAGCTCATGCATAGGGTCATTGCCTTATTGCCTACTTGTGGGTGCAGTTGGAACGCTGGATGGTCCTCCGGTTATCTTTTGGAGAGCTTTATTTTAGTTCCTCAGTCTGGTTCCCATCATCCTCTTCCCTTGATTTGCATGTGTCGGAGGGTGGGCATGGAGCAGTTCTCGCACAGTGAGACACCGGATGTGGGTCGATATGGCGGACGGAAGTGTTGTCCCTTCCAGATGGCTGCTCTGCTTAAGATAGAACAAGCTTCTCCCCTTTCCCGGCAAGATCAATTCTGACACTGGATTCATTCTTAACAGGTACCATTTTAACAATGTGAGTTTAACCAGTAACATTCTAAACAACGTAAGTGTTGGTGAGAACTGTGGAACAGACAACTGGGGGTCTACCAACTTACTAACTTTCATGTATAAATTTTACAACAACTGAGACACATACCCACGGAGTTTTCTCCCTCAAGCTTTTGGGAGACGCAGCCTCCTTTTATCCCAAAGTCCCGGCTGCACCTTACCTTCTCCCTTTCCCCATTGGCTGAGGTACTGGGAAGGTACGGCCTTCCTGAACCGCCTAACGCATATTCCCCCGTGAACCTACTATTTTACCCCAAAGCTCAGAAACTCAGACTTGTGCAGACCCTTGTCTGTTTCAGGGGCCAAGCTGTCTGGGTTCTGCAACAAACCTGCTGCCCGAAGTTAGTAGAGACATTAAAACACATTTTAAAGATGTTAACATCCATACCTTCACCCATCAAATTGTTTGTAAAGACATTAACTTTCCTCTCAAGCCCAACAATTACCCCAGCACTGTCAAGTCCGCCACTAAAGCCTATGTGCCACATCTACACATCCTTTAAATACGTCCAAGGATGTTAACTTAACTGAATTCCATCAGTTTGAACAGCATGCAGCAGGAGGTCAGTCAAACTGGAATATTGCACTTTGCTTCCTGAATCACACACCACGAAAAATGGGCAAAATAACTTACATTAAAAAAGGGAAGGTATAGATAAATGTGTATATAGATGTATAGGTAATTGACACTAAAAAGATTCTTGGTGGTTACATCCTAATTATCCTGTTTCATGTTTTCTTAAAGGTTGGAACTGCAGAATAGATATATGCAACTTTTCTTCAAATATTTGCTATTCTGTGAAAAACCAGCGGTGGTTAAGGAACCCTTATGGGTTGCTGTTGATAATTTGATATCCTGCAGACACCACAGTGTCTTTTCGAGGTCTTGCCAGCGACATTCTACCTATGAGATCATCATCGAGTCACTGGGTTACTTCTTCTAAACAAATCTGATGGGAAATCCCGTGATTCAGTTGGTAAGCAGTATTATGGTGACTGCCTTTATTCTGCTGAATGTCTGACTTCTGGTAGTAGTAATCACAAAGCTGTGTGTGTTTTCTGTACAGGAGCAAACAGAATATTAAGTAGGAAAGGTAGGGAGAGTTTAAAGTTACACAACTAAGTAAAGAGCTGGAATGAGTTACTCTTGGAATGAGTAACATTTCTAGTGAAATCAACATTTTGGTGTGGTAGAAATAAAGCAAAGCCAGAATCATTCCTAGTGTCATATTAAGAAAATAAATATAGTCTATCTTTACAAACCATTGATAGACTAATCTGTTAACTAATTAAATCCTTGTTAATTACTCTTTGACTTATTTAGCTTGCATTCTAATATATTTTTATTAGCGTAACTATTTCAGAACACAGGACTTTTCCACACAACTTTAGAATTCTGTATATACCTAAGCCAGATTGTTAAATGTAGGGATGTCTGTAAACATTTAATAAATACTGCTTATAATTACAAAATAAAATTAATTATTTTTGGTGCAGGTATGATTTTTTTTCTTAGATTAATAGTGATTCTGCCTTAGCTGCTACTTGTCCCATACCAATGGCTCCCTCTTCAGGCTATTTCTAAGATATGCTGCTTCTCTTCATTTTGTTAGAAATATTTCAACTTGTAAGACTCCAGCTCGCACGGTCACGTCTTCTCCAGTATGTTTCCTCTCAGTAAGCAAATGATGAAATAACTGATGGACCAGGCAGGCTCACTTGGGGTTACTTGAGACCCAGACATACAAATATTTTAAGGCACGTGAAAGGAATTTGTAAGCTGTAGAAAAATTGAGCTTTAAGGACATCAAAATGTTGTCTTACCTCTTTTCCCTATGCTGAAAAATATCCAGAACAATCAGATTTTTTGTAATTGTATTATTCTTACAACTGCCAGTGGCTTCTCTAGACTCTCAAAGTATTAAATCTAAATATATATTTAAAATCACAAAGATATCTTTACTACAAATTTAGCCATATTTTGTGTGGATTCCCTATTATATACAGAACAATTAAATTCTGTACTATAACCCTTAGGTACAGGACAAGGAGATAGCCCTCTCTCCCCCATGTCCTGGGTGATACTTTACTGTTTTAAATTTCAGATATTCATTTCAGATCTTTCCCAAGACACTCATGAAGTCCAGAGTGCTTCACTTTGATCAAATGACAGCATCTGCTTTGTTTTCATCCCATCCTTACAATCTCTACGAGAGAACTTGCATTGCTGTGCCATAAACTTAGCAGATTAGCCAGTGACTAAGTCGCTGAATAGCACTGTGTCACTTCTAGTTGGTAAGCTCATGCACACTGTGTGACTGTAAAGTCAACGAACTGCAAACCTATTCCCAAAGAGGTGTCCTCTCCTTGTGTCTCTGTGCCACAGCCTTGAAGAATGCTAAATGCTGTTTAACTAAGACACTGTCTACTAAAAAATGTTGTGTGATCAGGAGATAAATGGAAAACCTGTGTTTTAAAGATTATAGCCAACAGTGAAAAAGTAACTGCATTTCACCACAGGCATCTGAAGACGCTTTACATGTTGCTTCTTTACTTTGATATTGTATTTTATCATGTGAGTTGGCTTAAGGAAAAGAACACTTAGGGTTTCATCATCAAGTTTATAAAATACAAAATACTTCAAACTGCCTCCCTCTTGCCTTTTCCAAGTGTTCCTCTCTTGAACTGCACTCCCTAAAGGTTATTTTAATATAGCTTGGAGCGTCGACACTCTTCGACTGGTAACCCTAGTGAACGGCTGCGGGTTCTGCGTGAAGGACTTGTTTCACCCTCCTGTAGAACAGGTTTCACAAGGACCAGATCCAAATCCCGCTGCAGTCCGATACAGGGTGAGAATGTGAACCACAGCTTTACCCGCAGCCCTGTGCGGCCCAAGGCTACACCAGCACAACGCAGCGCGGGGGCTGCCGTAGGGGCCGAGGCCACAGGGAGGCCGGGCTGCGCCACGCATTAAGGAACGGGCAGCTTCGGGAAGCCCCAAAGCCGCACCCGCTGGTTCCTGCCAGCGCCGCCTGCTCTCGTCCGGCAGGCGCACAAAACCGCGGCCTCAGTGGTACGCGTATCTCGGGAAAACCCTCGGGGCTCCGTCCTTCCTTTTGGGATCATCCCTTCCTGGGATGTGGAGGCCACAGCACCCTGGAGCCGGGGACGATGTCAGGGCAGGGCAAGATGGCGCCAGAGTGTGCGTGCGCGCACGGCGGCGGCCGTTGAGGCGCGCGGCACCTCGCGCCCACGGCGGCACGAGAGGCGCCTCCGCACCGGCTCCCACTCCGCCGGCGCCGCCGCGTCACGTGAGCGCGCCTCGCCCCCGCCCTCCGCGCGCAGGGCGTGACGCAGCCCGGCGGATCTACGGCGCGCCACTGGTGACACGGCTCAGCACAAGCGGAGGCGCTCGGCTTCCCCGCGCGGTAAGCGCTGCCCGCCGCGGCGCGGCCGCCCCGTCTCGCCGCCCAGCGGCGCGAGGCGACCCGCTGCCTCGGCCCTCGCGAGGGGTGCTCACAGGGTCTCCCCATCGCCGTCTCCCCTCGGGCTTTTTGGGCCTCTGCGCTGCCGTCGTTCTTTTTTTTTTTGGGGTGGGCGGGCGGGTTGTGGCGCACGAGCCGAGCCAATCCCGTGCCTGCTTCGTCCCAAGCTGCTCGCCGATTGGCCGGGGCGCCGAGGGCGGGAAGAGCGACCCTTGCGCTCATTGGCTGCCGCAGCCGGCCCCAGGCCGTGGGGGGTTTTCCCTTCCGCGGTGCCGCAGGCGCCCGGTGGCGGGGAAGGGCGAGGGCAGCCAGGACGGAGGGAGGGACGGACGGACGGACGGAGGGAGGGAGAAAGAAAGACCGAACGAACCGGGCGGGGTGGAGACCCGCGCGAGCCACCACCGCGCAGCGCGGTTCCGGCTGGCGTGTGCTCAGGGCTCCTCCCCCGTTCCTATGTTCCCCTCCGCCCAGCTCCCTGGGGCCTGTGCGCACGCGCGGAGCCCGGCCGGGTGGGGCTGTGGCGTGAGGAAACAGCGGGGCACGGCGGTGGCGGTGGGCGCCGGCCCCATGGAGCCGCTGCCCCGCGGGGACGGCTCCGGTCAGCGCCCCCGAACCGCCGAGTGGGGACTGATTGCGCGGCGGTGGCTGCGCAGGCGCAGCAGGGCGGGGTCGCTCAGGAGTGTTGGCGTGTGGGTTCGGCGCTGCCCTGAGCCGTCTGAGCTCTCAGTTTCTTACTTGCCCCTCCTTTCCCGAAGGTCACTGTAAAATAAGCGGGGATGAGCTTTGAGAAGTGCAGCGGTTGGCGGTGAGGGTCGACGCACGTGACTACAGGAGCTCTGTACGTGGCTCTTAGAAAGGATAAAATAAGGGTTGTAGCTGCTTTCCCTTTATTCTGCTTCAGTCACCGGGCAGAGCAGTCACAGAATTACAGAATTAGGTTGGAAAAGACGTCTGATATACTGAACAACAGTTCGTCAACAGCACTGTGTGGCACATCCAGTCTTTCATTAAACAACTCCAGGGACAGTGACTGTCACTTCCCCGGGCAGTCCGTTCCAAAGTCTAATCACACTTTAAGCGAAAAAATTCTTCTGATGTCCAGCCTAAACTTCCCCTGGCGAAGCTTAAAGCTTTTTTTCCTTTAATCCCATCGCTGGTTGCCTGGGAGAAGATGCTGACCCACAGATGGCCTCACCGTACTTTGAGGTGGTTGTAGAGAATGGTAAGGTGTCCCTTGAGCCTCCTCCAGGCTAAACAATCCCAGCTCCCTCAGCCATTCCTCGTAGGACTTGTGCTTCAGACCCTTTGCTTCTTTACTGCCCTTCTCTGGAGGTCAGGCTCTTAAATCATGAGCACCTCCTGTGCTCTCACAGTCTTGTGATTTTCAGTGTGGTTTTGTCTAATCTAGGGAGTCAGAGTGGACTCTGAGGGAACCTGCCAGATTATGGCAGGGAAAGCAACTTCCCATAAGCATAGCAATGTTAGTACACTTCTGAGGTGTTTGTCTTCAGTAGGAAAGATCATTAAAGCAAAACTACTGCTTTAGGTGGCCTTTGAGGGATAGGTTATTATCTGTATGTCCTTTATGTAGAAGAAATATTTTAGTGTGAGGCTAGTAAGGCACTGATACAGGTTGCCCAGAGAGGTTGTGGATACCTCACCCCTGCAATTGTTCCAAGGCCAGGTTCGATGGGGCTCTGAGCAACTGGCTCTTGCGGAGGGTGTTGGAACTAGGTGATCTTTAGGGTCCCTTCCAACGCAAGCCTTTCTATGAGTCTGTGTTCTGTCTTGTTTAGTTTGAGTTCTTATGAAAGATTTCCATTTGCTCAAATAACTAATGTGGCCTGTGAACCGCAATGTTAATATTAAATGTAGTGTTAGTTGGAGGAAGGAAAACCATATGTGATCTGAATGCTGTAGCTAGTAGTGATCTTAGAATTTATAAAGTTTTGTTTCTGTTTTCCTGTGCCCTCTTTGCTTCTTTATGTAGTTGTACTGATGCAGACTTGTGAGACCTTGGCTTTGTCACATGCTTGTGGTCATCCGTATGATACTAAGCATGATGGTAACACCTAGGGAGTAGTAAATAATGGAAATCCAAAATTGCAAGGGTAAGAGTGGCATCGGTGGATTTTCTGGTGGTGAAAAACCATAACAGACTAACATATAATTTAAACACTGGATGTAATTCCCTGTGATTCTTGCCTTAGTAACTCAAAGGTGTGGCATGTGAAGACTATAAATTTTCCATGCCTGTATCAGAACATGAGTAATCAAGATGGTTGTATGAGGCTGGAGGTTTGGATGCTGGGATCTATATTTTTCCCAGGTCACACCTCTTCATGAAAGATGAAGACAATTACAGGCTTCAGTTGTGTCTCTCTTGCAATCTTCTGCACTATTCACATCAAGTTACATTCATCATGGAAGTAACATTGCAGTCATTCCATCCTTATTTCATAAATTATTTCAGCATAGGCATATAATCAGATTGTAGCTTTTATATATAAAATATGGAGCCTGGCAGTAATTGTATAATCCATACATTTTAAAAAAAGTCAGATGCACGGATATGACAGGACGATGATGGACTGTGACTTTTTCAGTATGTTCAAACATGTCAGTTTTATTAGCATTTTGGGAAATGTAATTCAAACGACCTGAGTTAAATCCTTTACTATCATTCTTCTGTAGGAACTATTGTATAGTAACAGCATCAAAGGTTTCTAATTTATTTGCATGAGAGTTTTCTTTGTTAGAAACGTTTTTAAAACTTCAGCTGTGTTGTCTCTCTTTATGGAAAAACATTGCTTGGAGACAGAATGTGTGTGAAAGAGATGTCAGTCAAAGTATTCCATTAAACCCAACCTTTTGTAGTAAAGAACAGCATTTTCTTGTTAGTGTGCACAACATTAGAATGGGGTGGCTTTGCTTTGCCTAGTTTGTTGTTTTCGTTTTTTTTCACTTTCTGAGTGTGTACAGTGTTGGGGTTTTGTGCATGAGATGGAATTTACAGACAGACTGGCACACGAAATGTGGTTGAACTGGAATTGTTTGGTGGCTCCTATGTTTTGAATTTCCTTATGTGGTTTAGAATTTAAATACTTTCCTTCTCAGGAAAACAGAAAGGCTTCATTGGATGGATGACCCCATCAGTCAAATAAAAACATTGGTTTCACATACACCTGGTCTAGTCATTCATTGAAATGAATGCCTTGGTATTATGGCGCATGTTAAAAGTACTAAAAAGTTGACCTTTTAGATTGAAATCTGGAGTATAACTTACTCTTTTGAAAGCTTGGGGAGAAAGACAAGATGATGTGATTGAACAGATGTACTGGCTGTGTTTCCTTCAGCTGTTCACAAAACCAGACATGTGGCAGAGTGGTCTCTCTCCTGTGCTCTGTGTTGCGTGAGGAGTCAAATGGAAATGGCGCTTTCATTTTGACAGATTGTCAGCAGCTGCCCAGCAGAGCATTCATGGTTGTTCTTCTACCCCAGAAAGTTCTTGCTTTGTGTTGGCCTTGCCACCTTGGGGTAGCATAACCTCCAAGTGCTGCCACCACTTCCTGAGGTGCAGCTGCATCACACAGTGCCTGGTCAGCAGCAGCCAAAGCATGAGGCACCGCTCCTCCCATGCAACAGGAAGTGGAAGGAGCAGAGGCAATGATAGCAGTTCTTGGTGGACACAAAGGCATGAAAGAATGAGCACTGTGCCTCACTGGTGATCACAGAATCAGCTAAGGTTTTTATCGAAAGACCTTTGAGATCAAGTCCAGTCTCTGACCCAACCACCACCATGTCAATTAGATCATGGCACTATGTGCTGAATCCAGTTTTTCCTTAAACACCTCCAGGGACAGTGACTCCATCACCTCCCTGGGCAGTCCATTCCAATATCTAATCACCCTTTGTGTGAAGAAACTCTTCCTCATGTGCAGCCTAAACTCCTCTGGCATAGCTTAAGGCTTGTGTTCTCTTGCCCTGTCGCTGGTTGCCTGGCAGAAGAGGCCAACATCTCTCAGGCAAGTACAATGTTTAGTACTAACAGGCATGGGGTTATCCATGGATGTCTTGGAGAGAGTGAATTAGAAGTAGGGTTGCATGAGACCTGGCATTGCAAACTGCTTAAATCTTGCCTGGCCCGTGGTGTCAAAGTTCATGCAAAATCTCTCCAGTAACATTAGAGTGGTTTTATCTTTGGTCTGTTTGCTTTTGCAGTGGACATTCTTACATGGTTACTCAAACATGTATGAAAGTTTAAATACACCTATACGTACTTCTAAACTGGATTCTTTTTATTTTTTGGTCATTATGGGCTGTGTTAACACATAAACTGAGATTGTTTATTAGCGTGAATGTATAAAACTAGTGAAGAAGCAAAAAATATAAAGATATTCTTGTAATTTCCAGTTTTTCACCTGCAGAAATTCCAAAGGTGACTTTTTGCTTTGCAGAAAGGAGTTGTATGTTTAAAACAGGGAGTTGTGAATGCCATTACTCCTGTTTTTGCCATCTGCCAGGGAAGAGTCAGTAGTTACAGAGCTGTCTGTAGCCCATTGTAGGTGTTTATGTTAAATGTATGTGGAAGTTTTCATATTTTAATTAATCTCAGTTCTTCAACATGTGAAGATGAAAGAAAGTTGTGTCCCGAACTTATGTCAGCAATCTACAGCTTTGTAGCTGAGAGAAACCTAGTTATCTTTTTTTTCTCAGTATGGAAGGGGAAAATACAGTACGTACTACCCAATTCACACATGTTCTTACAAAGAAATGACGTAAGTGCCTTTTAGAAGCAGGCACTAATGGTGCTCCAAAAGTAAAATGCTTGTTTGCATGATCGTGACTGCTTTCCAGTCCTGTGTTAGCAGAGTTGTTGATTGCTAATTTTTTTTTGCTTTGTTTTGTTTTGTTTGCTTGTTCTACAACAGGGTGACCTTTTTTTCTTGGTAGTCTGGCTTACTACTGAACTACTGTCTCTATGGGTTTTCTTGAAGTGGGCTGTGAGGCTGTGACTGTTCTTCGGGTTTTTTGATCCTTAATGGTACAGGCATAAATTTTAATTGCCTCTGTCTTTCTGAAACAAGACATAGAAGTTGTTAGTGTGTGTGGTGTATGCAGTGGCCCAGGGGGAGGTGTGCAGAGTTAGGGTACCCAGTATTTCAGCATATAGATCTGAGTCTATACATCTCTATAGGTTACTGTTTCGCTACAAGTGCCTATATAGATGCTTTTCTAGCTGTTACTTCTTTGTCTCATTGTAGTTATAAAGTTTCTTGCTGTCCTTAGCCCCATCTTTGGAATTTCAAGAGGAGTTCTCAAAAATATAGGTAGCAAGACATAGAAAATACATATAGATGTTAAAATCCACTGGAATTACAAGGGATAACAAAACTTACCAGAATAGTAACACTAAGTCATAATTTAGTATGGAAATCATTGTTTAATGTGATTTTTTTTTAATGGAATCCATACAGTTACCTGGTATATAGGCTTTTCTATAGGAAACATTCCAGCAAGAAGTTTGATTAAATCAGAATTCTTGTCAGGACCTCCACACTTTTCAAGGACAGATTGTTGTGTTGCCATTTGGATGATCTCAAGAGTTCTGGTATGGCTTTATATATGTAAGTTCTTTCTTTAGTCAGGTTTTTAAGCTTGGGCTCACTCTGGAAGAGCCTGTGACCTTCGCCTGTTTCCTTTCAGTGGCTCCGACTGGATTTACTTAAACGTTTGCTGTAAACATTTGTTATGAACATGAGATAGTTCTTGCTTTAGGACTCCTAATCAGGAGAAGTCTTACTTTACCTGTACTGGTGGTATGTGTACCATGTTGGCATCACCCGCTTCTGTGTTGGAGGCAGAAGCATGGACAGGGGTGACCTTTCCATCTTGGTTCACATGTGGAAACATCAGACTTGCTGCTCTTGTACTGCCTGGAGGGTTGGTGCCTCTGGAAAGCCCTGTGCTGGCTGTGTGTGCTGTAGCTGAGTCACATCCTGCTGGATGCCCAGAGCTCACTGGGTGTGCCAGCATTTCCTGCTCAATGTTCTGCGGCCATGCAGGAAATCCTGCATGACTGACAAATGTCAGGTTTTCTGGTGCATGGGGTGCAGCCAGTAAGTGGAAGACATCTGAGGAGCATGTCTTGGCGTTCCTGGGATAGCCAGAAACTATGCACATCTTTCTGCACAAGAACCACGGCATAGGAATATAGCACTTTTGCATTTTGAAATGCCATGTGGTCTTTTAACATGGAGAAAGAAATTCCTGTTGATGCTTGTCTTGCATTGAATGTTTAAGTGGCAGTGAATATTTAAGTTGGATTGTTCCAAGTCCTTGAGAAAAGGATAGCAAACTCCATACATTCAGTGAAGACAAAATGTTGCACTTTCCTGGTTTCTTGGTGTGTAACACCCTTTCTGCAGGGGTGTATGGACATTGGATTTGGGACACTGAATATGCAGTGAGGACAGCAGTGATTCTTGTGTTTTGATATTTTGTTTGATTTGTTACTTTTGTCTTCTTCACTTTCCATTTTCAATCCCAGTGAAGTAAAGGCTGTTTCTTTCCATGCTCCCCGTGTGAGGCAAACTGAGGTTTACCTTAATCTTTAAAGGGAAGTTCTTGCATTGTGTCATATAAAATGTTAATAGGGTATACATTTCTGAAAAGTCAGAATGGATAAATAGAAAATCTAAAAGCATTGATAAACTGCAGCTTGTTTTTTTTTTTGTTTGCATTGGTATCTCCAGAATAAAGTGCAGTGAATACCAAAAATTACTATTCGGCATGTGTATCCTTTACCACGCAAGGCCTAGCTGTTACAAGTCAGAGCTATTTTTTTTTTTGGATTGGAGCCAGTGTTAGCACAATATGTAAGTTCAAAGATACAGTACATAAAGATGTTTTCTGGATGTTGTCTTCAAAATCTGCCAACTTAGTTTCTATTGTTCTGAGTTTTGTTGGTACAACAATGGACTGATTTGAATTGCATTTGTTTTTTTTTCCCCTGCCTGTTGTTCGCATTTTCATTTTAAATTATTTACAAGTCTGAGTCTTGAAGATGAGAGCCTAATGAATGCTTTTAAAAATAAAACCTTCTTCTTTAAGCATGTTATGCTTCATGTTTTGAATTTATAACCCAAGCCTTAATGAATAGTTTCCTAGTTGCTCTCATCTTAGAATTTATCAGCTGTCCTATTTACAAGTCTTACCTATACAATGGAAAGATAATTCCTGTTTACCTTAAATGAACTGTTCTTGTTAACAAGCTTAAACTGCTAATTAGGAATACTATGGCAATGAATACTATGTCAAACCTTTTAGCAAGAATGTGAAGATGCAACTTTTAGTTGTTGAGCCTTTTTCTGGTACATTCTGTGTAAGAATACAGTGTTGTGGTTTTTGCTGTCTCATATACATATCAGGTTAATAAAAAGTATTTTAGGGAGAAACTGTGGCCTATACGTCCTCACAGGAGCAGGTTGACTTCTGCCCTACATTTAGGATGATATGTTGGTGTCCATGTGCTATGATGCTGCTAAAAGCCTCTTGGCTGCAAGGCTTCAGATAGATGGCAGACTTGTGAAGAACCCTTAGGACTTCATGTTTACGTGAGGTAGTATTTTTTAACAGATAAGTTATTCTCCTGGAAAAAAAACAGCAGGGATAACAGTAGTTGCTTTGTTTTGAGTGTACATTAATGTAATTTAATCAGGAAGGAAAGAAAACCTGGGACTAGAATTTGATGTTGTTTACCTGACTATGAATTGGAATATTTCCATTTAGTTTAACAGAATTTTTTCAATTTGTGTCAAAATGATCAAAATCAGAACCTGACCCATTTCATAATTTTTTGCATACAAAACCAAAGAAATAAAATTGGATTTTATTTTTTTTTGTCTAAATCCTACCTCAAAAAACAGGTTGGTTCTTGAGCAGTGGTTTTATAATACAGTGTTGTTACTTGTTGGTAGTGGGAAGTTGGCAGATATATGAAAAAAACTGCTCTTTTTTTTCTTTAGTTGTTTCTCACTAGACTTTAAGTGTCAAAAATGCAGACTTGTGAATGTGAGTGCCATTCTAAATCTAGGTAGCTCAGAAATTCTTGACAAGTACTGCTTTGACTTCTTTGTGAGTGCCTCAGATATCTGCAGAGGGTTGTATATAGGCTTTGTTCTCTGTCTCCTTTGTGTCACCCAAGGAGTTTGCAACAGGGATGGCAACCTGAGGAAAGAAGGGGAGGAAGAGACTGAAGAGAAAGTTGACAAAGGTCTGGCATTGACCTTCAGCTGCTCCGGAGCAGACATCTGATGAGATACAAGGAGCTCCTTCTGTCAAACCCCAAGAATCCTTCCTGGGCACAAGGTCATTGGGTACAGGAGGTGTTGTTTGGGGAGGACAAGTGAAAACCTGGGAATGCATTTTGCTAGCTCTGATCAGGCTATTCAGGTTTCATTACCAGGTAAATAATATGCTAAACTCTACTGGTGGAGGTTGACTTGCAGGAATGCTTTCTCTTTTTCTTCATTCACATCATCATGAATTTAGATGTTGCTGATTTCAGTAAAATGTATTTTGGAGGTGCGTGTTAAATGAACTGTTTTGCAGAGAATGTGTACCTTTGTATTTTGTATGCTAAGGATATTTACCCTATAAGGGGGTGGGTTTCTGAGGAGGTGACTCACAGGCAGAGGCAATATATTACACCAGCTACAATCAAAGGAGAAGGCGGCGAGCTTTCAGGCACACAAGCTGGTCTTTGTATCTGCTGCTGGTACCAAGATAATTAAAATATACTTGAAATGAAAACAAAGTTAATCTCTGAAGTTTATACTTAAATGTTTCATGGAAGTGCAAAAATGTAAGGAGTATGTCTTTTAATGGGGTCAAATAATATTTTATTTATACATTTGTTGTAAATACTCAACGGTCTTTAGTCTTGCCATTAGGGAGTTTCGGGTAGCAATATAACTGACAGTGCTGAAAAAACTTCAGCTGATGTCACTGTGGCCATGATTTAATTTTTAGTTTATTTTTCAATTATTTTTCATCCTTGCAAGTTATGTTTCTAAGCTCTATGGGATCTGTTTTGGGAGAAAAGAAATACTTCACATAATATTTAAATTCTGTTTGAATAAGCCACCTAGAAAGCACAGGGGGAAAAAAAAGTATATTCCCTAAAACAAAATCGCAGTAGGAATTTTGCATTATAAAGGATGATGTTCATAGTGCTGGATTTGTTTAAACCGTCAGAATTGCAAAGCATAAATAATTACATAATTTCACACTTTCCAGTGAAGTCAGACCCTGATTAAGAAGTTGACAGCCTGAAAGAGTCTGCTCTTTGACAGTGATGTCTGTATTCCCTCAATCTGTAGCAACTGCATCTAGGAAAACAAACTGAGCTTTATTCCCTTTACTTTGAATAAGAACCCTTATTGACAAAGGGAGGATATTCTTTTTATTAAAAGTTTTTATACTTTAAATGCACAGATATTTCAGCTTTTCTGCTTTCAGCTAGTGTATATTTTGCTGATACCAGGTCTTCTTTCTGTCTTGGTCCTCACTATCTTTCAGTACGTTTGATATTCATATTTCTTTTTTATTCCTTCTTCCTTGCTGTGCTTTTTTTCTTCCTTTTCTTAAACAAATAGACAATATGGTAATATGAACTCTAATAGGAAAAAGGCATTGTTTAACTCAGTTGGGATACTACTAATCCAGTCACCAAATGTAACCATAACACAGCATGCATTTTAATTATTAAATATAATGGAAACTTTGCATTTTAAATCTAGAGCTATAAACCACTTGTTTGAAAATGCACAGTTCAGCACTATGATTTTAGCTTGTAGTGAATTACAGGGCAGTATTCTTTGATCAGTTATTACAACTTGAAGATTAGTAGCATTCAGTGGTTGTGTTAATTTTGAGAGTACATATAGAAGTCATTGCAGGTCAAACTGAAGCTCAGTCATGTATATTTTTAATGATTTAATGAGCTGACTGGATAAAGCAATGTTAAAATGTGTGGCTAATACAGTCATGCCAGTCATTCCCAATAGGGGTAATTTAAAGGCACATTTTGAGGACTAGTATGCCCCCAAATTCTAGTACTTTGTGAAATATGCTTTATTCTTAAAAACCATATTGTTGAGGTTTTGCTTCTAAAAATGCTTGTTTGAATAATTCTTGAAAGCACTCCTAATGAATTTTTGGTGACCTTGCACTAAATAAGAGCTGCCAGGTAGAACAATTAATAAATGTTTTCTTGTGTTTGTTCAATAAATATTTATGTAATGAATGCATTTTGATCATAAATTCTAATACATACAGTGAATTAAAATGAAATAGTCTCATAGTCTGTGCATTTTTTGACATGAAGTATCAAACTATTCCTAGAGTGAATGTGGATTTCAGTGACTCTTCATAAAAGATTCCGAGTCCCTGCATGAGATGAGCAGGCCTGAACAGGCTCTGTTTTTTGGACTGGTGGACACCAAGCTATGGAGCAGCTGCAGTAGGTTTGAAGGAGTAGGAGGCTTTGCTTGGGTGCCTGCTTCGGGGTGCTCACACTGCAGGTGTGCCCCAGGTACAAGAACGAGACTTCTCAGGTTTGTGAGCAGTAAATCATATGGTAGCAGCTCTGCAGAGTCAGTGTCTTCGCCAGATTTAGCAGCTCTCATTTTCTGGGCTTAGGACTTGTGTTCACTGTTTTTCTCTAGTTTAGGTGCTGTCTCATGC
This sequence comes from Nicator chloris, assembly GCA_013400495.1. NCBI lineage: Eukaryota > Metazoa > Chordata > Aves > Passeriformes > Pycnonotidae > Nicator > Nicator chloris. The sequence goes on along the minus strand of WAAE01003480.1, from coordinate 23,560 downwards.
TGGTTTGAGAAGGAAATGGACTTTTTTCTTCCCTCTTTGAATCGGATGTGAGATATCAGTACCTAAAACTCCAGGTCTCACTTTCTGATCCAGACATTTTAAATCTTGACGTTGAGCAGTACTGTAGTAGCTAACATACCAGGTAGATACAGACATGAGTGATTTCGGACTGTTGAATTTTGGGAATCGAGTGCAGATTTTTGTGCCATGGGACCATCCAATCCCTTAGAGATCCTTGCTACTTGGTTAAGCCTGTCCTTTTCCCTTCTTCTTTTTTCCTGTTGGTGATCTGACATAAATTCCATAAACTGGTAACTGATTTTACATTTGCAGCCTTTGCTCTTTGAGTCTGGCTGTTTTAAGGATACATTTGCCTTAGAGCACCAATCTTCTCATTCCTTCTCTCGTTCCTCATTGTTTGTCTCTATTGCAAATCAAACTATATCAAAATAATGAATGACATCAATGTCTAATAGATCCTTAAAATTCATACTCTGTAGTTCTTCTTACTCATGTACCTTTTTTGAGTGTGTGGCAGGAGGCTGTGTAGGTAATGTCTTTCTACTGTGTTTGGTTTTTTATGCATATTTTGGAAATATGCTCTGCTGTCCCTGTATGCCAGATTAATCTAGTCCACTGAAAGATCTTCCTGTGAAGGTTATTTTTTAAAACTGTGACTACCTTCAAACCTGAATCACTGTAGAGAACCAATGAATTTATAAACATTGCTTACTTGTATTGTTGTGGGGGTTGGTTGCAACATATATACATAGTCCTCATGGGCTATAGTTAAAGAATTGCCAAGAGAGAGACTTTTCTGATGAATAAACTTGGCTCAAGGCTACATAAAGGCTATGTTTGAGCACATGGCCTACGTGGTTTCCTCTGAGCAAGAGTGCAGCATCGCCTGCACCATGGGGCAAATGGGAACATCTCTGGACTTCAGGTCTTTGCCAGCTTCCCTGGTGCCCTTGAGACAGTGTCTGCAGGCATCTACCTAGTGTAGCTTGGTTGTTGCTCCTGCCAGCTCATCCAAGTCACCAGCTGCACTATGAGAACCAATGCAAGGATTGACTCCTTTGCTGCTTCTTTCTATACCTTTCAGACTGTAAAATGGGGACTCTGAAAAGAAAGGTAAATTTTGGTGTTATGCTTCAGGAAAAAGCTGAAAGTAAGATATTGCTAGCAGGAAATAGTTTAGGTTGTAGCTTGGACCTTAAGGTCATAGGTTGCTTGTCTCTTGTTGCTTTATTTCATGCTTCATTTTGGAATTTGCCATCTTATGTATGAATTGTTTTCCATGCTGTCTTAAATAAGACCCTTTTAATCCTTCTGTGACCTTCTGATGGTTTTTATCTGCCCTTATTTTTCTGTTCAGTTTTCATTGCGCTTTATGTTGTCCAGTCTCCAGTTCCTGAATTCTTAAGTCTTATATCTTTTCATTGTGAGAACCTTTTTTTTACAAGCTGTTTTGCCTTTTTTTGTCATTTTTAAGATGTGCTGATATGTTTTGTCTTGTCTCTTCTCTGACTCAGGTGATTTTAATGCTCTTTGCTCTTCACACTTACTTTCCATTTGTCGAATTCCCAGTTGTACAGCGGACTTCAGGAGATAGCAGTAGGATAAGACAGACTGAACCTGGCAGGTCAGCAGCAGCTGGAGGCCAGTACCTGGCTCCCATCTGCCCAGGGGCTCTGATGCAGCCAGCTGACCATCTCCCAATGGTTCTTCAGGGCATGGGGTGGGAAGATGGGTCTGAATTACAATAGATGGCTCATACCAAATGATTGAACTGGCCAAGGGTTAAAATTCTTAATCTAATTGCTTTTCCCCTTCTCTCACATTCTTTCTTGCCTTCTTCCTGAAACAGATTTTTTTTTTTAATTTGTAAATGGAAAAGTGTACCAACTTTTACATATGAAATAGATTTTTACAGCTGAGTTATAAATTCCAAAAACTAGGTGGTTTATAATGGAAATGCTTATGGGGGAGAGGGGAGGGCACGTTATAATACATATGTAACCTTTTTCCCCTCTCTTTAGTGAATAGACCGTTTAAACTAAATTAAGTAAAGGATATAAATTCTGTTGTTTCAGTTTTTAATATTTCATGGCTGATTTTATAGATAAAAGTTACATTTAATAATAAATATGAAGAAGAATTTATACAGCCTGTTCTAGTTTGATATGGAACAGCAAATCCCATTTCTCTGTAGCTGTAAAGAAAATTCATTATAATGTCTTTGATTGTAAGAGATGTCTTCATTGTGATTAGTTACACTGATAATAAAACAACCTTTTTACAAATGGCACAAGATACATGAGATCTCATGTGTCTGCCTTTTAATAGCATTGAATGTGTGCATTTGCTACCTTTATTCTGTAGTCCTTTCATTTAAAACTGGGCACTTTTAAAATCTACATGTTATTAAAAATAATCTAATGTAATTTAATTTTTCTTTTGAAGCATTCTGGAGAATGAGTTATTAATGCAACTCAACATTGTTAATTGTTGCGTTTTCAAAATATAAACTAATTTTAATTATAAGAAGTGGGTTTATGTAATTTTATTTAATTCTGAATAACAAATTTCGTTGATAAAATATTGAAATCTGGATATATGGCATTACTTTACAAATCCTTTTTAAGCACCTAAAGAAATATCTTGATTTTCAAATGCCCTATTCCCAGTGAATTCAGTTGAATTTAGATGTTAATAGGTATTTGAGTAATTTAAAACACAGATAGTGGCATGAGGATGCCTGGGTAAAAAGCTGGCTTGCTGGCAGGACCCAAAGAATGTGGTGAATGGAATTACATCCAGCTGATGGCTGGTCACAAGTGGTGTTCCCCAGGGCTCAGTGTTGGGACCAGTTCTATTTAATATCTTTATCAATGATCTGGACAAGAGGATCGAGTGCAGTCAGTCATTTTGCAGACAACACCGAGCTGGCTGGGAGTGTTGATCTGCTGGAGGGCAGGAAGGCTCTGCAGAGGGATCTGGACAGGCTGGGTCAGTGGTTGGGGCCACTTGTGTGAGGTTCTCCCAGGCCAAGTGCCGAGTCCTGCCCTTGGGTCACAACAACCCCAGGCAGCGCTGGGGGCAGCGTGGCTGGAAAGCTGCTGGTGGAAAAGGACCTGGGGGTGCTGATTGACAGTGGCTGAACATGAGCCAGTGTGCCCAGGTGGCCAAGGAGGCCAGTGCCTTCCTAGTCTGTATCAGCAACAATGTGGCCAGCAGGAGCTGGACAGGGATTCCCCTGCTGAGGCTGTACCTTGAATCCTGTGTTCAGATTTGGTCCACTCATATCAACAAAGACATTGAGGTGCTGTGTCCAGAGGAGGGCCTGAAGTACAAGTCTTATGAGGAGCTGGGTTTGTGTAGCCTGAGAAAAGGAGGCTCTGGGGAGACCTTACCACTCTCTACAAGTACCTGAAAGGAAGTTGTGGCCAGGTGGGGGTTGGTCTCTTGTACCAAGTGACAGGACAAGCGGAAATGGCCTCAGGTTGCACTGGGGGAGATTTAGACTGGATTTACAAAAAATTCCTTTACTGAAAATGTTGTCAAACCCTGAAACAGGCTCCCTTATGGAAGTGATGGAGTTTAGCATCCCTGGAGGTATTTAAAAGACGTGTGAATGTGGCACTTTGGTGCTGCTAAACCACCACATGGTTTAGTGGTGAACTTGGCAGTGCTGGGTTGACAGTTCAACTCGATGAACATAGTCTTTCCCAATCTAAACAATTCTGTGATTTGGGGAGCGGGAGAATTTTGTGAGGGATTCATTAAAAGAGGTATTAATTTATTTTTTCCATTGTACATGCACCTAAGAATACTTAGATGTCTTTAACACAGTAGTACAGAATGAGATTGATGAGAAAAGTGTAATGGTTGTAATAAGACCCTTTGCATGTTTACATTGCTATGATTTGTGCTGTTACAAGGGTTCAGCCAGTAAAATCTTCCGTATTGTGTAGTATATGGAAATAATATCAGATATTCAGTCCTGGAAAAGTGGTGCATTTGCTCCAAAATTTTAACTTGTAAAATGGAATTGTATTTTAAATTGTAAAATGGAATTGCAGGGTCACTGTTAGAAGCTAATTCCTTTCCTGTTTCATGTAAAAAGAATTTGGTGCTTTAGAATGAGGAAAGCTGCTTAGCTGACAAAACAGAAGTTACATTTGATTATGAGATACTCAGGGAATTTACCAGAATGTGAAAGTCTGAATCATAGCTCATGGGAAAAAATAGTATGTGATGCTGAAGTCTTCTGGAAAATTCATGATGGAACAGCACACTTAATGTTAGGTTTCGCTGTAAAAGACATAAACCAACATTTTTGCTCTGTTAACTGTAAGGTTTAATTTTACACTGTTGTCTCTTTTCCATCGATAATAACAGCTAGGGAAAGTGTTAACTTGTTAAAGTTTTTCCCAGGATGAATACTAGGAAAATGGCTGTTGATGACTGAAACAGATTACTAAATATTCTTTTTACCCTCTGGGAGATAAACAAGCTGTACCAAGACCCTTTCCGGTAGGCAGCAGCCCCTTTGACCTGCAGTTGCTTTCTGTGCCCACATTGCTCAGTCAGAGGGACTGACTCTGGTCTGGGCTGCTCCATCAACTGAGAGCTGCCAAAACCTTGCCCTTCTATTGGGGGCAGATCTGGCATTGTGTCCTGGCTGTGCTTTGCTGTGATAAATCACCACGCGGGTCATCATGTGGGTCACCCATCTTGTGGTCCCTCAGATCCTGTGAGTGTTTGAGCTGAGCAACAGCCTGCTTAGTGATATGTCAATTTTTTCCTGCCAGGAAAGTGTTGGAGCAGGTGCAATTTATTACTCTAGCATGGTCTCCGGCTACTTGCCCATGGTTGCTACTCTGTATGTTTCCTGCGTTCATTAAAACCTATTGATCTTGGGAAAGTTTGTGGGATTGTTTCAACTTGGTGTTTTTCAGGGAATTAGTAGTATTTTTTGTAATAACACCCTCCTAAAGCATCCCTGAGAGAAAGAGTGATGTATTGAGGAAATACAGAGTCTCTGCAACCAAGTTGCAGTTCTGTCCCAACTCCCAAGGTCCCCTTTTCCAGGCATGCACTGCATGGTCCTTCTGTGACCTGTGATGCCCAGGAACTGTGTCTGGGCAGGGTCCAGCAGCATCTGCACTCCCTGCCCAGGAGGGCCTTGGGGAGCAGAAGGCGATGCCCAAGGCCACGAGGTTGACCAGGCGCGTCTTCCTAGTCTGCAGAAGAGGAGGGCTGTGGTGCCACTCTGGTCACACCAGATGATGGTGAGGTTAGCAGTGGTTCTGTGTGACTGCTGGGCTCTGGTGGGAGGGAGAAACTCCCCACACCTCGAGCTCCATTGCTAATATTTCCCAGGGAGCTGTTTGATATTTTGATGCTGACTGGAGATTGGAGTTTATTTTGATGCTGACTGGAGATTGGAGTTTAATTTGATAAACTAGCTATGTGGGAGGACAGAGATAGTGCTGAAGGCAATCTTGTCCCCAAATATTGCAGCTGTGTTAATTACCAAGGAGTGGGAACAGGCTGGCCCTCACAGCTATGGGTGTGATAAAAGAGGGAGTTAGCTGCTAGAGTGGCCAGTTGGAATCTGCTGGCTGTGCTGTGAGGAGGAAGGGACGGAAAGGGTAAGATGTCGTAGGAGGGACAGACAGGGTAGGTGGCTGTGCTAGGGACAGGAAGGAGTGAGCTGAAACTGCAGAAGGAAGAGAGAAGAAGGAGATGAAGAGCCAGAGCTGTGTGGAGCCACCCATGGGAGGCTATGAGGGACTTTTAAATAACAAGGTGCTGATGCTTGAAGCCTTCTTCAGTGTCAATTGTACCTCCTCTGTCAACCAACAACTGAAGGAAATGCGTTGCAGTCTTGTGTAGCTGTTAAACAGTGTGCTTCAAAGTAGGGGAAGGGTTTTGTGTCCTTAAGATACCCGGTAAGCAAGATGCAGCTTAGAGCAGAGTGAAGCTTCATAATTTTTGCAGCTATTAGGGAAGTTGTCCCCAGTGCCACTGCTCCCTGTTGCTACACCCCGTGCACCACTTCTGCAGGAGAGATGAAAATGTTAATTGTCAGGTGTTTCCTTGTTTGGGAGTGCAGTTGCCTCACGCAAATTGTGCTACCACTGTGCACATTAGGCATATTGCTGGTTCTGGAAGAGAGCTGAGTTTCAGGGACTCATTTAGGTAAGCACCAAATTTCTTTTATTGAAACAAATTGACATGGAGGGAAATGGATACTAGTAACAAGCAGCAGCATTTGAAACCATGGTATTTGTTGCCAAACTGTCAGTAAGTGTGAATGCTTTGGACTAGTAAATGGGGGGTTTATTTTATAGGTGATGGTGATATCAGCAAGAAGCTGTTCCTTGTCTTCTATTCCTTCCCTCCAGTTTTATCAGCCTAGGACCCGTTCTGGGAAGATGTGGTTTCATCATATGGGCTGCAATAGGAGGTGGAATCTGCTCTGGCCTCTCTCTGGGATAGCTCTGGGATAGAATGCCTTCTTTCTCATTCACCTTCACTATTCAACTGCTTTACCAAGAATGTGTTTTGCTGGGGAGAAATGGGAGCTTACTTGGTCTTCAGCCTCTTTTTAGTCCTCAGTTAAAGTGAAGGAGGCTTTTGTAGCTACATAGCTTAGTTCTTCTAGTGAAGAGCTTGAGGATGGGGAGGGGAGAAGGCTTCACGGTATGCCGTAGTAGTATCCCTTGACTGCTATCGCAGGCACCACGGAATCATGAATAATTTTTGCATCATCCCATATTCCCAGTGCATGGACTCATATTGGCCCTGTCACACCGGTACGCCTCCCATTGCTGCTTTATATTGGTTTTTATCTCTTGACACAGAGGATGTGTCACAGATGGAAATTAGAGTAAAGGTCAGTTGTAACCCCTGAACTGTTCTGAGTACAGAACTACATAGCATTAGAAGTCCTGCAGTGACTATAGCTGAAGCATGGGTTTGTTCACCTGAATGCAGGTAACAATTACTTCTGGAGGAAGTCAGGCTTTGCACAGCTATGCAGGGTTTAAGTCACAGTCATGATCATCTAAGTTATTGGGGAGAAAAATCCCTCTCTGTGTTGCAGAGGACATGGCAGCACTGTTGTGATTGCATGCATATATTACAGGAAAGCATTAAGGAGAAAAGGTGTCATTTGTCATGCAGCTTTTCCTCTGCATCTTAAGGGTTTACCCTCTCCATAGCTGAGGTCTGTGTACAGCCATCACCTTTTTTATACTGATTCCTAATGATGGATATTAATTTCTTTTTGGTAGAAGTCCAATATAAATATATAAATAGAAAGAAGGAAGGGCTGGTTTGTTCGCTTTGCTAAACTGTGCTTGCGAACTGCTTGTGCTGGAGGGATTTGGGACGTCATCTATTACACAGAGCCCTTCTGAGTGCACCCTTGTGGGAAAAAGCCCCCTGCTTCCACTGTGCTTCTCCCCAACACCCTCTGCAACCCAGCTGGAAAATCAAAACTGAAAAAAAAGTCCATTTTGTATGTCTTGTTGGATTAAACTGAAATACCTCCAGTGTGCTCACTTCTATTTCATTGACGAGAAAAACAGGCTTTATTTCTAATAGTTAAATTTCTGAGTATGCCTGTGTGTCTATCATAATATAGTAATTTGATCAGACATGTAAATATGTATATTCTAATAACTATTCTAATTTAATAATATTGGCTGTCCTTTCTGTAGATATGCCTACCAATAGAACTTGTAACACTTTTCTGCTTGATGTGCTTTTCTCAGATGGAATGCTATTACTTCCTTGTATGAAGTGGCCACCAGGGGTCATCAGAATACTTTCATTTTTGTTAACGTCTCCTTTGCTTTAGAAGCATATGTACAGTTTGTATTTTCTGGAAACTTTGTTAACCTGTAACAAAAAAAAATCCTATGTCTTTATGTTACCTGTTCAGCTAAAAATTCATGCAGCTCTTTTCAGCTGAGCTTCTCAAAGAGGAAGCAGATAAGGAAAACGGTGCACAAGAGTGAGAAGCATGTCCATAAATACACTGATTACTGCATGAATTCTTTTTTTGATAATTTAACTGGCGATAAATACAGTAATAGATGACAAATGTGTCTCAGGCTGTGATGGCAGAGGCCTCTTATTGTTTTCTGTTTGGAATTGTAGTTTAAAGCAAGGGGCCAACAAAGCCATCCTCTCTTGTGTTTTGGATTTAATTTTTTTGGATTTAATTTAATTTTGAGCAAAGGTTGATGGAAATTTAGTAAGTCTTCACAAATATTAAACACCAGATAGCCTTCTAGGAAATTAATACTTTTTATGTTTTTAAAGAAGAAAATAGGACTTCTGCGACCAGGTTTCTGGGGTAAAATTTACAAGAGCCGATTTACAAGTAGCAGCAATTACAACTTGCTTTTATCTTTTGCTACCCAAGTTCAGGAAAAGTTAAGACTTCCAACATTTTTTGCAGGTGTCAGTGATAGTGCCTGTGTACTTCTTGGATGAATTCCAGTGTGATCCACTTTACTTAAGAGGGTGCTGAAGCCAACAGTAGAAAGGGATTCAAACTGCATTTTACTTTTTGCTTCTCTCTAGTTTTAATTGATGTACTTGGTGAGAATTGTATCTTGCCCAAAAGCATGTCATTTGGAGAATTCCAAATACAAACCACAGAACTTACTAGTAACATTAGGAAAATGGTATTTCTTTCCTGGATCTGATAAACTGTCTAGAATCAAGTGTTTTGCAAAGACTTAGAAAGTCCTTTTCTTCTATAAATACCACAGGGTTATATGAATGCTGTCTTTCTTGGACACCCAGAAGTTTCTATTGAATTTTTTTATTGCTATTGTTACATATATGCCTTGCGCTGGAAACAGTCAGAATTCTTTGATTTTAAAATTCAAAATGCGGAGACCTTCTTAAATTAAAAAAAAAATTGAAAATCTGGAGGTTATATAACAATTTTTAGGGAAGACTAGTCCATTTCCTCTGATTCTCTGTTTTGCACATACATTCCTATTGATTCTGAGTGTGCTTGAAATGAGTGTATATCTGTGTGTGTCTTTTTTGACTTCCTCTTCAAAGCTGATCTAATCAGTGGTCCCTGCTGCATTTAGCAGCATTTGACTCTTTCTGAAATGAGTGGGTGATGAACTAGGGAGCCTTTGTTTTGCCCATTTCTGCCCACCTGGAAGGACTCTGAGTGGTTTGGAAGCAGAAGCATGCAGGATGTGTGTAGTATTTCAGGTGCGTTTCCCTGTGATGCTGTTACAGTTCTTTCTGGTGGCTGTGAGAAAATGAAATTAATGGGTGAAGATAACTCTCCTGATACACAGGGGTTGATTATCAGATGGCTTTTTATTTTATCACTTGAGCTGTTCTGGATAGGTCTGTGTGGAAATTTCAAAGTCTTTAGTCTTGGAAGTCTCCTGTGCAGATTTTGCTGTCCTAGGAAAGTGGTGGCTTTATGCGAAAAATAGACTTACGATGCAAAGCTTGAAGTTCCAGCATTTTTGAGCTGCAAGGGAAAACAAATATTTGTAATGGATATCATCAAATTCTCCTCAAAAAAAGGTGATCTTTGTTCCATTTGAATCGACAACCGTATTGTCTCCTGTATTGCGTTATTGAGGAGACTGTTACCTTGGATTAGTCTTTCTGAAGAAAGTGAGGTAACTTTGCAAGGCCATAAGACAGACATATGATTTGATTTAGGAAGGATTTTGTGCCCCTGAGAAGATGCTTATTTGACACAAAGGTCGTATGTTGAGATGAGTTGTTAACATGCAGTTTTGTGCAGGCTGTTTACAGAGCTCATTAAAGTGATTTTGCTTCATTGTATCCATGATTTCATTGAAAGAATTAATTATCTGGAAAAAGGAATTTTTACTGGAAAAAAAATGAAACCCTGTTTTCCATATGTCACATCCTTTACAAACACTGCGGATTGGGCACTGAATACTTGGAGACAATAGTACTGAGACTGAGAAGTGCTCTGAAGAGTCTAATGCCAGGATTAGCATTAAAAAAGAAAGAGTAAGGTTAGTACTTGTAAATAAACTTTTTTTGTGTTCTTCTGTACATATCTCTATCCTTTCTCTTGGCATATGACCAAGAAGAGAAGTAAATAAAATTGTGTTGACCATCAAGTTAAGGAACTTGGAAGTTTACTACAGGTTTATTGATCATTGCTAAATTCCTTGTCCTTTTGTTCTTCATTTAAGATTACTACTGTCTAAATTTCATCTGAGGATTAGAGCTGTACAGGTCTTACACTGGAAAGCTTAACTGCACATTTTGGCATAATAAAACATTATTTGGACCAGTGGTAAAAAATTAGAACACTCAAATCCTATGTTCTCTATTTTCATCAAAGAAAATAGCTTCTGTCCACAAATGACTTATGCTTTTATATATAACTGTAGCAGACACTATGTTAATATACAAAAAAGCTTTGAACAAAGAATACAAAAATGTGTTGTTATCAGGTACAAAATGGTGCTGGCTGCTCAAGAAGTGCTGTTTTTCCCTTTTTTTGGTATGAATTTTCTACTTTACAGATAGTGAGATGGTGCTGAATTGTGATTGTGGGATGTCTTTTACATTAGTTTAAATAATGAAACAAAAACTCCACAATTCTGATGATTTGGAAATCCCAATGGATGAAAAGGGATAGCTATATTGGTTTATGGGACATAGCCAAAATACTACGTATTATGCACTTGCAATTTAAAAATGTGTCTTATACATTCTGTAAGGATTTGGATAGTTGGCCTCTGCAGATGTAACATATGTAACAAACATTCTGCTTTTGAATCTCTTAAAAACATGTTTCACTTCTTTCAGATATTTAGAAAATTATTGAAGAAAAGCACTATAGTTGAGCACCTATTTACAGTAGAACTACTGAGTTCAGGTTTTTCTGAGCAAAAATTTTGAGGCCACAACAGGTTTCTTTCCAAAACTCAGGAACAGCACCATACTGCAAAGAACCTTAAAATGCATTAGGTAATGTATGACTGTCTCCAAGCAGAAGAATTTGTTAACCTGAAGCTAATGTGGCAAATTAATTTTTGGTCATATCCTTTAAGGATCTGCTCAGCTATACTTGATTTATATGAACATTAACAAAAGATTTATGTTACAAAAAGTCAACCCACTTTTGAGTTAGAAAAGCTTCATTTTGAACATCGAATATGATGTTAGGAGAGCGCGGTTTGACAGAACCAGCTTTTAAACTATGGAAATACGAGGATTTGACTGCTGTCTGCTTAGCTTGGGATTGATCCTGTGCTGCGGTTTTCTGCTGTGCTGTACCTGGCATTGCTGTTGGTGCAGTCTTGGAGCCTATATAAATACATTTTGGTTTATTTGTGCAATACTTTAAGTGGTTACGTATTGTTGCACTTCAAGCAGTTGTTACTTGTAAAAATGTTTCCAGATGATGCTTTAAAAGATGAAGGTAGTAGGAAAGACAAGATGGTTTACATCTTGCATTGATTTTAGTCTTGTTGGTCCAGGAATAAGGTGGTTCAGGAGCTGATCTTCCCCATTCCTACTGCTGTATGTGTTTGGCAGCATTACATTGCTTCCAAAAGGCTTACTTGATCACATTAACAAGTAGGAGTTAGATTTAAGCATATGCTTAAGATGCTGAGGCTTCAGAGGGTTACTTGTTACATCTAGAGTGTGTTCTTAGATTAGGTTAATAAAATTCCCGATGCTAATTATTGGCTTGTGATGATGATCCCTTGCCAGACTAAGACTTGATGCAAGATTATTTTGCAAAAAGAAACCCATTTGATCTTATGTGGTCACTGTCCAAACTTTGAGTGCTGTTGATGCCTTCTCCAATGCATTGATTCTTTTATATTACAATACCAACTGCAGGATAGCCCTTAATTAGTGTGATGGCTTTGTTGAGAGCAGAAGTGAATTGGTTTAGGCTGACAGAGGGTTAGGACCATTCAGATTTATGACCAGCTGTGCTTTGCCATTGTCCTGGTACCCTGTGGCAAATCTGGGAAGGAGCTTTTGGGAGAGAAGCTTACAGCAGAGGAAGCACTACAGGCTCTTTTTGTCTAGAGGCAGCTATTGGTATGCTGAATGCCTTCTTTGAGTAGTGATAGCCATTCCTGCAATATATCCGTGCAGGAATGAGCCCACAGCTGCATTTGGGTGTGAGACACTACTCTCTCATCAAGGAAGCTGAGCTATGTGCTATTGAAATTGTGTTAGAGGCACAGCAGTTGATCTGAGCAAAGGGTGTAGCAGGAAGAAGCAGAGACGTGGTCCAATGCTCCAGAACTTGTGTGAGATGTGGAAAACTGAGCAGAGCTCAGCAAATTGCTGATCGTGGTCCCAGCAAAAAGTAGTGATAGCAGCCATTAAGTGTCTCTTAATGACAAGGTGCTCTTGTCCTGCAGGCAGTTTTAAGAGAGAGCTAAAAGAAATTGGAGGCTATTTAATTCCTTAGATTAATTCATATAGGGGCAGTTTTAGAGAAACAGCAGCAACTGCCTCATACTTGCTTTCTTTCATAGAGAATACTTTCTGGATTTTGGTTTCATGCAGGTGCAGACTCCCATGTAGTGATATTTTGACACAGATTATATGAAGTGGGATGGAGGCAAATGTAACTTTGGGAAGGGTGTGCAGGGAAACTTAGATGTGTGATAGTGATGAAGCTGGTAAAGGTATATCATTGCCATGTGTTACCACAGGTAGCCTGCTGTGCAGCTGGAGCGAAATTGGGTTGATAATGCTTGCTGTTTGTGAGGGTAGATGTGAGGCTGTTGACTTCATTAAGAGAACTGCTTGTCAAAGGAACAAAGTGTAGTCCCAGTCTGCATGCTCGAAGTTCATCATTAAATGAAGGCAGTGATAAGGATTTGGGCAAGAAGTCTGTGGTTTAAGGCATCTTAGCATATTTGTATTACACGTGATTATTTTAGTTTCATACTGAGGTTATTGGCAGCATTTATGACATTTATATTTTGTGTTTTTCACTTTTCTAGCATCTAGGTTGTTGTTCTTAACACAAACAGCTTACAAAGATAAAATAGAGGAAATAGATATTTTTTTCCTAAGCACTAGAAAAATCCGTAACTGGTGCAGTTGAGTGGGAGATAAGGTTGGACACCAGAAGTGGGATTGTGATCTGAACACAGAGCAGGATGAACTTCTTTTGGAGAGTTACTGAACAAATGCTGAGAAATGAGGATAAACCTGCAGAGACTGTGTGCAGATAATCAACCATCTTTTTTAGGTGTGCGAGTGGCCAGTAGAGATGAGCTGAATTTCCGGGGGAGTGGCAGAAAAGGCCACATTTTTGTTGATGGAGAAACCTCTAATTATCCCGATTCGACTTTTGATAGTGCAACTGTTCAATGCCAGTGTTAGTTCACTCCTGGATGAGTTTTCTGATAAACCTTATGATCTGAGGGGAAAGTATCCTGTAAAGAAGATGGAGAATTAATTCGAAATTGCGAATCGTCTTGTGCAGCAAAGGAAAAACTGCTGCTCTTTGCCAGGCCATACAAGAGAAGCGTGATCTGGTCTCAGTGGTGGGCTGGGGACCTGCTGTGGAGATGCAGCAAGGCAAAAGACCCATGGTTGCTTGTTTAAGGATGGACTTGTGACACTCGTCACTCAAGTAACTTGATGTTTTGCCTTATATAAATAAAGCTGTACTGCAGTTAAACCACATAATTTTCATCTGCTCTTTCTTTTCTATATTCCAAACAGTGCTCATAACCTTTTCTGGGTTAGCTTGCACTTCAAAGGCTTCATCTGGTCCTGCTATTAATTGCTGTAGTGTTTTTGAACATACTAACGGTGTGCCGACTTATACCAGCTGAGAATATAGCCCTGACTGTTTTTCTTCTGACTAATTGTGACAAGTTTCCATTGTGGTTTTGTGAACAAAGATAAATAGTAGTGCATAAGCATCAGAAAGCCACATTTAGGGGACAATATTGTGATCCTCCAGAGGGCTGTTGTGATCTAAAGGTGGTTATTCTCTTGTTATTTATGTATAACTAGCTCGGTATAGACTTGGTCAGTGCCTCAGCTCAATGAGAGACCTACAGTTGAAAAACTGTTCAATGTATGCGACTAATGTGCACTCAATTCCTTAGGGGCCTTCCATAAATTATTCTTAAGCAGAAAAACACTTTTTTACTTCCATGGGTAATAAGTCCAACTGATTTGAATTTATTTTCTCAGTTTAATACTTTCCTACTTTGTCCTCAGAATTAAACGTAATTATTTTTTTTACCATGTACTTGAATATTTTTTGTATCCTACGTTATCTGTATCAACATTGCAATTACTTAATCTTGTCAGGAAGTACTTACAATTGTGGTCATGGCCTCATTCAATGGGTAACTGAACAAAAAACGGAATACTTGGATCTGCAGCAAATTGATGTTTAAATCATAGTGTAAAGCACATAGATAAACATTTAGTATTTAATCATCTGTTAAAATGAAATGCATTTTCAATTCTCAGTTGCTTCATATCAAAATGAGAAGGTAATAAATGTCAAGATTTGATTTTACATCCCCATCCCTCTTATAAACTGTGTTGGTAGCATCAGTTTTCTAGTGGCGGCATCTTCTTTGGAGCAGGAGGGTCGCACTGGGCAGTTGAATAAAAGCTTTTGGTAATTGGATTTGAATGGTTGGAGATTGTGCTGAGTGTCAAAGGTGCTGCCCTTTTCTGCACTGTTTTTTCATGACTTTCTGTTGCTCCCTCCCTCCTTCCCAGTTGGGAAACGATGTTTTAGAGGATATTTTAGGAATGATGGGAAGCTGTACTTTCAGCATATTCTTTTAGAACATGGTTCTATTTGTGTTTTCCCTCTTTCTCTTTTGCAGGTAATCTCAGCAGAGGAAAGAAAACAAGCTGCATACTTCAAATATTTAACATTTTTGTTGGCTTTGTTTTGATTGTTGTTGCAGTCATGATTATTTCTCCTGGGAACTTTTAAATTTGGGAAGCTGAAGTTCAGGAAAAGTTAAATATTCCATGACCAGGTCCCTGAAAGCTGTTAGTATTTTGTGTCCTAAGTATACTTCCAGAAGCAAAGGTCACGTTTGTCTGCCCAAGTTTAAAGCATATAGAAGATTACTTGATTACATAAAAACTATGGAATCTGTGTTTGCTCACATGGTGCTCATCACAGCGAGAGCTCTGTAACTAGAAGGTGGTTTAGATACCACAGTGAAACTGTTGCCTCACATCTTTCATTGTGTCTTTCTTCCTGCTGTGATTTTAATTTTCTGTATTGCATGGAATTTTTAAAATTTTATTCTTTTAACCTTTAAGTTTGCATAAAAGACTAATAATAACTCTTTGGTTTTGTAGGTGCTCAACCAAATGATCTACAATTGGTAATATCACAGTTAAGAATGGATGAGGAGGAAAATAAGAAGAGAGATGATGTTGATGAGAATTTACAAGTTGAGTTGACAGAAGAATCCCCAAGAAATACATCAGGAGAAAATGCTGGATGTGACTCTCTATCTCAGCAGAAAACAAGGCTTACATCAGATGAAGTGGCCAGGGACCTTGAAAAGAAGAAAAAAGAGAATGGCACAAACGAAACAGCACCAGTGTCAGAATCACCAAACCTGGATGTAGTTGAAGCAGAGGAATCTGAAAATGTCTCCAGGAAAAGAAAACAGAGTTCTTCAGAAGATATGAAAGATAGTGGAAGGAAATTGCAAAAAGTTTTAGATGGAGAAGCATGTGGTATGATAGCTGGAACTGTAAAGAAGGAAGGAGTCACCAGTTGTCCTGATGGTGACATATTTAATTCAGATGTCCTGTGCCTTTGTTATGATTTCAGATGTGCTACTGATGATGCCATATTGAAAATTCACAAGGAAAATAAACATTCACAAGAGCTGTCAGCTGCTGTTCCTGATAAATTATATTCTTCAGAAGAAATCAGTGTTGTCTGTACAGTTGGAACCATAGACAAAGACCCTAAAGGCAAAATGAATGATCAATGTTTACCTTCCTGCTCTGATAAGGAAAAACATAAAGAAGAAAGCCTCTCTAAACCATCCAAAGAGCAAACACACACTCACTGCAGTTGCATAGGTGAGTGTAGTTCAATGTCGCATATGCATGTTAAGCGGGATCGTGAGAAATCCAAGATATTTTCTTGTGATCTTTGTGGTTTTCAGAGCGCTGAAGAGAGTCTCCTAAATTCTCATTTCCTTGGCAAGACTCATCTTCGACGCCAAAATCTTGCTGCACGTGGAGGATTTGTACAGATATTGACAAAAAAATCCTTTAAAAACCAACAATCTACTGCAACCAAAGAGAGGAAGGTCAGGGCCAAACCTGGGACCAATAAATTAAGGGCAAGAACTGCTGATGCAAAAGAATTAAGTGTTTGCAGTGCACAGAAAGACTCAAAAGTAAGCTTGTCTAAACAAAATGATGGCAGTGAACTTGTTGAAATGATACCATCTTCAAATACTCCCACTGAAAAAACAGATACTATGATGGAAGAAGTGTTGCTTCCTTCTGGTACAGAAGGAAATGATAAAGTTCATACTGAAAAATTAGAAATACCAGGACCATCAGAGAATATCTTGCAGAAAACAGAATCCCTTACAACTACCAAAAAGATACTTAACAGTTTACATAGGGCAAGGAGATTTGATAAACTGAAACACAAAAGAAATGTTTTCTTGTTAAGGTCTTCATTTGGACAAAGTAGGTCTTCTAGGTTAAAAAGGCAGGTTAAAAGAAGATACAGCTTGTTGGGGAATAGTAAGAGACCCAAATCTGAAACTCGGAGA
This sequence comes from Nicator chloris, assembly GCA_013400495.1. Lineage (NCBI taxonomy): Eukaryota > Metazoa > Chordata > Aves > Passeriformes > Pycnonotidae > Nicator > Nicator chloris. The sequence goes on along the minus strand of WAAE01003480.1, from coordinate 6,725 downwards.
GTATATGTGAAGCCTGTCTCCAGCACACAGCTTAATCATGATGAATCAAGCCCTGTGTCACATACAGAACAAGAAACAGATGCTAAAAGTAATTGTAATACTGCTGCAGAAATACAAGATCTTACTGAATATAAGACAAATACCCCTTCTTCTAGCACTGCAGATGCTAAAGATTCTGAAGTTAAACTTACTGCTGATGATGGTGCTCTTCATCCTTGCATGGATTGTGGTCATGTTTTTCACGACCAAGAAAGTTTGGAAACTCACGTTGCAAAGGTTCATATAAAAAGGATCCAGTTTCATTGTCAGATGTGTAGCTATTCCTCTGGAGTCAGGGAAGACATGAAGCAACACTGTCAGGACAGTAAACACCAAATGGGTAGTTGTAGCTTCAATTGTCAACTCTGTTCATTTACCAGCTTGAATGTGGTCAGCCTTCAAAGCCATATGAGTGAAATGCATAATATGTCTCACAGTTGTCCAGCTTGCATTCTTTTTTTTCAATTAGAAGAAGAGCTGATAAATCATCAAAAAAATGAGAAGCACGATGGTTCATTATTTCAGCGAGCTACTCCATTGAGTAACAGTGATCAGACCTTGCAAGTGGTACCTTGTAATGACTCAGTATCGAACAATAGCCAAAGACTTGCAAAGGAAATGGAAGTGTCAATGCAAGCAAAAACTCCAGACTCATCCTTCATAAATCATAGAAATGAACTAAAGCATTCTGTTCTAAATAAAACCCAATTTCAATGTAAAAAGTGTTTTTATAAGACAAGATCTTCCACAGTTCTTACAAGGCACATAAAACTCCGACATGCACAGGAGTATCACTTCCTTTGCAAAGCATGTAATCTCTACTCACTGAGTAAGGAAGGAATGGAGAAACATATCAAAAGAAGCAAGCATCTTGAAAATGCCAGGAAAAACAATATTGGACTCCGTTTTGAAGAATGCATTGTAAAGGTTTGCGTTGGTGTTGGTGGCATTAAATCAGTGGTGGATACTTCGATTTCTGGGAGTGGAAATACAGAGATGGATAAAGAAATTATACATGTTTCATCCTCTTCTGCGGAAAACATATCGAGAAATAAGGATTTTGTTCCACTTGAGCAAAGGATTGGTGAAAATGAATTGGTTTTAGCTGATGCATCCAGAGGAGGGAAACCTAAAGGTACTATTTCTAGGACATGTACCCATTGTGGCCTTTTGGCCTCCAGCGTTACGAATTTGACTGTTCACATCAGGCGAAAGCACAGTCATCAGTACAGCTATTTGTGTAAGGTTTGCAATTACTACACTGTCACCAAAGGAGATATGGAACGTCACTGTGCAACCAAAAAACACAAAAGCCGTGTTGAAATAGAAGGATGTGGAAAACAGAACTCGGAGATCATCGTTAGCCCTGAAGGAGGTAATTTTGAATCCATGAGCAAGAAGGTTAACAGCCCCATGACTGCCTTGCCTGAACATGTTGAGGATGGTGGCCAGTCATCAGATTTGGAAAATTCTGTCTCAGACAATCAGGAAGTTGAGCAAGGAGATGCTGAGTTAAAAGCTGCAAATGCTACTAGGCTGCCAGATTTTCAGCCTGCTGGGAATCCACTGAATATAAACCAAGGTGTGTTGCTGGAACCAGCGAGCGTTGCTCAAGATGGTGACCCAAGCTTCCAGAGAAGACCCATGTGCGCAAGTGACAACAAGTGTGTACACTGCAGCTTCATTGCTCATTCTGCTTCTTCTTTGGAGCTGCATGTGAAGCGAAAACATACAAAACAATTTGAATACTACTGCATGGCTTGTGACTATTATGCCGTTACTCGCAGAGAGATGATAAGGCATGCAGCAACAGAGAAACATAAAATTAGAAGAGAATCTTATGTTTATTCTTCTTCTAGGGAAGAAGCAAATATCACTAAAGAAAGCACTGTTTTGCCCCAAGAGGAGCACCATCGCAGTGCAGGAGAATCAAAAACTGTTTTAGATGAATCGAAGTGTGCCAATAATGCATCAGAAGGTGGTCATATGAATAAAAGCTTTGCTGAATGTACTGCCTTAAATGAAAGTACATCTCCAGGAATCTCTAAAGATGTCAGTTCCCAAAATGCACTAGGAGATGAACTTGATAAGAAGTCTAAAAATGGAGGAGAAAACCCTTTTTGTGAAGGATTCCAGCAAACTCCTCAGAAAGATAAAGTTGTTGAACTTGTCAAGGAAGTATCAGTTAGAGAAACAGGTACTTATGAGGTGCAGAAAAGTAAGCACGGTCAGGAGCTGCTCAACTCAGATGGCGATTGCACTGCAGAAAATCAAAATAGATCGAGCAACACAAACTTCAATTCAGAAAAAGGTGTGGAGAGCTTGGAAGAAAATATTGAAAACCCAGAAGCGGAGTATAGAGACAAAGACAGTCTCAAAAAAAAATCACTGAAGAAAAATAACCCACTTATGCTAAGTCTTCCAGAAACAAATAGTGCAGTAGAGCAATCAAATTTTGCTGGAAACACTGGAGAAACAGTGCAAAATAGACATAGTTTAGATGGTAACAGAAGTTTCAGAGAGGATCCTACTGGAGAGGAGGAAGAAGCCCTTATGGAAGCACAACATGAAGCTGAAGTAACTATAAATAACAATGTGTGGGAGGCAGATGGCTCAACAGCTGAGGGTATGCAAGAAAGTAGTAATGAGGCTTTAGGAACAGTTATCAGTGCTGATGATAAAGGAAAGGCAATGCAAAATGTTGGCAAGTTTGATTCTTCTATAGTGAGGTTAAAAAGTCATCAAGATGGGGAGGCCATTGACCATTCTGCAGAAGGACAGATGTCAGGGACAGTGAAAGCTAGTGAGCTCACAGTGAAAGCAGACACTTCAACAACTGGTGGGAAAAAGAAGAAGTCAGAAGGAATTTCCCTTGGGGAATCGACACGTATTCGCTGCGATGACTGTGGTTTTCTAGCAGATGGTTTGAGCGGACTAAATGTTCACATAGCCATGAAACATCCTTCAAAAGAAAAGCATTTTCATTGCTTACTCTGTGGAAAATCATTTTACACAGAAAGCAACCTTCACCAGCACTTGGCCAGTGCTGGGCACATGCGAAATGAGCAGGCGAGTGTGGAGGAGCTGCCCGAAGGAGGTGCAACCTTTAAGTGTTTGAAGTGCACAGAGCCCTTCGATTCAGAGCAGAGCTTGTTTCTCCACATCAAAGAGCAACATGAGGAGCTGCTGCGGGAAGTCAATAAATATATTGTTGAAGACACTGAGCAGATAAACAGGGAGAGGGAAGAGAACCAAGGCAATGTCTGCAAGTATTGTGGGAAGATGTGTAGAAGTAGCAATTCCATGGCCTTCCTAGCTCATATCCGTACCCACACAGGTATGGAAACGCTGTTGTTGCTGTCTCTTTCAAACAGAGTGAATTATACCATTGGTTTTTTCCTACTTGTTAAATCCTTTAATATTCCTTATGAGCTGGCATTTGTGTTGCCTGATGAGCCCCTGATGAAATTCAGTTATCTAAAAGGATATGAAAATACAGTGATCAAAGGGCAGAAAATGTAAGAACATTTCAAGTACAGTCACCCTTCTGCTTTTTGTTTCATATAGAGAGATTTTCTTCCTTTTAAGCTAAACTGTAACCATTGATTGGTTCTTATATAATGAAGCAGTAGTGGTTTGAGAGAACAATTAGCTGTTCTTTCTAACTTACTCTTCTGTGAAGTTTTTTAATATCCAGATTGTTTATTTCATTTCAATTAAGTAAAAATTCCAGCATTACATAATGCTTCAGAATAGGCATTTGATATTACATCAAATTAAATATTAAATACCAGTAAGTAACAACAGGAGGTTTTTGTAGAAATAAGTTATAGCAGTTGGAATTGGTCAGCCTTTTTGGAAGGTGGTATGCAGTGCTGATGTGTTGCACGGTGATGTAGCATCTGATTTAGTTTCTGTGCTGATCATACTTTAAATTCATTTTTATGTTTAATTTTAAGTGGAAAATTTAAAAACATTTCTGTAGAAAAATGCATAAGCTGCAGTTCTAAATTTATGTAAAAATTCACTGCGATGTTTCTATAAACCTGCCATACATTCTTTATTTTAAATAGACAGCTTTTCTAAATCACTGAGCTCTGCTTAGACAAGTGGTGTCTCCATGGTTGAATTTATGAGTGGATTTGAATAATAAATTCACATTTCAATGAACATATTTTCATTAAAACTGTAAGGTTTATTTTACTGTACTTTTAAATAATGGCTTATTATGGAAGCTATAGTTTAAATTCATGCAGTATTTGAAACTTAGTGCATGGTTACAAGAAAGAGAACAAAAAGGTAAGAAAAAAGAAGCATAGAAGAATGGTAATTCCTGGCATAATCCTAAAATAGTTTTGTAAGTTTTTTTATGAAAAGGCAGGGGCGTGACTGGACAACAAATCCTAAAACTTAATCTTGGGGAACACGGACGTTGTATTTCAAACCTTTCAAAGTATTTTACTATAACTGCAGTATTCATGTATACCAATAACTCACATACTTAGTACTTTCAGCATTACTTCTGTCCTGTCAATAGTGTAGTTATCTGTATTGCTTCAGCTAATATCCAACTTTGAATGCAGTGTTAAGTCTTTAGAGGGATGCTCATGTTCACATGGTCAGAAGAGCTGTATAAGCCCTTAATATGCCCTCTTACGGCAGATAACACTGAATAAAACTAAGGGGGAGGATGCTAATGGAGCTCTCTTTAGAATTCTTTATGCAACTGTCTGGTCAAGACATGTTGCTTATAATTGATGTGTCCATTACTTGAATTCTCTTGTAATTATAGTCAATAAGTCTTGTAAATGTGTTAAAGCTCACTAAAAGCATACAAATTCAAGAACAGAGTAAGGCTAATAATTTAAAATAATCAATGTAGGCATTTCAGCACTTAATTTCCCTTGTGTGTTGATAGCTGATCATTCTTAATCCATTAAGATTTATTTAGTCGTTTACAATGCAAAATAGGTTTGCACTGGTCACTTGTGCCATTTGAAAATGTCCACCAGGTTAAGTGCAGAATGTAGTCCATTAGTCTTCCTTGACTATATGTATTAATTGCATTTAAAATCAAGTTAATGTGGATGTGAAAGTGAGGTAACTATCAATATATGACAAAGCAACCCTACTTACATAAGTTACATCATTGATTGTAACATTTAGTAAAAGTTAGTGTACTTTTTAACATCTTGTGTGTAGGTCTTATCATGGAGTATATTTTTACTGTGCTTTTGGACAGCACTAAATATGCAAAGCGATGAAAGAATGCATTTAATTTTGCAAGTCATTTTTGGGTGCAGAAGTATAGCAGGGTTACAGAACAGAGTTTTATCTGCCCTCTTTCTCACTGCAACTTGAAACAAAATGTTTTTCTTATGCTTTGCTTCTTCACATAAATAGTAATGTGGGGACTTCCATTAATACGTAATGGAAAGAAGGCTTTCTCTTCCAATCTGTATCTTCCTGTTTGTGGTTTTCTTCTTGTAGAACCTTTTCTTCCCATCTATATCACAGTGGATGCAGTTTAATAGCAAACAAGTATGTTTAGGTTGTTGGGAGTGGAAATGTATGTACACTTCTTGTGACATTGGTGAGGCAAAATCCACCATTTCCAGCTTCTCACCTATCCCAGGGTAACAACAGGTACATAAGAGCACAGACACACATTTTCTCATTTATTGTTCTGATTCTATGCTTTAAAAAAAAGTATTTCATGAGCATCTGGATGTGCATAAATAGGTTTATATACATGTGTATGTATATGTAACCATCACCAACTCCTTTCCTTTTTTTTTATTTGAGTGATCAGTGATGATTTGGGGTGATGGAGGGAAGGGAAAGTTGCAGAAAGATACAACTAATAATTTCCATTAATAGAAAAGTAATGTTTCAAAATACCATTAAATAATGTAGGACATTTTCACATTGCAAATGAAAGGGGAGCTTTGCTATAGAGGACCTAACAAGTAAGTCCATCACACGTTGACAAGTGAAAATGAGGAATTGTAAAGAAAAACAAAAGGAGTAGAAGAGGTGGAAGACTTTTTAGTTTGCAGTTGATGGAGGTCCCATAAACTTAATTAACAATCAACATCTGAGGGAAAAATCACCTGCAATCGCATCATCTTTGTTTCTTTTCTTATCAGACTTCTCAGTTAATGGCAGTTGTGCCCAATGCAAATATGCTACATGACTACCCATGTTCTAAACATAGGAGGAAATGGTATGATGGCATTTCATGTGGCTCTACTGACTTTGCACTGGGCCTGAGCTAGGAACACAGCAATGCCTGCAGGTGCAGGTGCTGTTGCCTTTGGCTGGCCTAAAGCCGACAGTGAATTTTTTCTTACAGCTTTGGGTCTGTATTGTCCTAATGTAAAGTAAGGATTATGAACTCAAGTCTTTTTCTACAGAACAGTAGAATGGTTTATGTCTGCCTCACCTGAATTCTTAGATTTAGTCTTATTTTCAGTTTGGTGTGGTGGTGTTGGTTATTGTTTGTTTTGTTGTTGTTCTGTTTCTGTTTTCTTTGTTGTTGGTTGGTTTGTTTGGTGTTCCCCCAATTGTTAAGAGCCTTATTGTTTCCTGCTACCGTCAGAAAATGTACATTTGTTTTCCATGCCATAACTTGTGGGTAAAGTAGTTATGTGGCTTTTTTGGCTTTTTTTTGGCCTTTTTTTTTT